>VZRH01004248.1:303173-424494 GCA_013397555.1 Urocynchramus pylzowi | reverse complement strand
TTTTTTTTTTTTTTAACTCACTGACTTTCCTTTGCCTACTGCCATATCTTTTAAGGGCAGTATTGTTCAAAATCCTAACTCCAAATTCCATATCCATTTGATATGCCATTCTTATTTGTAGATCCACTTAGATGAAAGGTTTTCAGCTGTTAAGGACAGCCTCCCATCATGTGTACCTCCTTTCTTAGGTACAAATCTGACTCCTTTGTCTTCCATCTTTTCTACTCTCAGTGGAGCATCCTGCTTGCTCTTGTTCCTTTTTTTCCCCTTACCATTTTCCTCATATTCCCTTTCCCTTTGCTGCTCATTCTTTGCCTACATGATCACCTTTATTTAGGAGATTTTTCATACAATCATTGAATCATTTAGGTTAGAAAAGACCCTTAAGATCACCAAGTCCAGCTGTTAACCCACTTGTTCACCACTAAATCATGTCCCTAAGCACCACATCTACATGTTTTTTAAGTACTTCCTGGGATGCTGATTCCACCTTTTCACTGGGTAGCCTGTTCTGATGCTTGCCCACTCTTTCCATGAAGAAATTTTTCCTAATATCCAATCCAAACCTCCGCTGGTGCAATGTGAGGCTGTTTTGTCTTGTTCTTGTTACTTGGGAGAAGAGACCAACCCACACCTGTCTGCAGCCTCCTTCAGGCAGTTGTAGAGAGTGATAAGTTCCCCTCTAAGCCCATTTTGCTCTGGGCTAAATAACCTCAGTTCCCTTAGCTGTTCCTCATAAGACTTGTGATCTTTAACCTTCATTGAGGTGCTGGATGCTCCAGCACCTCAATGTCTGTCCTGTAGTGAGGGGCTCAGAAATGGACACAATATTTGAGGTGTGGCCTCACAAGAGCTGAGTACAGAGGAACAATCACTGCCCTGCTCCTGCTGGCCACACAGTTGCTGACACAGGCTGGGATGCCCTTGGCTTTCTTGGCCACCTGGGCACACACTGGCTCATATTCAGCTGCTGTTGACCAGCATCCCCAGGTCCTTTCTATCTGAGCAGCTTCCCAGCAACTCTTCCCCCAGCCTGTAGCGCTGGATGTGACCCAAGTGCAGCCTTGGCCAATTGATCCAGCCTGTCCAGATCCCTCTGCAGAGCCTTCCTACCCTCCAGCAGATCAATACTCCTATCTTACTTGGCGTTGTTTGCAAACTTACCAAGAGTGCATTGTCCAGGTTAAGCTCTAGGTGGGCTTTGACACTTCTAAATTTCCCCCTGCGTAACCTCACAGCATCCATGTAATCCTCCTTAGTTGCCTACCCCTTCTTCCAATGGTCATACTCTCCTTTTTTTTCCTGAGTTCCAGCCAAAACTCTATTCAACCAGTCTTCTTCCCTGCCAGCCAGTTGCTGAATTGCTTGATAGAAAGATTTAACACTGGGCAGTTGCACACAGCATAGTAAAAGTTGATAAATTTAATACTGCTTGCTATTGTATTAAAGGAATGTCTGACAACAGTGCATACCAAAAACACCCAGTGTAGCAGCACTGCAGGAAAGCATTTTAATATTTGAATGCATGTATTAACAAGCTGCAATTTCTAAGAATATTTTCCCAAAAAATGAAGATACTTCTGTAAATTGACTTTTACTGTCTGAAGCTTTCAAAAAGTCTAACTAATCAATGAGGGCAGCATATTCCTTCAATATGATTAATTCTAATACGATAGATTCTCATTGGGCATTTGAGCCTGAAGGTGAAGGAAATGTTCAGAATTATTTCTTAACATTTATGCAAATGTTTTACAGTAAGTGGGAAATTATTAAAGGCTGTTTGTTGATGGAGTCACAGTCAGAGCTTTAAATTTTTATTCTTTCTCAAGACTGAGGATTTTTTTTTTCTGTAGAACAGGAAAGTTTAAAGCTTTTGAATAATTAGTGGGTGATCCTCCCTCCCCAGGAAAACCCACATTAAAAACATATTAAAGTATTGATGAACTATGTCAGTCTGATAGTTGAGTAAGAGACCAAAATTTCTGTTACAATTGCAGGTGTTTCCTGCGGCTGAGTACGAAATTAAGTAAATTTTTATTAAGTTACATTTGCTATTTGTTGAGCTTTTGCTGTTCCTAGTTTTTTTCTTAGTTACTGTTTTCCAGGAATTCTGGAACTAAGAAATGTTCTACTTAGAATTTGAAAACATAAAGCCATCAATTCATTGAGTTTATTTTTAAGCATGGAAAGCAGTGAAACAGAGATTTCTAATTTTTTACTCTATATTAAACTGTTTAGTATGGTTTAATTACACTTCATGGAGCAAAAACCCCACAAACAGTAATTGCAGATACGTTCTTACTACATTAAACAAATAAACACTTCCCTCTGAAAGAGAGTGATTTTACTAACAAAACAAAAAAGGAAGGGATAAGTAAATAATTAAAATAGATTTTTTTAAGATACAGAAATTAGGTAATAGCTTGTTGCTATTTGCTGTTCTTCTGTTAAATATACTGGCTTTTTTCTCAATGGCTTCTATGAAAGTAGAAGGTTCCTTCTTTCCTATCATTTTTCTAATTACTTGCTGCATTAAACAAACCAATCTTTCTCTCATTTTATATTTTTGCTTTTCCAGATGTTTCCTTAGAAGTTTTCTATCTTTAGTCCTTTTCTGCAGTTTTCATATTCTCTCTGCTCTCATTGTTTTTTCTCAGGGCCTAAGTCCAGTGGTGCTAAGTATTCAGAGGACACCATGGCAGTATTTCCCTTAAGCTTGCATTTCCCTATCCTATTCTTAATGAAGAAGTCAATCCCTCTGTCAGTCACTGGAGGCTGCAAGAAGAGATTTATTATTATTGCCTACTATTTTACAAATTATTTTAAATTAAAAAAAAAAAAAGAGAGAAGAGGGAAGGAAACACTAGACTAGTAAATGTGAAACACAAGAAAATATCACATCAACAGAATTCAAGGTTGTTTTTAGGAACTGAATTTCACTAGCTCTGTTATCTCAGAATGTGTGTCTCAGCTGCCAAACCTATCTTGTTGAGTCCTGATACCCAGTGTAGCTCTCCTTCTCTTTTCAGGCTCACAATAATAACTCCTAGGAAAAGCTGAAATAAGTAGCCTATGAAATTAAATGCAGTTTAAGGTAAATAGTCTGGTTCCCACATAATGTAAAATGATACAGCTCTGCTAATCCTTCTTGGGATTACAATCGTTTCTGCCATTTGAGAGAAGGGAATATCATCTTTGGTGGAAGACTCTGAGCTCAGCTTAATTGAGTGGTCAATCAAGTGCACTCCCGCTAGTCAGCCAGTGCACAGCAACAAGTACTTCATTTATTATAGTCCAGGTTTATTTTGTGAGTTAGAATTATTGATGTGAGCAAAGAGGGTCTTTTCCAACAGTATCTAAGGGGAAGGCAGGTCCAAACCAGAGAACAGATGGTAGTGAAATCGGCTCTTCCATAGCCCCGCAGAAGGCTGATTCTTCCCTCTGCACCAGACCTGGCTCTTGGCAGCTTATCCAGCATGCACAGGCCACTGCTTTGAGCCTGCATCTTGCCTCCCTGAAACAGCCTTCAAAAAGCTAAGACTTGCTGCTTCCCAAAGCAATACCTTCCTACTCCTTTTCCTGGCATGTATCCTGGGACACATTTCACACTTCTTCCATTCGAGGCCCAATATCAGAGGATGTACTAGCTGTGTGCTTTTAGCCAAGCAAATTGTAAGGAAGCAGTACATAATGCCTGCATTTCTGCAGAATACCTTCAGAACCAGACACAGGATCTACAACCCATTTGAAGATTTAGTGCTTGTTCTTTTAGACTGATGGATCAGAAAATTGATCTTTCTGTTGCCTTGCTTTTCTGTTTCCTCACTTGGATTTTCCTGGGTCGAATCTGTTCCTTTTCTCCAGTGGTATTTCTTCAGTGGATTCTAATGATACAGACAATATCCTTTTCAATAGCTGGTGTTTACTTTATGTCAACCACAGTAAATTAAATTATAGCCTCAATGCTGAGAAAACAACATTGCTGACAATATGCATGCCTTTGCTTGTCATGGCACTAGTAGTTGTGAGTGGAGACTGACTTGGGTCCACCCTGTAGCATTTACAGGTGACAGGAGTAACATCCATTTCTTCCCTTCACTGTAACAGATAACTTGAGTGAAGCCCTGTACTTTCCAGGCGTTTTTTCTTCCAAACCTGCAATTTTCTCCCTATTGAGGAGCAACTGAGTTGGACTTTTACTGCTTACTTATAATACAGATATCAGTTGTGATTTTGCTTTTCTCTTCAGCTTCCCTTTGAGAACTGAATTTCTAATATTTGACATTAACTATTTAAACCTGGAGTTTTCTGACATACCATGATTCTGTTGGGCAGAAGTCTCTGGCTGGCTGAAATGTGTAAAAATAGCAAGAAGAAACCCCACCAAAACCCAAAATCCCTCTAGAAAAATTCTCTGCTTGTGCTGCTGAAGTCAGGCAGGTGTGGTAAATGCCTGTGCTGTCTTGGAAAGCAATTTTTCATTTTAATGATTTATTGGTAGATAATTGAAATTATGAAAGAAGAGTATATGCCCTGATGATGAAATGTGTTTTAAATGTCACTCTGCACAACATCTTTCTTGAAAGGAGGGGCATGCTGAATCCTTGAAGCTGTACCACTCCAAAAGTGCCTCATGCAGGACTTGGTGCTGGCTACGGTTGCCACAGCCCTGCTGGACTCACACATACATCGGGAAAAGGCAGCAAATTTCCACCCTTATGATGTCCCTGCTTCTGCTGGCACATACTAGACTGTCTCATGCTTGTCATCCTCTTCTCCCTCTGAAGCCTCCTTTTTCTTGGAACACACCACAGCTTTTTCTCCTATTCAGCTATGCTGACCACAAAGGTGGGTAAGATAAAACATCCAAAATCTCATAACCCAGAAAAGCATGGTGATTTTTCATGCTAGCTATCCTCTGGATGGCTACCAGCACCCCAGAATGTGCCAACAAGCTCATCTGCCAGCCTCTTCAGCTAGTGGGCCTGTAAGGAAGAGGGACCTCTTTCCTGCACGTGAGAGACTGATTTAAAGTTGTATAATGAAGTTCATGTTGCATCCAAAAAAAAGCAATGAGAAACTGCCTTTGTCCTCCTTAGTCTTTGCCTTGTATGTAATGCAAATTCATTGATTTAGCAGAATGGTAAATCTGACTTCAGGACAGGGATGGTTTCTACTGGATGGTGAGAGCTGTGCTGGATCCTGATCAGCAGTGTCTCCTCCCTCTTGGTGATGCAGTGTACCCCCAAACCCACCCAGCTACCCAGCATGGAGCATAGAGAACATGGGTATGTGCTACACTGTTGGCCTAGAGAGCAAGACATTGATGTAATGTATATGCATACATCATACAACATATGTATGCTTATGTTTCAGTGCCTTCCTTAGAGAATCTCCCCATTTCCCCCCAGTTGTCACATTCTTTGTGATTTTTCTCATAAAAACCTCAAGCTGCTCATGTTTCCACTTTCTGGTTTCCAAACCCTCAGTCCCTTCTATTAGACCTGAGTGTGGCTAAGGACCCTGTCCTCACCTGTCATCCTTTCTGGCCACTCCCAAAAGCATCCATTTCACTTTCCAGCATACACATATGCTGCTACAATCTGGTGGATCTTTTTGCTGTTCCTTTCTACTGCCTTCTGGAATGAGCTAACTGTTCAGCTCATCAGTATTTTGTATATGCTTAGGGCTGTTTCCAGGCTTCAGGAGGAAACTAGCACCTGGATTATCTCAGTGCTTGAAGCAAAAGAAAATTCTGTTTCTTGTCCGTGGAATGAGGAATAGCCACTCTTCTCAAAAGAAGCTTCCCAGAGCTTCCTTGTGCACAATAAAAAATGAGCTTTCCTATTTTTTGCTTAGCTGGAAGCCAGGCCTGAATGGTTGGGGAAAAATGTGGTCACAATCCTACATAATCCTTTCCAGATCTTTTGAAGGAAGATCTTTGTCTACTTTTTTCTCTCTCCCGCTGTTGCTGTGCCTTCCACTCAGTGTCTCACCTGGACTCAACTTTGCTTTGCAGTTTTTCCCTCTGAATCTTCCTCCTCTCACATACCAGCTGCCTACCCTCTCATCCAAGCAGCTTTTCACACCATATAATGTTTTGCTGTTCTCCTTCCCCAGTAATGCAGGTCAGTGGCTTGCCAAGCCAGGACACACCTCTGTCTATTGGGGAATGTGGAATATCCTGGGGTGGGGTTGGGGAGGGTTGTGCCTTGTGTGCTTCAGAGAGCAGAGCAAAGGGAGCACCTGGGAGGAGGTGGCTAGGGCAGGGCTGGGGGAGCTGGGGAGTCTTCAGCTCTTTGGGGAGGATGGAGGAGGGCAGACACAGCAGGAAGCATTGGGGGAACAGTGGCCAGTCAGTACCAGTCTTCAGCTGTGGAGGCTGCCAGCCCACCCTCCTCTAGCTGTGGTCAGATCTGGGTGCCTGCTCCTGCTACCCCTGCCCAGGCACTGCTAGCTGCCCTCCCCATGGTTTCCCTTGCAAGAGCAACCTCTCTTCCTCATGGGGCAGCCTGCAGTTCCCCATCTCCCCCTTCCTTGTTTCTCCTGGAGTCAGCACTTCTCCATCTGGCTGGGGAAGGCAGGAGAGGACATAAGGAATGCATCCCAGGATAGCATAGAGGAAAAGATGTTGAAGAACTGCTGCTGTAGCTCTCATTATTGAGAGTGGTGTGACGGTGAGCTTCTTGTGACTTGGTGGCATGTGTGTCTGGGACCTCTGCCAGAACATCCATTTGGAGTGAGCTCTGCCTGGTGGAGTGATACAAATAGCAGAGGAGCTCACAGAAACCAGGCACTGCCAGCTGTATTTGCTGCTTTGCTTTTTATTTTTATTATACAACATGTTAGGATTTAAAAGTGGCTTGAAGTACATTTTTTCTGTAGTAAATCAGAACTTCCTAAATCCAGTATTAGTAAAAAAATCCTTGAAACTTAGGTGCAGTTTATGAGGTTTGAGAGACTAGAGCAGGCAGCTTAAATGTTCAGAGCATCTCCCCATTCCTGAGAATTATTTGCTCATTTCAATAGAATCTGTTTATCAAGGCCAAAATACAGAATTTCTCTTTTTATCTGAACTGCAGTTTGCTTTTACCAAAGCATAAGGGGAACTGGAGGCCACTTGGGGCCCTTTGCTGTCTACAGAAGATGAGGAAGGCTGATCAGTCCTTTCTTTATAAAATTATTGGTATTTGATAAGGAACCAAAGCTGCATTTTTTAATTTTTGTGTTCAACTTTAAAATAATCTTGGGGATGCCTTGTTTTTTTTGTGTGAAGGAAAGAAAACAAGCAAGGGAGAAATTGTTTCCTCCCATATTTCTTTTATTCAGTATAATAATAGAAAAGAATTCTTCAAATGTTCAAGATAATAATAAAAAATAACTCTGAGTGTCATTAAGTTGTATGTAGTATCATCTATTTGTTCACTAGCCTGATAGGAAGTGATATTTTATGAGCAACATAAAAAACACACAGCTCTCAGGTGTGTTGAGTTATGAGAAAAGCAACTTGCACACCCAAAACAACCCAACAAACCCAAAACATCCAACTCTTCAATCCACACTGCAGCCGGAGTGGGAATCCCTTGCAATACTACTTTATTCTGAAATTTTCTATCCCCAAATTACAATTTTGTTTCCCCTCCAAAATATCTAAATTAAAATGAGGACAAGTTGCCAAGCTAATTTATTAGTGAGCAAGGGTGAAACTGGTTAGACCTCTCCTGTCCTTCTTCCCGCAGTCCTCTTGACCTCAAAGCACAATGGAGGTTAGAGTAGCTTACCTTTGTGGTACCCTGGTGCCCTGTTTCTGCTAAGATGGTCCTATAATGAAGAAAACAACTTGGGCTTCCATTATGGTGTGTTGTGCATGTCATACATGTCCAGCCTGTTCTGTCTGTCATGTGACTGAGGTGCACATCAGTGGATGATGTGCATTGTAAATCCACACGTATGTGTGTTTGAGAGTGACCTCGGTTTCCTGGGAGCAAAGCTTTTAGGCTCTATCTGAACATGTCTAGAAACCTTAGTGTCTTTTTCTAATGTCCATATTTAGGAGTTGGGAATGAAAATAATTTCCTAAGAGCTTTATGACAGTGAATTGGTATCTGTGGCATAGGAACTCTGTAAGTAAATAAGATGTAACTTTAAGAGCTAGTGGGTATATCTTTATTAGTAGGGATGAGCAGTGAAAAGGCAGCCAGGGATATGGCTGCATTTATATTAGTCTGGTTTGTTTGCCTGATTTTATTGCTCTAAACTTTGTCCATTTGCTGAACAGAATTCAAGGGGCTTCCTTACATGATACTCTGACCCTTGTTCAATGTTCTTAATCACAAGCCTAACTTCAAGCATATGAATAGTTCCACTTATCACAGGTGTTGACAAGTCCATTTCTGAGAGTCCATTTGCTGTCTTCTCTAAATATAGCCAGTTGTATTTTCTCCTAGCATAAAAAGTTCATGCTGTATTATTTTCCTCTTCCTGCTTTTTCACCCTGAAAACATATTATGCTCTTTCAGACTGGAAGGATTTAATTCCTCTTAATAGAGTGAATGAGTTATGGAAAAAGAAATGTTTATCAAAACGGCCAAGAGAACAATTCTACAGATCATGAAAGTTGCAAAAAACAGTTTGCAGTGAAAGCTCTGATTGCTCAGAGCGGCAAAATTATATCTCTAATGAAAAGAGTTTCTATTTTCACATGCATAGTCACAACATCACAGAATGGCTGAGGGTGGCAATGACCCTTGGACATAATCTAAACTAATGCCTCTTGCTGAGATCACAGGCAGGCAGAACATGTTGCTCAGTGCTGTAAACCATCAGATTCTGAACATCTCTAAGGGTGGAGACTCCACAACCTCTCTGAGCAGCCTGCTCCGGTGTTCAATCACTCTCTCAGTGAGAAGTTTTCTTGGGTTTAAACTGAGTTTCCTGTATTTGAATTTCTGCCTGTTGCTCGTCATCCTGTCACTGGACACCACTGAAAAGAGCCTGGCTCCATCCTTTTTGCTTCCCCCCATCAGGAATGGGTAGGCTGAATAGGATGCCCTTGAGCTTCTCCAGGCTGAACACTGCCAGCTCTCTCAGCCTCTCTTCATTTGTCAGGTGCTTCAAGCCCTCTCAGTCTTCCTGGTCCTTTGGCTGACTCAGTCCACCATGCCTATGTCTCTCTTTTTTGGGATCTCAGCACTCGACCCAGCCCTCCAGCTGCATCTCACCAGGACTGAGGAGAGGGGAGGGATCACCTCCCTTGACCTCCTGGTGATGCTCTGCTTAATGCAGTGCTGGACACTGTTGGCCTGCTTTGCTGCAGGGGTGCATTGCTGGCTCATGGCTTGGTCATCAAGGTGCCCAGGTCCTTCTTTAGGGAGCTGCTTCCCAGCCTCTAGTGGTGTTCGGAATTATTCCTGCCCAGGATGTGACATTTAATTTTGAACTGCACAGGGTTTTCTGTTGGCCATTTTCTTCAGCATGTCCAGGTCCTTCTGGATGGCAGCAAGGTGCTCTGGTGCATCAGACACTGCTCCCAGTTTTGTATCATCTGTGGACTTGCTGAGGGTACCCACTGTCCCAGCATCCATGTCACGGATGAAGAGGCTAAATTGTCTTGGCCCCAGGATCTTCTGCTGGAGTACTCCAGCTGTGTCTTGCTAGACTTGGACTAACCACAGCCTGTAAAGCTCAACAGGTTGTTTTGTAGTCAGTTTACCTCCCTGTCCACTTATCTGACCAAACCACATCGCTGGTCTGCCAGGTTGTTGTGAGAGACAGTGTCAAAGGCATTACTGAAGCTGAGATGAACAACATCCCCTGCTGTCCCCTCGCCACCCAGCAGTCACCTCCTTTAGAAGGCTGTCAGGTTGAGTTACCAGCTTGTCAGGAAACCACTGAGGATAGAAGAACAGCTAATATACTGTTGCATTAGTGTCTCAGACAGTGAATTTGCTAACTAGATGCTCAAATCTCAAATCTCTCAAAGCTATGAAACTCAGTTGCAACTTTAAGCCTGAATCTGGCTACTTTTAAGATGAAGAAATGTATTTTAGTTAATTAACAAATAATCAGTAAAACTTCTGAGGCTGTTTCTTAAAGTTTGAGTTAAAAAAAAATTAAATCAGTGCAAAAAGAATTCTGGAACTTTGAAAGAAGCAGGTTAGCAATAACATATGAAAACTTTAGGCATTAAAAGGAGGAAGGCCTTCCTTCCAGGTAACATTGGAATATTACGACTCTTCAAATGTGATTAAATTTTTTCTTAGTGTAAGTTAAATCAGAGTAAAACCTGTAGTTTATGCTTTTGTGTAGTTTTGCTATTCCAGTTGGGGTATTTTTTGTTTCCTTTTGTTATAAATAAATTCTTTAACTTCCATGCTAGTTAATAATTTGTAAGTGCTCAGTGCTATGCTAGATTTACAGGGAATAACTTTGTCTCACTGCCTGCATAAGTAGTGCTCTTTTTCCCCCTTTTTTTTAAAGTTTGAATGTGTTGCAAATCTGTGGCCACTATTGAGTCATGCTGTGTAACCAGGCCAAGCAGGGATGTCTTGCCTATTTCTGTCTTTCTAAGGATATTTCTAACATTTGGCTCTAATTAAGAGAATGTAGAAATGAGGGACAACAAGATATTTTTTACACGACCTCCAATTACTTAAGGAGAATGCTAAACTTAACATTTGAGTCCTCTTCTTAAAATGCAACTAGTGTGTTGGTCATTTGTAACATTTAAAAGTGCTTTCATGAGGAGAAAATACATGATGCAAAAATAAGGGGTTGCTTAAAGGTCACTTTTACGGGAACAGAAGGCATAACAGGAGTCAGTGGCTAGAATCTGAGGCCAGAAAATTTCAAATTAGATGTAGGGTTCATATTTTTAATAGGAGAGGTCAGTAACCTTTAGAGAAAACTGCTGGTTGACAAATTAAATATTTCTGTTTAGTAAAGACTGAAAGATTTTGTGGTAGATGCACTGTAGCCAGACATAAGTCTGTCCTGTATTCCAACACAGCTGAACCTAGTGCAAGGGCAACAATCTGTAATAAAAGGGCATGTGATAACCCAAACTGTTAGAGAGAGCAGGGGGGTTCAGCATCTAACTCTAATCACATGTGGCCCCTTATCCAGCCTGCCACCCTCTGTTGCTGTAGCACTCATCCCTTGTGAGATGGGATGAAAAGCAGCATGTCTCTGGGAAGACTGGGGCTGATATTTTGGACAAGAAACAGTTGTCCAGCCTGTAGACCACTTTATGTCTGCTCCTGAGGTCTGGCCAGAGAGACCCTTTGGTGCTGGTAACCTGCCCTGGGTCCCTCACTGCTAGAGCACACCAACACTGGTGCTTGGAGTTCAACTAGTGTCACACTTGTCTGTTTGTAGTCTGGGATTAGAGATGAGAAAATCTTGAATAGGGCAGACCTGGATACAATGATGTAGAAAGACAAAGGGATCTATCCACAGCGAAAATTTGAAGACTGGAAAATCTGGGAAGAAACTCATAGCAACTGCCCTAGCAGAGTTGCTGTCACTGGCATAGTGAGTGTAGCCACACAGGAACGGAGCTGAGGAACCCCGTGCTTGCCCTGAAGAGACAGAATAAGTGTCTTATTCTGTCCAGTGATAAGACCGAGGCAGAAAATGCAATTTTAAGGCTGGGGTTGACAGGAGAAATAGGGAGTTAGAAGGTACTGTTTAACCTGTCATCCCACAATGTGGTTCTGTATTCTGCACAGTAATTCTTCTGTGAACCTCATCACTTCTGTTAAACTCAGTCATACTTTTCTGGAAAAACAGATGCAAAAACCAGAAGTACTGTAGCTCTACATCCCAATTTGTAAAATGCAGAAGACATTTGGCTAATTAATAAAGGCATGGCAGTGTGGGTATGGTACTCTCTGATCCCCAGATAGAAGGCACAACAAGTACATATTGTTTATTTCTTCTGATCCTGGGTGTGGGTAAGGCTTGAAGGTGAGTAAGCTGTGAATTAATAATGTGTGGAGCAATTAAGAAACCCACATAATTTAGTGACATTATCTTCTTATGACAGCAAAAATACACTTAGGCTCCTGTAGCCAGGTCATAGTTCTGTCACTGCTTATGATCCTCCCACTGAAATCACTGGAGCAGTGACAGTGTTTGACATCATACTGAAATGTGTCCATTGTCCCATGAATCAGAAATAACAGACTTGTGAACCAAGCCTGAGACTTCATAAAGCATGTCTGTGCATTGGGGCTCAGCTCCCACTGAACTCCAGTAGTCTGCTCTAAAATCTCAGGCAGATTACCTGCTGTCATCTGACCCACCTATAGAAACTCCAACTATTAGAAAAGTTGTTTATCAATTACCTCTCATAAAAATAAAAATGGCATTAATAAAGTATTTGAGAATTAATATTGTATTAATATGGCATTGATATTGTATTTCATCCAATTGTAATTCCTAGAAGCATTTGTTCAGGGCACAGGAACAGCTCTGATTCTTCTGTATAGAGCTGGGAAGATGATAGGAGCTGGGAAAGTGGTATTTGTTGTGAGATTTAGGTTTTGACTGTGACACATAGCTGTAAGTTGTGTGGTTTTGTTGTTATTTTTATTATATGCATTTCATTATTTGCTTAGGGACTAACTAGGGATCATTATGCAAATGCAAAGCATTCATTTTGCAGATGGTTCCTCTTCCAAGTCATACTTGGTATAAACTGTCATATCAAAGAAGAAATAATTTGATACCTAAAAGCCAGTCACTCATTTATGTAAGCAGAAAGTTCCTTTGTTACTAAAATCAAAGAGGAGATTCTTTAAATGCACAACTCCACCAGTGTTTTGAGATCCCTTTTATACTTACTTTTTGGATCATCTTGTTCTCTTGAGATAAAAAGATAGAGTCACCATTTTGCAGGAAGCTCCACATACATGGGCTTTTATAAGCCATGTAAATCAAACCACTGGATTTGATTTTTATTATATGAAGCCTGCTTTGATTACATGTATCCTGCTTTTGGATTTTGAATATAATTAGCGTAACAATAACCCTACAAATATCTTACCCAAACTTTTTATCTCATAATATCATATCCAAATACATTCATCATCCTATATCACATCACCTTTCCCTCCTTCTCATTACACTTTAAGCTGCCCAGCTGCATATCTAACATTTCATTGCCTCATACCTAATCAGCAGGAAATAATTCTGTCTCCTGAGTTATGAAATATATAAAATATTTATCTTTTAGGCCATCTAATAGAAAATCTGCTGTGCTTCTCAGAAATCCCAACTCTTACTTACTCCATTTCAATTATTTAGCAAACAAACAAACCAACCAGCATGTCCCACAATGCATTATGAGTGGTATTTGTCTGCATGATGGTAGGCCCTGAATTCAGCACCTCTGTCCTCTGAATATTGCTGAGTTGAAGTTTTGTAGGCAGCATAGCAAAGGAGAATTTTGTAGAAAGAGTTGGAAAATTATTATCTGAAATAAATAACAGATTTTTTTCTCCAGGTTAGCCAGCTCCTTCAGGAATGGATACTATCTCATAGAATATGCTGGCTTAGCCTGTTAATGGAGATACAGATTTCTAGAAGAACAAACATTCTTTTAATTAGTCCAAGTATTCAGATCCAGACTTGGATCTCTGAATTGATTTGTTTCTTATGTCACAATGCATAATATTGCAACATAGCCTGGTAGGGGTAATTAACAGAAGCCTGGAGTACTGTGGGACCTGAGACTAATAGGTAGGATCTTTCTGTGAGAGCTTAAGATCAAACTATGAGGCAGTTGATGGGAAGTTTTTTGGTTTGTTGTTTTGTTTGGTTTGGTTTTTGAGGTTTTTAATGGGAGGCCGTATTTTAAACATTTCCTCTTTGTCAGAGAGACTTGAGGAGTGGCTTGGAAAAAGACTCTAGTGCAGTGCTGCTTCTCTGAAAGAGGCTGGTGAGAGGTACTGATGGAGACATGTAGGTCTTCAGTATGTCCCAAGGCTGCATTTGGATCACTGTTTTGTAGTCACTAGAGACTGTTTA
Source organism: Urocynchramus pylzowi (assembly GCA_013397555.1). Classification (NCBI taxonomy): domain Eukaryota; kingdom Metazoa; phylum Chordata; class Aves; order Passeriformes; family Fringillidae; genus Urocynchramus; species Urocynchramus pylzowi. The sequence goes on along the minus strand of VZRH01004248.1, from coordinate 410,463 downwards.
TCCTGTGAATATATCTAATCTGTTTTGAACCCAGTTTTACTTAACCTCCAGAACTTCCTGTACCTACAAATTTGGTGAATTGTAGAGTGAGGAAAAAACCTAATTTTTTCTGTGCTATGTTTTCTTTATAAGCAGCCTGTTAAGATATGTATGGTAAACACCTGTGCTCAAGGGTGGTATGCATCTGACTTTCTTTTCCTTTGTTTGTAGTGAGTGTTGCTGACATGGTGATATGTCCTAAATATAAAAAAAGAAAATATTACCTAGAAGGGAGTATGAGGAGAAATAATAATTTAAAGAAGATTATATATTGTCTGTACAGATGGTGGCTTTTAATGTTCACAGACTCAGTTTCAAATAAGATAAGAACATACTTTTTTTAATGACCTTTTGAAACTTACTGTAGCCCACAAAGCAGTTTGAGATATTGCTGTTGTAAACCCACTTGGTTTTGTGTAAGCAATGCAATATCCTGTTCCATGGTGCTGTGGAGTTGGATTGGACTGTTTTAGTGGTTAATGGATCACGTTCCACCTGGAGCCTCTGACAAGCACAGGGTCTGTGTTGGGACATGTCCTGTTTAACATCAGAGACCTGAGTGAGGAGAGCAGGTGCACATTCATCTGCTTTACAGATGGCATCAGACTGGGGGAAGCAGTCAGTGTGCTGATGCACAAGGCTGCCATTTGGAGAGACCTGGCTAGACTGAGCCAACAGGAGAGCATTAGGGCCTCTCATGGTTTGGGAATGGCAGCTCCCAATTCAGTCCCCCTGCCAACCAAGGCTCTCCCAAACGAGATGCTGCTTGCTCTCACCTCCCACTTCCCCTTTCCCTTCCTGATGCCAGCACAGAGTTGTGAAGCGGAGGCACAAAAAGGTGAAAAATACAGGTTGAGACAAGAACAATTTACAGGAAACAGCAATGAGATAATGAACAGTAACAGCAACAATATTAAGAACAAAAGATATAAGACAAAGAAACTATTTGCAGTGAAAAAAACCAAGACAAAGTACCAACTTGTTCCTCCCCACCACACCACACTTTTCCCTGTCCTGAAGTGAGAGAGTCCCTCAGTCCTGCCAATTGCAAATGGCATGAGATGATATTGTGTAGCAGTAGGGTCTGGCCACATACCTTTCCTGGTTACTGGAAAAAAAATTTAACTCTGTCCTGGCTGAAACCAGGATAGGACCAAATGTGAAGTCCTCCACCTGGAAAAGAAGCAAAACAGGTGACTGACTGTGGGGGGCAACTGTGTCAAAAGGGAATGTGGCTATGTTATAAATAGCAAGCAAATGTGAGCCAACAGTGTTATGGCAGCAAAAATGGCTGACAGCACCCTGGGCTGTTTTAAGGTGAGTGGAGTTAGTAAATCAAGGGAAGGGATTATCTCCCTCAACACTCATAAAGGCAGATTTAGATACTGTGGCCTGTTTTGGTCTCTTGAGCATGGGAAAGACATCAATAAACTGGAATGAGTTCAGCAAAGAACTATCATGATGGTGCACCTGGCATATGAAGAAAGGCTGAGGGACCAGGCCTGGCTCACCTCAGAAAAGATTGCTTCAGGGGGACCTGGCATCTGCCCCTCACTGCTTGTGTCAGAGTGATGGAGGAGATGGAACCAGGCTGTTCACAGTGATGCACAGTTGTAGGGTAAGAGTTAACAGACAGATGTTGAAATGGGGACTTCAGGAGAAATGTTTTCTCCAGCAGGATGGTTAAGCAGTGGTTGTCCAGAGAGGCAATGCAGACTTTGTTCTTGAAGGTTTTCAAGATTCACCTGATCTGACCTGATAGCCAATTCTGCTCTGAGCAGAAGGTTGGACTGGAGATTTTCTGAGATCCCTTCTAGCCTAAATTATTCAGAGATCATAGGATCCTTAGGTTACACCAAGATTTCACCCAGGATGCATTTGTATATGCCAGGCAATCACAAGCTTGATGTGTACTATGAGCAGGTTCAGTTCATCATGTCTGCTCCTTTGGAAGGCACAGGCCAGATGGTTTTTCCTTTACTTATGTGTTACTGTAACATACTGATTCACACCCATCCAATGTGTGCATCAAATTGAGAAGAGTTTGTTAATGGTATTGTTTGTCCATGTCTGTGAGTCCTTCCAATGAGGATGTGAAAGAATAAAGCAAATGTGGTACTACTACAACTCCCCTTTTCATTGTGTGGCAGTGACACGAACCAAATTATGTATCCAACCATTTATTTTTATTAGACTTCAAATTTGTCCTTTCTAGATTTGTTTGAGAATAAAGATTATCTTTTTTTCTCCTTTCATCTCATTTTTGGATGTTGCAAAATAAATAAATGAAAGTACTAATCAACTACTACTAATCAAATTTTGTCTATTATTCCTCCCCATGGTTTGAAATGTAATATGATTAAATTCCTACTGTCTTGCAGTGTAGGAGTTGGAAGTTCTGCCCAAGAGAAAGAAAAGAAGCTGGAAATAGCCTAGAATATGTTATCTTCTTGGGGTTTGTGCTCTGTCCTAAAAAAAATGCAGTAATGTCATCTCTGATGCAACCAATGATGACAAATTGTCTAGGAGCTATGATAAACATGATGATTGAAAAGTGTTTTTGTTAAGGATTGTGGCCATTTGTGCTGCATGGCCTGAAATAAAATCCAGTTAAGGATTATCTAGATATGCTTTGATGTGCTGTAAGATACCTCCATATTCATGAATGGGCTGCTGTTTGCTAGATGTTATCTTTGTTCCTTAGAGCTCTGACTTCAGTGCACCTGCTCCTTATTTTAACAGCAGATTTACAAAAAAGGTTTCATGTTGGTTCATGTTCTGTCAGTTGACAGATGAGTTAAACTCCCACAGAAAGTTTTCTTTCTTAGCTCACTGGCTCCCCAGTAGAGGATTTGATCATTGATGTTTCCAGAATAATTTGGGAAGCTTAGTAAAGCATGTCGTTTCTGACATGGCATTTTGAAAACATCATCATCACATCATACGAATACTTTGGAACTCTGAACCATAAATATGGTACTGTATTCTTACTTTTATAAAAAATGCACAGTAGAGACCTTGATGGACATTGTCTCTGTCATGCTTGACATGAAAATCAAGTAGATGCCTATTTGTTGTTTCTCTGGAAACGTAAGAGCTTTCAAACCCCCAAATTGATGCTCTCAGTATGGACTATCTCTGTTAGCTCTTCACTCTCAGAAATTAAAAAACTTGTAACCTTGCAGAGTAGAAGGGAAATTCATGAGAAACTGACAGAGAGATTATAAACATTAATGAGATTCCCTGTGATGCATCTCATTGCTGCCAAAGGTGCCAACAATAGCAGCATTTTAATTCCAGGAGAATGAGTTCAGGGACATTCATCATTGTCTTGTTGCTTGTGACCCTCTCTTTTCTCAACCAGTTCCCCCAAAATCCAACAAGATTTCTTAAAGCCAAAGAGAAAGTCATGACTGCTTTCAGAGATGCAAATTGGCTGTGACAGAGTTGGCAATACCCTCTATCCATTGAAACTTCAGCAGCTGGTGCTTGCTTCACAGCCTAGTTATATGTCAACAAGAAAAAGTAGTTCCACATTTTTTACAGGAAGCATTGGTTATCCACATGGTCATTATTGCTGGTCCAGCTTAGCCAGAACTGCACAAAGTTATAACTTTGATTGATGATCCTAGGGTTTGCATAACTCATAGCCCAGTGCTGGACAGAATGCTGCTGTGGACAGGGAGGTATTTGCCCTCCATCCAACCTTTTCTGTCCAAGGACATGGAGGAGATTTGTCATTTGCTATTCAAGCTGTGGCCTGGGACTGCAGATCCTGGCTCAGGACTCTCCATCTTTCCCTGCAGTTCCATCAGTGTCCACCTCCATTGCACAGCCTCTCTCTACCTCTGCTCATGATGCTGTGGTTGCTCATGGCCTTGATACAGAGTTATCCACAAGCAAGGAACGTGCCTTGCCCACAAAATCTTGAAACTCCTTGGAGTTTGTTTGTTTGTTTGTGGTTTTTTTTTTTTTTCAGAATGCTGAAATGCATGCATAGCTGTGACCTGTTTTCTATTTGGTCTCACTTTGCTGAGTTCTTACCTACACTGAGCCTAACTTTACTTACATTGCCCTCTTCTCTTTGAATGCCCTGTTCTCTTTGAGTGAGTCTCTCTTTGAGTGTCTTGTCCTGCATAGTTGTAACTACCAGTGTTAATAACTGAATCAGAGTGCAGCTGATTTTTCAGCTTCTGGGCAGTCAGTAGAGCTAAGAGTTAAGAAAAGATACCACCAAAAAAAAAAAAATTCCAAACCTATACCTTGTAAATGGAATTAATTCTATCTGTAAGTCACTAAGACATAAAAGATGCAAAATTTGCATGTAGTTTCAACAAGCCACTTTCCAAAACAAATTTCATTTTAAAGCCTCAGAATGGTACACGTTTGTTAAAAGCCAGCAAGTACAAATATATCTTTAAAATTAATAAGGAAAAACCAAACTACTTCTGGTTATTCAGAGAAAATAGCAGAATTTATAAATCCCTGCTCTGTACTAAAACAGACCTCATGAAAGTGTTTGGGTTGCTAAGAAAATTATTAAAAATTAAGAAAACGCTGAAAGCAAAATTGTCTTCACTATTTGACTCCTCATAACTGTGTAGTCTTGAATTACACAGCAATATGTATGTATTTTCAGCAATAGCACTGCATCATTACAGTGAAATGAATATTGGAACAGGTGAGGAGCCTTCCCTTAGGTTGCACTAAAGGCTTCCAACAAAGACAGGCAGTTCTTAACTGATACTTAGTTTCCCTGCAGGAAGTGTACTTACCTTTGTGGTGTGGGCACAGTACTCAACAATGGCTTTTCAGTGGGTTGGGTTTTTTTCCTTTTTTTATTCTACAGCTAGTCTTCACGCTGAGCTGAGGAAGGGTAGCATGTAATTTAATATAATGATGGTTATTGCAGAGGTAATTGTTGCATGGTTGATATTAAAGGAATGCTTTGCAGCTGATGAGCACTTCACTTCCCATTTCAAAGCTAAGAAACCCTCAACACAAACACACAAAGAAAGAGAAACTGCATCATTTAGATCTTTTTTTTTCAGAAAGCATTAGAGCATTCTCCAGTATGAGGAATATTCATTAGCTGTCCTTGTATGTGATTTGCCGGCATAAGCAACAAAGGAAAATAAGACAAAGCCACAAATGCTGTGATTGAAGATCCTATGTTACTGGCATAGTAACCACTTTCTGAAGTTTGGGAATAAATGAGTAGATATTTTTAGACATTTTTTTCATAATGGAGACGTACCATAATTAACATTTTCCTTTTTGTCATTACTGTTCATAATCCTACTTGTGTGCTGGCTGGCCTGTATGTCCCTTTGTGGGAGGATGCTCTGCTGTTGGATTAATAATTAGAGTTTGGCTGTATCCTGCTCTTCAGTTTGGACTAAGGTGTGTTGTGCTCATATGTGCATTGCTTGACTTGTAAGGCAGCTGTCTCAGAGGGGAGATGTGAACTGGGGTGAACAGCTTCTAGCTTCTTGGCAAAGCCTTCTAGATTTCCAACAAACCTGCAAGGCTGATTTGGTTAACATGCAGACCACTAGAAGGTGATCTCAAGGACACAACCATTCCAAAGCAGAGCAGAAGAGGGCAGAACTGCCGTGATGTTCATATATGCTTTAATGGTTTTAGTAAGTGGAATAATCTGTTGCCTGCTTGCAGAGCCAGGTCATGAATTCCCTATATTATAAATCTCTTGTGAGGCTGGGAAGCTTAGTAGAGCTAAGCTTCAGCCCTTTCAGCTCCTGGGGCTGACTAAAAGTCCATAATATTTCTGTAAGAAAAGTTGTCTAAATTCAAAGCAATGGACAATATAAAATTATTTTGATTTTAGAACTTCAGGGGGAGTTTAGCTTATCAGAACATATAAGATGGCAGTATTTCTCTTTACTTACCACCTATATACCTTCCTGTGTAAGCATTGCCAGTTTTCAGTTACCAAATTATAATCCAGATTAGAATGAACTTTAGTAACAGATAAAATGATTCTTAAACACAGCTTGTGTGTACACCCTTTTGAGACACACCAAGGACTTGTGAAAGTGTTTTCTGTAAAGGTAAAGTATTCAGGTCAAGTACGTAGCATGCTCCTGGTGTCTTAAATTTAGGAATTTTCCTACGCTTCAGCAGTGCCTCTCTCAGTGAGTCAGGTTTGGAAATGAGACTGATAGCCAACTGGCTTTTCTTTTAAGAAGATTCAGAATGCTTGAACAAACAAGTTGTGAAAGCTTCCAAAGGGAAATTGCCCAGACTGGAGCTTGTCTGAGGAGAGTTTGTCATCAAGGGGAATTCTCTGACATCTAAGAAATCTTTCACCAGCAGTAGACGTCCCTTACATAGAAAAAACACTGCCAAGCACTTACAGAAATATTTGAACTGGAAATGACTGACTAATTGATTGACTGTGCCTTTTCTACCACAGCATTTTTTTTTTCCCTTCTTCATCTTCTTTTCACTTGTTTGTTTGTTTGTTTTCTTTTTCTTTTTAAATCAGGCAGTTAAGAAACCAAAGACATTCCTGGCCAGGATGGTTTCCTCAATTGACAGAATTTTCTCATTTCCTCCCTTGCTTCCACTGGCCCTGCTGGGACAGAAAGTTCTGCTGCACCTTGCTCGAGACTCATCTCCTTTAGCAGCTGACATTGAGAGTTTCACTAGTCATTGGCAGACCTTGATCAACCACTGGTTGTGAACAGAGGCAGGAGGCTAGAAAGCTCTACATGCCTCTGGTGTCTGAGAGCAGCCAGAGGAACTGCTTCACTGGGAGGGACAGAGAGGTCAGTTCAGTCTTCTGGGAACTGCAGGCTGTGGTTTCAAACCTCCTTGTAAATGAATTGTCAGTGTAGGGATGTTGTGTGAAGGGTGTCAATGGCAGCACTAGTTCTCATATCTCATTGCAAGGGCTATGACATTGCTTGCTTTTGAAGTGAAGTGCTTTTGAAATGAAATGTCTCCACCATGGGTGAAGACATACCTCCTTGTGGCCCTGTGTTAGGCTTTTGTGTTACTGAGGGGCTCAGCATTTCTCATTGCTTTGTTTCTTGCTCAGTCTGCTAGCTGCTGTGGACCGTGCTCTCAGGAGTCTCATTCACCCTGTGCACAGCAAAGAGGGAGCCTCAGCCTTCAGGAAAGCATCTGAAGGTCCCATGAAAATCCAGTCTTTGAAGTCTCCCATGTTGTACTTACCACTTTTCATTTGTTCAGACCTCTTTGGAACCTTCGGCTGTTTGAAGCACTCTTGGTTTTTTCTTTTTTAGCATGCAGCACAATACCTTTCATCAGCATCTTTTCCCTGGAGTGTTGTTTGCATTTGCCTGTTTCTCTCCAGAGCTTGCTTACTTCTGAAGCCTGAAGTGCTCAGCTTGCAGCATTGGAGCAAGTCTCCTGCTCTGGGTCAGTTCCAAGATACAGAACTAGTCTTTTCTTTTTTTTTTTTTCTTTGCTACCTTGACAGACTACAGCCTTTCCTGCAAGATGACACATCAGAGTAGATAGGTGACAGCACCCCTGACTTCTCAGGGGGTTTCCCTTCAGCTTCCTGAGCCTCAGGAGAAATTACCTTTTCAAAGCTCTTCTCAGCATCCTCTGAGGCTGTGTCAGAATTTTCCTCTACAGCTTGTATTTCTTGCTTGAGTGCTTCAAGCTGCTGGTCATTTCTTCCTCTAGTAAGATCACTTCTTTCTCAGTCATGCTTGACAAGAAGTTTGGAATTGTCTTCTCTTGAAATTGTCTTATCTTGATTAAGATATTTAGCTTGTATGGGCCTCAAGTGCTCTGTCTGTCAGGCAATTTAATGCTTAATCCTCTGGTTTCCCCTTAAATGGCACACATCTCTGTCTCAAAGAGCAGCTGGAGAAGAGAGAAAAATTTCCTTACAGGCATTTTGTGATTTTGATAATTTGACAGGCATAAAGGGAATTGCAAGTGCTGCCTGTGAGAATCTACTGGGATAACATATGACTGCTTTCCATTGCCACAGTGCTCAACACCATCCTTCTCTCTTTCCTCAGCATCTTCAACCTTGAGATCCAAGGAAATGCTATAAAGGAGACATGAACTTACATGAAAATCACAATGCAGTGTCTGAGCATTATCAGACCTTGAACAAATTACTTTCCTTCATTTGGAGGGAACATCTTAAGTAAAGTGAGTATTCATATGGGTGAAACAGGCTGGCAAGATGAACTTTATTGCTATGAAATATTACCCAGGCACCTGCCCCATACAGTTTTTCTGATGTTGCTGGCAGGTGGTCTTGTGTGAGAGCTTTGCTGAGCTTTTCTGTCTGCAAGGAGGCATCTTGAAAGGGCTGCAGTAGAGGGCTGAGGACAGTTTGTAGTATTTTAAACTGTCAGTTCCAAACTGAAGTATTTTAATGTAAGCTTACTTAAAAGCAGTAGTACCAGCCAGGAAGAATTTTACAAGCTGAACATCCACTTTTCTGTTCAACTTCCCATGTATAGGTTGCCATATTTACTGATGTTCAGTGATGGTACCAGAGCCCAAATTTGGTTTTTATCACAGAATTTGTATTTTATGGTCCCAAAAGGTGGAACTTGGAAGGAGACTTTTTATAAGGACATGTTGTGACAGAACAAGGAGGAGTGGTTTCAAACTGAAAGAGGGTAGGTTTAGATTAAGTATTAGGAAGAAATTCTTAGTAAGAGTGATGAGGCAATGGAACAGTTGCCCAGAGGTGTTTGGGATTCCTCATTCTTGGAAGTGTTCAAGGCCAGATTGGATGGGGCTTTGAACAACCTGGTATACTGAAAGGTGTCCCTGTCCATGGCAGGGGGGTTGGAACTACATAGTCTTTCTGATCCTTTCCAACCCAAACCATTGTATGATTCTAACTAGACTGGCCACTTTCACTTTCCTTTTTAGGGGTTATTTTTAAAGTGTTTCACTTTCTGGCTCCCCTCCATTTGACCTGTGGTGTAATGTTTGGACTAGAGATGCTTCTGGGGAAACATTAAATCCAAACAAACTCCTTTCCACCCTGTTTTTCATGAAATCTTTCTTGGATGGTCACTGAAGTTCTATTTTTCCATTACATTCTCTATTAAACACAGACACACACTAGAGATCTCATGGTTAATAACTTTCCCAAACGAAAGCAATTTTAAATGCTTTTTTGTTTGTTGTATTTTGGAAGGCAGTTAGAAACTCTGTGGTGCTTGATTGTTTTGTTTGTTTAATTTTTCTTTGTTTTGGGAATTTGGGGGAGGGTTGTGATTTTTTGGCTTTGCTTTGTTTTTCCTGAGGATGAGATGGAAGAAGTGAGGAATTGGAAACACTGGAAATCCTTGGCAGAATAAATTTTTCCCCTTGGTAGTATGTCTGGAAATGAGAGTTGTTAAAGGGTTGGTCTGTTATACTCTGATTTATGGAAACTTTCAGCAGTGACAATGCCTTCAATCGTACCTAAGGACATAAGAGTTCCTCCTTTCACAGCAGGCTGATGTGTTAGGTGTTCCTGGAGCCATACAGACCATGCAGAGGCCACACAGGCAAGCTCTGGGACCATTTTGAAGAGGTATCTTTACTTTTGTAGGGAGTGCAGCAAAAGCAGAATGAAATATTTCAATCTCACTATCAGGAATTTAATAAATTCCTCGATTACTGATTCTTCACTAGATATGTTCCAGTAAAGAAAGCAATGAAGGTCAAGAATGGAAGAGGAGAGGGGACTAAATGATATAGGCAGAATTCATGTGAAGATTTGCTGTGGCTGTGATCTGCCTGAACCTTTGCTGAAGCCTGGCTTCCCAAGAAGTTGCAGTATTTCTCTACTTTGCTTTATCCATGCATCATTAATTTATTTCATGTCTCATAAAATCATCAGCTGAGGATGCTATAAAATCTCTGCTTGCTTTGCCCATGTCTAACATATCTATCATCTTCCCCTGCACACTCCACACCTGGGATAACACGACAAGGGGTCTCCTTCTCATGTCTTCACAGGCTGCCTTTGTGTCAGGTCCTTAAATCAAATCGTTTACTTTGTATCCTATTGTTGGATAAAATATGTATTTCATATGTTGCTTTGGTAGTGCAAGCATCTTATGAGACATTCTTCCCACTGGACTGTTTTTTCAACAATATCTGGTTTGAGTTGATGAATCTGAGAACTATAATCTGTATTTTTATTATGAGCTTCTTGGCACTGATGTGTAATAAATTTACTTCGTTACCCCATCCAAGAGAAATACTGCTAAGTTGAGGGTCATGAATGTTTCATATCAATATCCTGTCTTTAATAAATCCTAGTAACTTCTGCAAAAAATCTGTCTGCTTTCTGTTTTGGGATACTCAGGAAGAAAAATATGGAAAATGAAATATGTTAGTCTGGGACTTCCTAGCTTTTCAGTGCCTCTGTCTCCTTTGTCTTCCTAGTAGATATCTCCAGGATCTTCTAACTCATCTGGGCTGGAGCTGAGCCCAGAGATGGAATGGGGTTGGTCCATCCATACTTACTGGGACTCACTTTCCAAAATGTTTTCACTTCTAGCATTTTAAAACTTCTGCCCTCTGAGTCCTAAATTCTTTATATATAAGAGCTTCATACCCAGTCAAATATTTTCTCTCCATGGCAGTGGCAAGCAAAAGACATTATGAGGCTGGTAGGCTTGTGGAGTAGTGGTAGAAAACCTGCATGATGGGAGCCATGTGGTGTACCTGGCATGTGGCACATGACTGCAGACACTGCTGGTAGGAGTAGTAACAAGACTTTCTCAGCATAGCATTGCCTGGTCCTTAGACTCTGCTAGTATTCCTGTCTTTCCAACAGGTTGACATCTATGCTGGCAGCCTGTTCTGATTTACTTTGTTGGGGGTGGACAAACAACCCTCAGGGTAAGCTGATGACTTTGCAGTGTGTTTACCTAAAGTGAAAGAAAGTAGATGAAATAAGAATATATTAAGACTGTATAGTTTTATTTTGGTCAGTTTCAGGAGATGATCCAATTTGGCCCCTGCTGGTGCAAAAACCTGGTACAGGGGAAGATTACATTTTGCTGCACATCAATAGGTGTGACACCACCTGTTATCCACACCTAAAACTCAAGCTATGTTATCATAACAAATGAAAGCTATGGCACAGTACTTTCCAAAATGAGCTGTGATACCAGGATTTCAGTTTACTTTGGAAGATGCTACCAGGATGTAATTTTGTAGGTGGGTTTTCTGGACTGTTATAACTTGTCAAAACACACTTCAATCAGACAGATTACTGGAATTCCCTGGGGGAAAGCAGCCTTCAGAGGAATTAAAAACATAGTGTAGCAGCACAAATAGTTTTCTTGCCTGTTGCATAATAGGGTGACTTGCTTGGTTATTCCATGGTTGGTCCTTTCCATACTGAAAGAAGTGTTTGGAAACAATAGTCTAGACTACACTTGATAGCCTGATCTTTTTTTTTGAAATCACATTTCCACGTGAGGGAAGAAGACAAATTAAGGTGAGTGTAGGTAATTTCTTAATCATCTCTTACCCTGAGAAAAAAGGTTTGCTGTTTATGTGGAAGACAGGAGGCATGATTTTGCAATTACAGCATATGACAAAAGACTCTGGAAATCCTGAGTTTTTAGTTCCACCACAGATCTGTATGGTGGACCAGACAGAATGGTGGACCATTCCCTCCTCTCCCAGCCCTCTCCTTTTAAAAAATTGGTCTAGGAGGACCTTGGAGTCTTGTGAGGAAGGAATCATGTTGTCTGATGTTGCAGAATATCAGGACCCATTGGTTTTGTTCTGCAACACACCTAGGTTTCCTCCCACAAACAAAAGTAGGGTGGATCTAGAATCAGACCATTGTGTGGGTGGGGGTGCAGGACACTTCATGTGCTGTATAAATAAAGAGATTAGTGTTAGTATTGCTTCAGACAGAAAATGTCTACAGTGTGCATAAGCTACCCTTTGCTTTGGGAAATGGGACTGACACCAGATATTAAAACCTGAAGCTCATGACTTTATCGCTCGTTGTTTGGTTTGCTTTTCAGCTCACAGAGCAATACTTTCCTGCTCTAAATACAGCTTATCACACCAAAAATCAGTGGTGCTATTGCAGTTGCTGTGACAGCCCCTGCTTTGAATGAGATATTCCATATGGAAAGCAGCAATTCCACATAGCACAGCTCAAGGCTCACTGAAGCTAAGGAGGACTGCTGGCTTGGCTGATGCATGCTTCATGATGCTTAATTTGGGCTGACACCATAACATCTGACCCAGTGGTGCTTTATTGCTGGTGTAGGGTTGCTGTGTTCCAGCTACAGTTGCTGGATCAACATTTGCTCTTGCTCTGCTGAGAAGCACATGTGTGTACACGCAGTTGGGGTGTTCCTTCCGCTGCTTCCAGGAGCAAGCAAACTCAGAGGTATGGAGGAAAGAGGATGCTGGTTGTTTATCCCCAGAACTCATGTTTCATCATGTGTCCAAGAGCTGTATTTGTGTTGGTTTGTCTGGAACTTACTCGCGCCGACGAGGTCACAAGGTTGGATTTCCACTTGTTTCATGTTTTGTAGATAGTTGTTGAGTTTCAGGAGGCCAGCACCCTGCTGCTGGGTCAGGGTGGCGTGGAGTTGCATCTTGCTGTGCTTGTGAGCCCTGCTGTGCTGTCAGAAGGAGGGATACCCAGAGGAAGCTGTGCTGCCCTGTGGTCATGGCACAAACTTGGAGATTCTGCTGGAAGGGTCCCAGTCAGTTAACAGCCTAGCCTTATAGGACATCCCTGGACAAAAATATATGAAGAAACCCCAGCTGACGAAGCAATAAACTAAATAAGTGTGTGTTTCTGTCACTGTCTTTTCTGGAAGAGTCTTGCCTTATGTACTTGCTATTGCAAATGAGATTTGGGCTTGTTTCTGTGTCAAAAGCGTTTTTTCATGGGAGATGTGGTACAGGTAGAGTGATGAAGTGTAGAAGTGTAGAGTAGAAGTGACCACCTTCTACACCTGGTAGTGCAGGCTCTGTACAGAGTGAGTTTCTACCTGGGAATTCAAATTTTCATGGTAGTCTCAAAAAGCCCCCAGCAAAACAACCCTTTAACACCACCACCACCAGTTAGGGCAGGAAGATGGTTGTAGGTAGATAATTAAAAATTGTGTCATGTTAATTATATAGTCTGGCTAGGTATATGCTCCTGTAATACCAAAAATAATACTTTGAAGGAGGAAATTAGGGAGATGGCTATTTTTTGCATTGGTAAAGAGACCAGCAGTTTGAAAACAGCTGGGGGCTGGTTTGGCAGCAAAATCTTAACCCAGCAGCCATCGTGCTTTGCCATCTGCTCAGACAAAGCACACGTGAAACAAGGCTGACTCCTGAGCTGACACCAAGACAGTGTGTGGTACATACACACACTCTGTTCTTGTCAGTGACTGAAGGGTCCCAAACCTGCTCAGAGCCCTGCCCATCAATGCCATTGGAAAATCAGTGGCCTCAGTGCCTTTTTCTTCTCCATTACCAGCTGCACCCATCTGTGATGCTCTCTCTATGCATGGGAAGCCTCTGCAGCTTTTGGCTGCTCCGGTCCTCTCCTTGCTTACCAGTGTTTTCCTTCCTCCTTCTCAAACATGTGGAGGCAGTGGGAATTAACACTGGGAAGTGCAGAGCCAACTGGCAGAAGGAAAGCCTGACAAGCTGTGCATCTACCCTGGGATATGGGGTTTGATTTATACAACTGAAACCCTGAAAAGAGGTTTGAAAAGATACAGCTCAAGAGAAGAATTCAAGCTGACCTCTTGCCACACAGCTGGGATCTGTGCTAAATGAAACAGAGGTACCAGGTCTCTGCTACCTTCCACACAAAATGACAGTATTAACTGGACCCTTATTTAGGAAATTTTAAATTTAAAATATGGCTTCTGAATCTTACTGGGCAAAAAAACCAACAACAAACCAAACCAAAAAAACAACCAAACAAAACGAGAAAAAGCTCACTCTTGGTGGAAAATTTTTGTGGGTTTTTTCCAACAGAAGCTGAGAAGATCATTATTCTCTGTGTCACTCTCCTTCCTGCTTAAAAAGTGGGGGAAGGAGAGAAAAAGTTGGAGAAGGAAGAGAAAAAGAAAAAAACAAATGCTTTTTTTAAAAGTAGGAGGGGATTTTTGTCATGGAAAATCTCACAACGTACCTTTGACAGACAAGTCCACCTATCCAGCAGGAGGGCTGCATGCCTGCCCAGCGTGGGTTGGGGAACAGAGCAGCTGCCTTTCTGTGGCAGGCAGATGTGGTGGTAGCACAGTGTTCCAGCTCCAGAATCCTCCAGCAATTGCAACATAAGGCAGGGAAGAGAAGAGAGATTGAGAAGGTGGCAGAAGGTGGGAATAGACTAAGTCAGTGCTGAGAGACCAAAAGGAAGCTACATTGTGAACTGTCCTGGAAAAACTATCACTTTGCCTAAATGCAGACATCAGAATTTGATTCAAAGATATGTTTTTCCATATTAAACCCAATGCCTTAAAATTCCATGTGAAGCAGCGGGCAGAGTAGAGGTGAGGTGCAGATATGTATCTATTTGTTTCCATAACATTTCAGCCTTTCTAGCTCAAATAGCAACTGACCCCTTTGGTTGTCTTCTCCCTTTTGTTATCAGTACCTTAGTGGATTTCCATATTCCAGTATGCTCAGTTCCTTACTCAAGATTATTTGGGACAATCTATTATTTACCTTTCTGGGACCTGGTCAGTTCAGTCTTTGATTAAAACTGCAGAGGTGAAGCATCTGAAGATGGGCACTTTTCAAAGCTGTGGTCATGAGCAGGAAATCCAGGATAGATGAGCTGCTGGGCTGTTGGCTCCTCTGGTGCTCTTCCTTTTTCACCTGTGTAGGCCCAGCTCTTTGGAGTTATTTGAACACAGTCATGGCAAACTCTGTGTGCATAACCTAATACATACAAAGCCTTTTTCACAACCCACACCTGAGGCTGCAGACTCCCTTCCCTAAGTATTTGTATTTAGCAGAACATCTCCCCTCCCAGTCGCACGGGGAGCATCCGGACAGTATAGCATGGAACCCATAAAAGCCAGTAGTTCACGTACAAGAAAGGCTGGGAGGCTGATGGCTCAGGGTTCCTGGAAAGCCTGGGATGGTGTATAAATGAGGTCATATCCAAAACATCTTCAAATGTGTTTCTAAAGCAAATGTTGCACAATTAAATTAAGGCTGCAGAGGAATAAAAAAAATAGAGATGGATTTGTTTTTCTGCTGAACAGGACAAAGATGTTATATTTAATGATTCCCACAGAAAAATGTGGACTTCAAAATTAAAGCCACAGCTGTGTTGTCAGTCAAAGTATATTGGATTGGGACATACAGAGCTGTAGACCACTGTGTAAAACCTGAGGAGTTCTCACCTTCTCTTTCTAGCAGAGATATGTATTTTCCTGGGCTTTCTGGTTTGGTCTAATGCGCACATTCATGCAGTAATCATCTTTTTTCTCAGGGTCAGAGACTGATGAGCACTAGAGCTGTGCTGCAGATTGTTTCGCTGCCTCCTGCTGTCCCCACATGTAGCTCTGATCTTGATAGATATTCTCAAGCTGTGTTCCTAAGGGTCTTTAAAAGAGCATTCTGTGGGTTTACAGAGCTACGATTTTTTTTTTCAGTTGTGCATCTGAAACATTTTTCTATGTTGTTTGAAATTCCTTCATCAAGCTTTTGTTCAGCTGCTCCAAACAGACTTGCTCCCTATAAAATCTGTGCTCCTGCCTTTCTTACAGACACAGGCATCTTTGGTTGACTGAGTTTCTCTACTTTCATGTGGAAATGCTTGCATGACACAAAGAACCGTATTAAAAATGGCTTCTACTTTCCTTGCTTGGTTTACAGAGGAGGTCTGTTGAGTCTCTTTGTCAAATGCTTTAGACCTGGATTGTTTAAAAAGGAGATGTGGCTTCTTGAGGTGATCTAAGGATACTTGTCCCAAGTCTCACAATCTGCCTGCACAGAGCTTCCTGAAAACAGTAAGGCTTTTTACAGTTTTCAGCTTGACTATTCCCATTTACTTGGCAATTTTGGATATGAAAACCTTTATACATGTATAAATGCCAAGATGCCTCAAGCAAGGATTTGTCATGGGATGCCTGAAGTTCTCAAATGTCTCAAATACAGTATAAATATCACTATGTAATGCCTAGTAAATAACATGTCTTAAAAAGCCTGAGTTGTAGCAGTACCTTCATGTTCTTGTCAACCTCTTTTGCGTAGATAAGAAGCCCCCATTTTCAATCAACAAGACTAAATAGAGATACTTCAATAGGTCAGTCTTGTGGCTTTAGCATACAACTCCTAGGCACTGTAACAGACTTTTAGAAAGCTTGAATCTCCCAAGATCAGAGAACACCAAAGAATTGCAGCCAAATTTTCATTTGTCTTCTGCACTTGGTGCTTGTAAACTTGCACATGAACCCTCTGTCATCAGGATATTTCCACACACTAAAGTGCAAGTGGAAGGCTAGTTAGGTGGGTGGACACTGTGTGGTTTGTACACAGCACAGCTGGGTGTTCACACACTGATGTGCTGTGGTGCATTTCCAGGAAGGAGGGAAGGAGGGAAGGAAGGAAGGAAGGAAGGAAGGAAGGAAGGAAGGCTTCACTACCAGCACATTTACTTACTTTGCCTGGAAAAAGAAGCTTAATACTTGCTGTAAGTGACATTTACAGAACTAACTTGCGGACCAGTCGAAGCATGAGCAAGAGCCACTGTATGTTTTGTGCTACACTAACCCTGCTTGGGATCTTTAGGAGAAAAAAAGAAACCCTGATGGTGGTGTGGAACAGGATAAAACGATTCAAAAGAGACTCAAATAACAGATTTTATTTTTCTTACAGCTAAAACTAAACCTGCAAGCAAGACAGAGATTATGACACATGCTTACACACTCATGGGGGGACTATTCAATGGGAAATCAAGCCAAACCCCTTATTAGCAGCCAAAATGTTAAAAAAAAATAAACATCCCAACCCCAGCCAGAAGCTATTGACTCAACACCCACAAAAATGCCTTTCCNGATGTTGTTTACAGTTCTGTTGCTAAAATTTTCAACATTATGAAAAAAGCCTCTTGATTTCTTTGTTTCTGAGTTTGTAGAACCTAAAAGATGTTTGCTTAAGCAAAGAAAAAAATCCTTTTTTTTTAAGATTGGCTTTCTATTGTTACCTCTGAGAAGTTCCTGTGATGTCAGTTGTCAAGGAAATAACAGCCCTGCTGTCTTCTTTGTAGCAGGATTTCAGGTTTGGTTCCTTCAGGGACACAAACATCACTTGTATTTCTGCATCTCTGTGACAGAAGAGATTTGTCTAGTTTTTAGTCTTGCCTTTTGGTTTTGTTTCAGCCTTACTTAGATTAGACATAGCTGTGCAAAAATCCCAAACCAAGTAAAACAGATCTTTTATGGTCTGCCGACCTTCCAGCCTTTTCATTCTGGTGTTAAAACATTTTTATTTCTGATTCGTTAGGTACAAAAGCCAAAATGATTGACATTTCAATTCTGGATTAAAATCTGGCAGCTAGTAGACTACAGAACTATGAGGGAAAATGTCTCTATGCATGAGACATGAAAATTAATTGTTTAAGCAAAATATTTTTTCAGATGTTTAGGTTTTGCATATGAATCATCCCACTAATACTAACATAAATCTTCTACAAATAGCCTAAGTAATGCAAATATTTGCCAATGCCTTGTTTAATTTTGAGCTTACTTCAGTTCCTTTAGCAAAATGCTATTCCTGAGTGAGTAGAAAAGTAATTGGGTCCTCAGCCCTCGAGTGCATGGTTGCAGCTGTGAGTCATCTCCTTACTTTCCATGCTGTCTCGGGATCTCTGATGACTGCAGAGGATCAGCGTGTTGTGTCACCCGGCACCAGCCATGTCACAGGGCAGCCACATGCTGCAGGGCGTTGTGTCACTGCTGACTCCCGGCGGGGAGAGAAGAGCTCATCACTCCCTGCTGGCCTAGAGGGCTCTCTGAGCTGGGTCCTCGGTTTCCCAAAGTACTTCACCCACGCTCCCATTTTCACCCTTTTCATACCAGGGTCAAGTGGCAGATCCATAACCTCAATTTGTGGAAATGAAACCTTAAAAAGGGAATGAATTGGACTTGCATGTATCTAAGACTTTCATATATTTTAATTAAGATTTTGAAAAATTATGGGCATTCATGTATGCATACGTACATATATTTTTATATATATATATGTGTGCACACACAAAAATACATTCTCACATTTGCTTTACAGAGAACTAAAAGTCTTGTGGCTGTGACCTTCTAAAATTACAGCCCTGTCGGATAGCTAAAATTTCTGTCGGACAGTATGGATCTGTGAAACCAGCCATGAGATTCCTAATTGGTTTCTTGCATATCTTCAACTGACTTGGCACTTGAGAGGGCTGGTTGTGATGCTAAGCCTCCCATTCATCTGAAAATGGAGAGAAGCAGGTGATGCCACCTCAAGCCCTCCTTCCTGACACCCATGGAAAGCTCTGTCTTCTGACTCGGGCTGTTGAATTGCATTTGGCAAGCCAGGCATAGCAACTGATGGTAGCTGAGCATTGTATTTTAATACCACTACCTTTTTTTTCCTGTGGATTTTGAAATGTTAAAAAGTCTACTGAAGTTCATAAGCATTTAGAGCACTGATACAAAAAATGAAAAAAAAAACAAACCAGCAGGTGCCTATGTCCATGTTGCTTATGGTATTTTGTGAAGTCTTTTACACCTATGCAAAATGTCTTTAAAGAGACACTAAACTAACCTGTTACACTTTGTTTATTTGTTTTGCATGGATGTAAGTGACTACATAAAATGCCTAGCAGTGGAGGATTCAGCAGAATGATAGTACTGTTTTAGCTTGCTCTGCGTGGCCTGTTCTATTAATATATGTTTGTGGTCAGGAAGGAACGCAGTCTCACTTCGCTCTAATATGTGCAGTATTAATTTTGGTTTGACACCTGCCAGGCAAAGATCCTCACCAGCCAAAGGCATTCTTCACAACCAGCTCCATCTGTTGTGCAGATCTTTGATTCTGATATTTCTAATGACTTGAGCCAAAGCAAAGAGAAGAGCCAACTTGAAGAAAAAAAAAAATCTTGAGGAGGAATGAATAGTTCTATCAAGGCTAAATATAATGGCTTATTGTCACATTTGGTTAAAGTCCTGCAAGGGAAACATGTGTGATTAGTTTTGTTTTAGAAGAAAACAGTCCTTCATACTGGCAGTGTCATTGTTGTTGTTGCATGAAAGGAATATTGATAGCTAAAGTTCAAGCACAGGATTTTATTGCTGAAATGCTGTAGTCTTTAGAAAGATGTCTCGATAGGAAAGTTGCTAGTAAAAAAAGTTTACTCACTTATTGTACTCAGCAGATTAAAAGCCTAAGGAGTCTTTGATTCTTGCGTGCAAAGGAGCAGCAGGATTAACACTTGCTCAGCTCTTTGAAAGACAGCTCGGGCTTTTTGCAATAAGCATTCAAGTAACGCCTGTCAAAAGAAGATAGCTTCCAATCCCCTGACAAAAGTTGCATGATGATTTTGTCACCTCGCTGACAAAACAATCATTAATTGCTCCAGTTAGCTTTGTTTTTCACTTAGAGTGGGTGAATTAATCTGTCAGAGCTGCCCAACCCACAAGGGTAAACATTTGCCTCCTATGATACCATGAGACGTCTACAACAAATATGAATGTATTTTGTGATCATCACAACTTCATACAATCACCTGCTGATCATTTATTTTTATTTGTGATAGCATGGAGAAGAAACTTGACTGAGAAATTATGGCTCTGTGGGCTTCAGATCCGTAATTAATGGTTGAAAGTTCTGTATTATCAAGCACCATTCAATTTGCTAGGAGCTGCAGAGCATTGAAAACTTCATAGAAATGCAGTGACATACTTCAGAATTTGACTTCTTCAGCATTATTTGTGGGGTTGACTGTTGGTGTAACTGCTGGCGTGTAAAACAAAAACTCTCATCTCTACTCTTTCAGACTAGCAAGTGTCTTTGTGCTGTCTAGTGGTTCCTGAAAGCTTGAATGTTCCACAGAGCCTAACAATTGAGTAGATATTTCTTTTTTCCCTTAGTGTGTTGCTGCATGCTGAACCTGTTCGTGCACTTATATCAAAGATGCACTGCAAAGATGCCATCACTAGCTGTGGTTTCAGTGCTCATGCATACTGCTCACTTATGTATAACAATATAGAAATTAATAGGAAATATTAAGCAAATTTTACTTCAGTGTCTAGAGCAACATCAAATGCAAGGTATAAAGCCACAGTATGATTAAATCTGATCCTGACTATAATGTAGAGTCATCCTGCCTGAAAAAGAGAGTAGACATTATATTATGTTGTGTTTCTGTTTACTTTGCATAGGTGCTCTTTTCCTTGTTTGCATCTGCAGCTGCCATTTATTTATGAAATTAATTATTTGATCTCATGGTATGTAGCAGCAGAGAAATACTGTGTGGGATTGTAATTAATTTCTTTTTGTGGGAGACAAAATAACATCTAATACAATCCACACTATTAACTGCTGAAACTTCCTCCCTGCTCTTTCTAGTAAAATGTGAACAAAGATGTGAAAACCCAATTTCTTTCAGTTCCTTAAACACAAGGATTGCTCCCTATGGCTTGAAAAGGATGGAAATCGAAAAGAGAATTAATTCATTTGCAGACTTCTTTGACAATCTGTTTAATACAGATTAGTACTGAAGATTATCAATATAGTAGAGATCTGTAGAGGTAAAAAACCTGTAGGAGAGATTAAAAAATGTTCAAAGTAACTGCGTAGCTACTGAAACTAAATTGTGGGAATACAACTGACAACTTTTGTCATGAAATCTGAATGCTTATGTTTCAGATTTTAGCAGTCTGCTTCCACATCTGCAGCTACTAGGCAGTCCTTAGCAAGTGATAAAGAATATATTAATTAGCTGCTGGTACTGAGCCAAAATAGAAACATTTGTGTTCTTAAATTGCCTGTAGATTTACAAAACTTTATGCTGTTTTTCTTACCCTAATACCCAAAATGTACTTAATGTCACAAAGTGTGGTGTTTTAGAGCTCACAGAGGAGAAGAACTGCCAACAAATGAAGATGTATGTACTTTTTAATTACACCACTAATGCAGAGTCCCAGCAAGCTTTTGGCAGAAAGGAGCTGAATTTGGTACCTCGGGTGGATTGTGCTTCACTTCAGGGAAGTGCCATAGATTTGGTTACCAAAGGATCACAGTCACAATTTATTCTGCATATTGGCTGTCATATGTATCGTAGATTCCAATTTGTTAAAAATAACACAGAGAACTTAGTATCTTTTAATGCAAGTCATAAAACCAGCACAATGAGAAAGAATGCAGCCTGTCTTAAAAATGTATTTCATATTTGCTTTCATTTTGATTAGTGCCTTTCATAATTTAATTAAGATACTTGGAAATGTAAATTACCATGACAGAAGTATGCTTAAGAGTAAGTGTTTTATGATCACTAATCGACAGAAGTTGGTTTTATTTATGCAAATTCCATATATAATGTTTGCATTCATCAGATCAGAAGTTACCAAGCTACAGAAAGTGTGAAGCATGACTACTCAAACAAACATAAAATTCTCCTGTCTGGCACTCCAGTCATTCATGGCTGCAGGTTGGCTGATGAGTTTGAATGTGATGTAGGAGGAGGACAGGCACTTGCCTGCAGTTTCACCTGTTATTATAGTGTTGAGAAAGAACAGCTGAACAAAAAAGCAGCAGAGCAGCTGTACAAATGGAGACTTACTGTAACTTCCCATCTTCTTTTCTAACCAACCAAGCCAAGCCATCCCCTGCAGTTACCAAACAACTTCTCTTTATTTCATACTTCTCAGCAGGATGTCCACCATAATCTTGTGTTTTACTTCAATGAACTGTAGCACTTACTGGGATCCCTCAAAATTCTTCTCTGTTGTCCCTTATATCCATCATCTCTGGCAGCTCAGGGCAGTTGCAGCTTCTAGAAATCTCCAGTCTCTCCATTAGTGGGAGCATTACGTGGTGTCCTTCAGTTTGGGCTCTGCAACCCCACCTCACTGCTCATGGCAGCCTGTCCCAGCCTGATCTGCCAAGTGTTGTCTTTCTTCATGACACACTCCCACTGTTCTGCTCACTCCAAGGGGATTTTACTCTAAAGCAAATATACCTGTTTATATGCAAGTTGTTTACTGCTGTGACATTCAGTCAGTAAATAATGTCTGTAACATAGCACAGCTGCCAAAACACACAGCACACAGCCTTGGCAACCATGCCCATTCTGTACCCAGTGCTGGCTCTGTGGCTCAGCCTAGTTGAACGAGTGGGCTGGAGGGAAGCAGAACCTCACACTAGATTCATTATTATATATGTTTTCCTTTAGCTGGAGTGCCCCACATGCCACTGACAGCATGGTAGCCATGATGGTTCTGAGGAGCTTCAGAGTCCCTTTTAGCTGATTTTCCTCAAGTAACCAGGGCCTCAAGTAACTCCTCTGCTGTGGGGTGTTCTGTGTATGCATTCCAAAATCAAGAAGCCTTTCTATTTGCTGTTGAGAAAAGGAGCAGCTTCATGAGTGTCTTGAGAACAGGTAAGCAGCTGGAGAACACCTGAAGTCAGCTGTTGGATTCACATCCTGGGGGGGAAGTTAGGCTTCTTTGGTTTGCTGCTTGTAGAACCTCTTAATCTAACTTTACCACTTCTCAGGGAAGAACTGTTCTCCAGATGCCAGAAAAGATGATTAAAGAGGGCTCTGAAATGTTTGCTTTGAACTCTTCAGAAATCATGATGAGGATCTGATAAGAGGGTTAAGTGAAGAACAGCTAGCGTCTTGAGTCCAGATCGCGAAGGGCTCCGTACACCTAGCAGGGGAGATGCTGAGGCCAGATGCATGCCCAAGCAGCTACTCCTCTTTACAGCCCCATTCCAGTTATGCAGGCTCTGAAGATCAGACTCACCGACATGTTTCTGATGTGATTATATAAAAATTAGAGCGTTTTCCTAGCATTGTTCCTGCCAAGGGCTCTTGCAGGCTTCATTTCAGCATACTGCGTGATTCCAGGGAGTTTTCTCTCAAGCAGGTGCTGTACTGGAGGCTAGGAAGCATTCTTGACCCTTCCCAGGGAAATCTTTATCTTTTTTCCATAATGATTTACTAGGAGAAATGGAGTATGTCTGTGCACCTCAGCATTGGAATGTGCAGCTCAGAGATAGCTGGATTCCCATTTCCTCTTTCAGGGCTCCTTCTGTCTTATCCAACAAGTAGGTACATGGTCCTTTAAATGGATAAAATACAGAGGAAGTGCTGGAAGCAGAGACTGCTTTGCAGAAGCACCTTTCCCAACAGACAGATTTATTAGTTATTAGATAAAAGATGGGCCATAATGCACCCCTGACTCTTCAGTTGTATCTTTAACTACCCGTGGCATTGTTCTTGTAGGATTAGGCAGCAACTGACTGAGACTTTTTCAATACTTTGGATTCAGGTGCAATTTCCATCCAAGTCCCTTTCACACAGTAGGGAGCAAAAGCCAAAAAGTTGGGTTTGTGTTAAAATGTATTGACTTTGCAGGGGAGAAGTCTCTCTGAAACTCCACCAAATGCTTTTGGTCATGCATAAAGAAGTCACACGTATGTGGAGAAGGATCCTTTAGATAAAACTGCGAGGCACTTTGGGCCCCAGCAGTTCTGAGGAATCAACTGGGTACTACTTTGCAGGTCACCCAGAAGTGCCTCAGCCCTTTTGGCTGCTGTCTCCTGTGTGCACTTTAGCTTACATCCTCCCATTTGTGCCAAGTGGGACACAGCTGAGGTGAGTTTGTTATCCGTGCCCCTGATTTTTCCAGTATCTTCTTGGAGTCTCCTACTTAAAGCTATAGAGGCTCTGAAGAAAAAGAAATGCAAAATGGTGACTGGCTGCCTTTGTCCCATGTGTTTTTGTATCTTTGTTATTTGGATAACTCTGTTTTGTCTGGTCTGTATCTGTGATACTGTTTATATCCAGCTCTGTTTTCTGTCCACACGCAGCATTGTAACTCTTGGTTTGTGCACTGGTCTGGAAGTACAGATGTATACACAGGCCAGAAGTTGTCAACATCTCCTGTTTTTGAACTGGAACAACTAGGATAAGGCTTAGTGTGGATGAGCTTCCTTCACCAGTGATGTGGAGAAGCACCTTGCCTCGTGCTACAGCTTTGAATAGAAGGAGCCACAGGTCTTTCTCTGGGTCAGTTTCAGCTTCGCAACCAGAGCGGAGAGCGTTCTTCCCATCTCCAGCCCTATGGAAGGGGATTTTTGTGGTCCCAAGAACCAAGCCAGCCAGCTGGCTGGTGGTCCCAGGAGAGAAGCTCTGCACCAGGCTGGCTCTCTCCCCAGAACAGAGCTGTTGGCTCCTCATTCCTCAGGATCTTTGTGGCTTCAGCACGAGCAGGAAGACTTCAGCCTCTAAATCTCTGCAGCCTGTGGCTCTGGCACCTCGCAGCCTAGACCATGCCCACAGCTGGACAGAGTGTTTCCCTTGGTGCTCTCACTGGAGGTGACAGCAGCACAAATTGCCTTCTCCAGAGCAACACTCAACACCCTCTGGTGGTGCCCCAAGCCCCACTTCTTCCACCTCTTCCCGTTTTTACCAGAGCAGTCCTCGCTTTGCTAAGCGGAAGCGCGTGCCTGACAGAAGCACGTACACTACTCATCGGACCCACCCAGAGCAAGAAAAACTTGCCCTTTTTTTTTTTTTTTTTTCAAAAATGAGGTCTAAGTATCCTAAAAGTACCTTTCAAATGCAACTGCAGGATCTGCATAATTGAAACTTTTGCTCTAATCTCATTAGCTCCCTCAGGCAGTTCCTGACAAGTGAAGATTATAAATGAGAGTTTGTAGTAAACATAGCTTAAAAAAAGGTATCTTTAATATTTTTGCAATATATTCAAAGCAGTTTGGGCATGAGCACAGAGAACTCATTTCTATTTCACCTCAAATGCCATTATGTTTATTAAATTAGGAATAGCATTAATCCTAGAACATATCCAGATCTTTTTGTGATTTTGCATTTGTCATAACTGAAAGATCTCACTAAATATTTCTCTATACCTCTAAATAACATTGCCTGTCATGTAATATATATCTCCAGTTTTCCTCAGTGTTTTTGTATCAGAGCTGAAAATGAGCTATCACAGAAAATAAAATGGGACTGAAATACCAGTCCTTTGTATTAAATTTAACATTTGGCTGCTGTCCCAGAGTTTTCCACATCCATATTAGAATCAGATGGTAGCGTAAGATGAAAAGATCTCCTGGATGGGTTTTATTCTGATCCTTATTAAAGGGCTGATAACAGACTGAAGGCAAGATACTTGTTGTAGTAAAAAAGCCTGCCTAATATCAAAGGCTGGATGGACAAAGGCTGACATGTATTATTGCTAGGCCTTCCTGCTTGATCACATTTCAGTATCACAAAATCATTCTGCTAGTGGTTGTGACATATGAAAACTTCAATGTGAGAGCAAAAAAGCCCAGGCTGGCAGGTATTACTGCTGTGGGTATACAGTAGCTGACCATAAGCCAAAGAAAGGGTTTAATATCAAAAAATATTGTTGGAGACAGCACAGTGTAGTTATATTTATTTCATTCTCAACTATTTGCATTCATGAAAGACACTGCCTTGCCCTGACTTACCTGTGAAACTGGTATCACATCTGATGTGACAGCATAGGGCGGCCCCACAGGTGTTGCTCAGCCTTCTTCAGAAGTTGTGCATCCTCTGCCCTTGTGACAAACCAGCACTTGCCCCAGATTCCTTTGGCAGTCTGGAGACAGAAAGATCAAAGAGACCTAAATATTCTTCAGAAAGCAATTTTCTCTTTACTCAAAGCAGCTTTGTATGGTTCTTGTGTATTATTTGGCTGAAAATGTACAAACATTTGCAGGCTCTGGGTGTTCTATGCAAAAACAATTACTTTTGATAAAATAAAGGAATGGTGCTTTCTGGAGTTTCTGTTCTGCTGTAGTGGAGACTGAGCATGATATTGGAGCTATAAATTAGATTTTGTAAAGCAGCATTTCTGTAGGGAGTCTGCTGCTTCAGACCAACAGGTTATAATCAGCATTTTTCAAGGGCATATTTTGCCTGTGTTTTGTTGCAGTATCTTCAGCAAGAGAAGTAGAGCAGCAATTGCAGACTGCATTGACTCCTCATTTCAGCTTTTGATCACAAAGGCTATTGAAGAACAAATGTGCTTTGTAGGTATTTTATGCTGCTTTTCTAAATGCACCTTTTTAAAGGCTGGCATATGGTTTGAACTTACAGGCAGAGAATCATTTCACTGTCCCTGACTGTTCACAGCATCAACATCAACATTTGAGCTTATGCCCAATGCTCCTTTTACAATCAGTGGAGAGAAATGTGCACATTTAGAGGAGTTTAGTTAATTAATCTGATTATTTTAGACATCTTCTTTCCAGTGAAAGGGTTTGTATTTTAGAAGAGTCTATTTCTCAGCAATAATTAATCCTAGCATATTTAGTTCAGGAGGGGTTGCCTGTAGTTAGGTAAGCTAGATCCCACACAGCATGTTTCTGAATACTACTGTATTCTCACTTGGCTGCTAGCACTGTTTGTATGAATACTTTTGGGGTTTTATTTTAATTATCAGATTATCCTAGGGAACACATAAAGAGATCAGTTGTTTTTGAAAGTAAAGCTTGATTCAGTCCTTGCAAGATTTTTACTGCTGGTAATTACAGCTATCTTAATGCTTCCTGTGAAGGCTGTTTTGGTAGTTGTATTGATCCTGTCCTCCCCAGGTACCAGTTCAATGTGAAGCATCCTTTTGGATGGAGAGTGCATTCTCTTGGGTACATGGACAATCCTAAGGGACTTAACATCAGGCAAAAATCTCTGAGAAAAAATAGGACCTCCTTGCATTCTCTTGAAAACATCTTCAAGGAGGTCAGATGAATGGAGCTGTGGCACATGCATGCCTGATTTCAGGAGTGTTACAAGAACTGAGAACAAGAACTGAGGGATAAGGAAGCATAACTTGTATTTGTGAACAGTCTTGATGCCCTGTTCATTTGGGTTCACCTGAATAATTTTTATGGATTCATTCAAATAGAAAAGCCCTCAAGGCTGGTCTCCTCAAGATGAGTTTGCCATGTATGACAGGGCAAAAAGGGTTTAAGTAGCATCTTAGGACAACATTTCCTGCAAACATCCCTCAGAAAAAAAAAAAAAATAGTGTAATACCTATTAACTAAGGAATCAAAGTTGTTTCTGAAGTGTATAAATGGAGTCACAGAATAGGAGTAATAAGGTATTATTGGTCCCATACTTGTCACTGTATCATACTGGTGCAAGCACGTTGAGGATGATGGCTGCTGGAAACAGGTTCCCTGAAAACCTTTCTTGTTCACTACCCCGAAATCTATAATTACTTTTGAAAGTCTTTGCTTTGGTGTACAGTTCTGATGGGTTACTGACATCCAAAACCACAAGGGTCCCTAGTATGGTCTACTGAGCATTAGTTTTCCTCTGATTAATCTTCTGGTTGATTATGTAAGTAATTTTTCCAGGTAAATATGTATTATGTTTCTTTAATTAATTAATTATTTCATCTCAGCTTTGCTCATGCTTATTCCCTCCTTTGTCAAGGTCTCCCATCAACTCATGCAGCATTGCCTAGTGACACACACGCTTTTTCTTTCTCTTTTTTCCTTCTCTTTTACAGACTTAACTGAAGTTGCACCGTGCATTTTGAAGATGTCACCAACAGATCAGCAGTTGAACAAGCTGGCCAGGAGGCTGGGAGCTGAATGGGAGCATGTGGCTCTGTGCTTGGGTTTGTCCCATACTGACATCTATCGATGTAAAGTCAATCACCCTCACAACCTGCAGTCACAGATCGTAGCTGCATTTGTCCTGTGGAAACAACGTTTGGGCAAAAAAGCAACAATCCAAAGTCTGCACTCCAGTCTGATGGCAGAGGAAGTGGATCCTTCAGTGATACAGTACATGCTTGAGTGAAGCCATGCTATTTATTCAGGGCTTCCACGTTATTTCGTTAAACTAAGTAAAGAGGATGGAAATGTACGTTGAAGATCGGATGCTTCAAGCTGTAAAAAAGTGGGATTGGGAACTGTGATTTTATTAAGCTTAAACATTCCAGTTTTCTGTGGCATCTTGTGACTTGTAATTCTTTTCATGCCAGATTAATTTTTAGCAGGCATTAAAAAATGGATCACTCTTTCCTGTTCCCTTTTGTGCTATTTCAGTGGGGATATAGGGTGACAAAGTTCTTGCAAGCAGGCGGGCCTGCAGTGAGTTCAGCAAGGTTTTTGATTTCACTGAGGGAGTAAGACTTGGTTTAACTTATTTTCTGGACTATGTAGGAGCCTTTTTACTGCTGTTTCATGCTAGTTCCCTGATATTACAGCAAGAAATGAGACTAATCACCATTACTAATTTAACAATTTTACAGCAGTTATTGCAGGTGGCTAATTTCACATTTATAAAAGTTTCAGCACGTACAGTTTCTTGCTAGGATAGATGGCTGCCACTTTGGTCTGCCTTTGAAAAAGGCCCTAAGTGGAAGTAGCAGGAATGTAGTGTGCCTGTGAGAGTTTCTGCCATTATAATTTAATGGGTGCAGGTTTCTGCAGGCAGGCCCTATGTGCATATGCCTTGTCACAGGTGGGGAGTTCTCAGGGAAGACACACAGTAGAAAAGTGACCAGAAGTAGGCAAGAACCAGGTAAACTTAGCAAGAAGCAGCCTAAAAAAGGAGACAATTTATAAGTTTTCCATGTTTGTCTCTGCTAATAAACTGGGAGACCTTGGGTGCCTGTGGAGTCTTTGAACTGTGCTCAATATCCAGGCAGCCTTGTTCCATGGTGAGGTCAAGCATCCATAGGCACATTGCTCTGACCACAGCACACCCAACAGGGTAGTGAACTCTGAAGGTCCTTTCTGGTCAAGATGAACTTCCCACTGCTCTCCCTCCAGCTTCCCTCCAGCCATCCACCAGGCTCATTGGCTTTCTACCAGCTTTTCTGTACCTAGTGGGGGCAGCTTTGACACTGCTATCCTCGGTTCTTTGCCAGGGTAATTGTATCACCAATGAAGATAAGATTTTATGCAGAAAAACATTGAAGCTTGTGCTCTTCTCCTCCTTGCCTTCTGTCATGGAGATTTTATTCCTGCTGGGAAAAAATACTGAGATCTTTGCTGACCAGGCAAGAGGGGATCTGTCTGCAGGACACCCAAAGGCAATGGGAGTGACCAGATGCTCTCTGAGGCCTATTGACAAGAGGCAGAATACATTTGAATTCTCCCTGAGCAGTTTGCTGTACAGTAAATGAAGAACACAATTTTGATGCTGAGTTTCTAGGTCTATTTATGAGCAAGTTACTTTAGACTGTTTCATCTACAGAGTCATTGCCAAAGAACTTCCCATCTTGCAAACTTTGCTCTAATTTCACAGCTTAACAGCCTTGTCTGAAGTTTTTACTGGGGCAAGAATGAACTTCACTGCTTTTCATTTTAAAAAATTTGTTCTTTTTTATGCAAACTTTGAAATACATAGGAAATTAGAAAAGACAAAGTGATTTTAAAGAAATTCTATATGCCTTGGTTTTTAGAAGCATGGAAACATAAAATATATTCTGGCAGGATCTGGCTCCTGCAGGTTCTGAAGCAATCTGGTAATATTTTGGTTTTAATCTTCTGTATAGAGTTCCAACCTTCAATAAATTGTGATACTGTTATACCTCACTCAGATCTTAACTAGGCATATCCTACTTCCAGAGATTAACTGTATCAAAAAATTCCAGATAAACAAGGTAAATCAATTTAGAGTTTGGGTTTTATTTTCTTTCTGTTTCACGATGCTTTAATGCCAACATGCTCTTTTTTAGGTGAAAAACCATCCCAGAGCAGGAGGCAACCAGTCTGGGCAGTAAAGCAATGTAATGGACACACTCACATGACTCTGGTACCTTCTTCTCTGGGTGAACTTTGCACTTCATGTTCTTCATTTTATGAAGTCATAGGATGGTTTGGGTTGAAAAGGACCTCCAAGGTCATCTAGCTCCAACACATCTGCCATGGGCACCTTTCAGTGCACCAGTTTGCTCAAAGCCCAATCCAGCCTGGCCTTGAATGCTTCCAGGAATGAGGCATCCAAACATATCTGGGCAATCTGTTCTGGTGCCTCATCACCCTCACAATTAAGAATTACTCCCTAATATTTAATCTAAACCTACCTTCTTCCAGTTTAAAGCCACTCCTCCTTGTCCTATCACTACATGTCCTTGTAAAAAGTCCCTCTCCAGCTTTCTTGTAGGCCCCTTTTAGGTACTGGACAGTGCTGTAAGCTCTTCCCATACCCATCTCTTCTCCAGGCTGAGCAGTCCCAACTAGCACAGCCTTTCCTCATGGGAGAGGTTCTCCAGCCCTCTGGTCCTCTTGATGCCTCTTCTCTGGACTCACTCCAGTACTTCTATGTCCTTCCTGTGTGTGGACTCCAGAGCTGTTAGCAGCACTCCAGGTGGGGTCTTATGAGAGTGGAGGAGGGGTAGAGAATCACCTCCCTCAACCTGCTGGCCATGCTTCTTTTGATGCAGCCCAGGACATGGTTGGCCAATGTCAGGTTATCCATAACTAGTATACTTAGAGTCTTTTTGATGGTTAAGAAAACAACCTTCAGTAGATATGAAATTTCATGCCAAATAAGGCTTCCTTTCAAGCCTGGTATCTGTCTGAGTATCTGCTATGGGCCACTGGAAACCTGATGGGTGAGTATCATATCAGGTAATTTCTCCAACTTCTTTAGATGGGCTAAATGGTACAACCCTTGCACCTGGTACTAAAATTACAGGAGCCACAGCTAGACAAGGATTATAAAACCTGGCCTCTCATATTGTAGAGCAAAGCATATAATTAATAATTTATAGTAGCTTTCACATTCCCAGGGCCTAAATGAATGCTGTTATACTTGAGTTGCGAATATTGAAGGGAGAGGTTTACTTGTTTTATGCGATTGTTTCCATTGCTGATATTTTTAAATTCATGGAAATGTTCCTATTAGACTCTTCATTTTTATTAAAGCTTGTTTTTGCACTACACAAATGCAGGGATACATTTAACTGGCAGTAGTATTCCTTTAACCCAGTGGATTTTTCCATCCACTTAAAAATATTTTTCTTCTGTATGTAATGCTTTATTTTGCACAAGGATGCAATTAAGTCAATTTAATTCTTCAGATGTATAGTAAGGCCTCTTATTCTCTCATAGAACACTCAGATGATCTTAAAATGTTTATTCTTTTCTGCTAATTTAAGAGCAAATGTTATTTATTTTATGGATAAGTCGTGGACAAGCCTGCAACTTGAGTGTTGTTAAGGACTGAGGCAACTCAGTGAGTTTCCCCATCTCTCCCTTTGCTCAGACTCCCTTGTGCCAAAGTTTGGGTGATGACAGGAGACTTGTACAGGAGCTCCTGTCCTCCCTGCCCAGAGTGCTTCCAGGACTGGTGCAGGGGGCAGGCTGACTTCCAGGGGAACCCCAGTTCCACCACTTGTGGTGAGGTGTGCAGCCACTTTGGGCTTTGGGATGGAGCGTGAGTTTGGCAAAGGTGAGCCAGCAGAAACCGCTCTCTGATGTGTTCAGGTGTCTTAACCAATGTCGAAGAATCCTCACTAGAGAAACTGGTATTTTTGGTATCTGCTTATTTGTGGCAGAGTTTAGGAGCTCCAAGACAGGAAAGCATAAATGTGGCCGCTGCTGGAGCTTCTACTGGAACCGATGGCATAACTTCCAGTCCTTGGAAGAAGACATCATTGATTTTCTTCCTTGGTCTCCAGAGGAGACTTTGACATCCCATTTAAGTCTTCTAAGTTGTAAAGAAGCTCTATTAAAAAACTAAAACTAAAAAAACCTGGTTTGTACTCTGCAAGTACAGGTGGACACTTAGCATGGCAATAGGCAAGACCTAAGAGCACTAATTCTCACCTGCATAAGCTGTATGAGTGATCACAAAGGAAGGATTTCTCATGGTAAAAGCATGTCAGACTGCCAGCATTTAAGAGTGTCTGGAGTGTTGTGGGAACTCAGTGCATCACCTCGGATGCTCTGAGTCCCAGGGAGAGCCCCTGGGGGGCTCAGAAGTCCTGGAATGTAGCCAAAAGTACCTGGTGGCTTGATTTTGACCCTTCGAGAGTCGTGCTATCTCAACATGAGGATTCACAGGTTTCTGAGGTGTAAATGGTGAAGGACAAATGCTTTTTTAGACTAGAACATAGGTTTTAGGATTCTGGTACAAGGGGGTATGATGGAGGCAAGATGGAGGATTTAGGCCTGACCTCGTGGTTCTTCTTCTTCTTCTTGTCATCCATCTTCTGTGTGATGTATGCACTTTGGATTGGTTTATGCTAAAGGTGCACTGTTCAACAAAGGTGATGGGAATTGGAGAAAAATTGTAAATATCATATACGTAATTATCAGTATAAGAATGTTCTACCGCCCCAGGGGCGGGGAGTTTGCGTGTGGCTGCCTTGCTGGTCGGATCTCAGCTGGGCAGAAGAAAAACTTTTTAGATAAGATAAAATAAACAACCTGAGAAAAAGATCAAAAGAAGAGTCCAGACTCATCTGTTCACCGCAGGCTGCCTGCGGACCACCCTACGCGTGTCCAACAGAGACAGGCAGCCGATCGGACAGAGTGTAAAATGAAAATGCAGTCATCTGAGCTCACATCTGCATGTGAGCCACTTCTCCCAGATATAGTGGGGGAAATGTCCATCTGGAGTCATATTTTATGACAGTCATTGATCTATGGAATGAAACATTTTGCAAAGTCTGGGAAAATAAACAATGTCATATTATATTCTCAGAAAATAAAAGACATGCTCATCTCATGCTAAATGTGGTCGTACTGCCAGTTTTGTTTCTTATTGGAAATGGAAACAGTCTCTGAGAGGTAATCTGTTTATAAGCTTCCATATTCTCCATGGACATAGACCAGTGTCAACACATAGTAGAAGTAGAGCTAAAATGACAGTTGATAAAACCTTTGTCTGTTTACAGTGAATATTCAAAATCTTTTTCCAGATTTCCCTAAATAAAAAGAATTTTAACTTTCAAGGTGTCTTACTGTCACCTAAGATCTAAAAGTAAATCCAGTGATTTGGCTTTTTTTCCCCCTGAATGCAGTGTCTTTTTTAACTGATGACCTGAGAAAAATGAGCATTTGCCAGAAACAAAAATAAGAAGATTATAAAATTAGTATGTATTTTAGCAGAATTCACTTCTGAACCTATCATTTTAGTTGTGAAAAAAGATCAATTGCAATTTCCCTTTGAAACTGGTGGGTAGAGGTGATGATGGCACAGGAAGATTCCTGTCTCTTCTGCATGAAGAGACTGCATTAAAACATCTGTAGGTGATACAGGTGTTTCTGAAGCCCTTCTGACTTTGAAAATGTGCAATCATTTTACTAACTGCAACTTCTGCATGTCACTGTTCACTGTGTTTTCAATCATTAGCTATTTTATTGTTATTTATTATACCTGTCTATCTTTGCACCACTGACCTTGGGTTATCCTGAAAAGAATCATTCAGTTCCCCTTGGAAACTAGAGTGGGGTGTTTCTGGGGTTTTTACATATACACTGAACACCATTCTCTAGGAAGCAGGCACACAGAGATTCTTACACTGCTTCAATGTTTGTTTTGATGTTTTAGGGATACTTTCTCCATCAGGAGGGTGAAGCTTCCCAGCTTCACCTTGTGAACTCCAGGAAAGGGCTGGGAATGTTTCCACTTGGTTGAGACCAGTCAGGATGAGCTAACAACCACATCTGCTACCATGGCACCTTAACAGGAGTAGTGCTGGGGACTCATGGCACAGTCATTTCCCTTGAAAGCCACACAGGCACACAGCACCTCTGTAAAAAAAAGGATATAAAGACATACTAGCCGGAAAATACAGCATTTAATTTAATTATCTAGAGCAGGCACACCTCAGTGAAACTGCCTCTTATGAGGTACTTTTATTTTTATGGACATATTTGATAGGCTTTATTTAAATAAGAAAGCAATTGAGTAACTAGAGCATGTGGAGGCTTCTGATAAGGATCCGTCTTTCAGGTTATTAAACAAACTGCATAGCGAGTACTCAATTATTCTTCGAAATGCTTAAGCAACACCTTTGGTTCAGATTTCCATCTAGAATTACCTCCCAGTAAGTTGCCTCCCAGTAATTTCCAAGAAGCAGCATGCAAACAGCACACACCCCTGTTCTGGATAATAAAGACTTCTGAGAAAAATCTCAGGATTAATAAACAAGCCACAAAGGGACCTGGGAAAGCAAACCTTCTGAAGGAGTTTTACTTGCCTCTCACTGGGCTCTCTGTGAGCATTGGGTCTGATGTCTGCATGTGAAATGAAGCCTCAATAATTACATATTCTTGCTCTCCATTTCTGGCCTTGACTTTGCAACATTTGAGAAACCACTTCAGACTGCAGCTTGTAGAGTGATGCAGACTTTTGGTGAGCAAAATTTGATGAAGGTATAGTGAGCCTGAGACTGTGCCCACTTAGGGCTGCTGTCAAAGCAAGCAACCATTGTACAGCAAGCAGGGGGAGCCCCAAAAACCTCTGCAGAGCAAAGAGGAGCTCTGAGGAGCACGGGTGTGCTTCTCAGTCATGGTACAAAGCATGTCAACATGGGCCTTGAGGAGGCAACCAGAGGTTTACGTCCTTGTGATACACTTAGGTTTTCTCACCCACTACCGAATATGTGGGTCCCACAGAACTCTGAAAAAAGGAAATCCACAAAACCCCTGAAACTAGCTGTCTAAAGCAAGAGCCACATAATATCAGCAGGCAAGACTAATAACAAAGATCTGGAGAAAATCACAGTGGAAATGAAGTCTTGAGTCAGGCCGACCAGTTGGCTGCGAGTTTGAGGTCTGTGATTTCTCTGTTTCAGCTGCAGACTGGGCTCCTTGTGAGGAGTGGTTGGTTTCCCTGCTTCCATGTCAGCTTGGGCCTCTTGTGAGTCAGCTGTTGTGCATCTGGTAAAGCCAGGGAATAGCAAGCAGGTCAGAGAGGGACGTGTGTGCATAAGCATGTAGAGGACAAGAATAAAGGGGGTCAAGAGAGGAGGGAATATGCTTCAGAGCTCCCAGAGAGCTCTGTCCTAGCGCTGCCCCAGGTCCCTGCCTGCTGGGCCCCTGTCCTTAGATGCCAGCACATGCCACAGAAAGTAGGATTTTTCTTTCTCTTTTTTTCTCTTCCAAGGCAGGAACTACCAACGCATCAGATTTAATTCTGAAATCCAGCTGACAGGATGGCTCTGGGTTTAACATGCTTTCCTGTTAGAAAGGACATTGCTCACAGGGCACCCAGCTGCGATTTCCAAAAGCTAATCCCACAAGGCGTGCATCCTGGCGAGGTGACAAGCCATGAGGGAAGAAGCAAAGCCATCCCCCGAGAGAAGCACCAGTAGGCCCTTGGCCAAGCACAGCCAACAGCAGCAAACACTTCTGACCACGGCTGCTGCTCACCCAGCAGGGGCTGAGGGGTGCAGAGCACCCCCTGTCCCACCACACAGGGGACAAGAGTGCTCTGCCAGTATCAGGACATGTGCCATGCAGGGCTGGATGATGAGGCTTGGCCGTCCCATCCAAGTCCTCCTGATGGTTTTCACACCATGGGATGGGGACAGGTCTAAATGCCCAAGCTATTGGGTGCAGTTCTGGTGGGTATCATGGGAAGGTCTGGCTCCACTGGCTGGAGAAACCTGCTTGGTCTGAGGCTGTGAGGGGCTTGCCCGGCTCTGGTATGGGCCTGTGAGTCAAAGCACAGCCTTGCTTCAAGACACTGGCAACAAAAATAGCTGGTTCCTTGGAAACCAAATTAACTCAACAGAAGTTACCAGCTGCTTCAAAATCTCTCTCAACTGTCCCATCTTAGAAATGCAGGTTTTTCTCTGACGTTTTGTAAAATGATAGAATCATGGAATAGTTTAGGTTGGAAGAGACCTTTAAGGCCATCTAGTCCAGCCCATTGCAATCAGCAGGGAAACAACTAGACCAGTTTGCTCAGAGACCTGTCCAACATGGCCTTGAATGGACTGGGGCATCTACCACCTCCCTGGGCACCCTGTTCCAAACTTGGAAGAGGGTAAGGGGTGAGTGCTAGGCCCAGTACAGAGGATGAGTTCCTGCTCATTCCTCACAGCGCCTCTTTGCTGTATGCCCAAGCTGGGCCTGGTGCATGGCCAGTACCACTGTGCCTCCCCCACCATGGACAGTGTGGGTTTGTGTAGACCCTCAGGGTGAGACACAATGGCTCATACTTCTGATGAGCCCTCCAGAAATCTAACAGCAGTTGAGTTTAAGCCATCCATGCAGTGGTGAATGCCACTTCCCCAGCAGACATTTCTCAGATAATGCCATTGTGTTCTCCTTCATGAGCATGTTAGCGAACACTTATGTTTCTAAGAGCTATTACTGCAACAAAGTGGGAGTACTGCACAATAGCAAGCCAGAAGTGCAGCTGATCAGAAGAGGCAAATGCAGGGTTGCCACATTCACTGCTGTGACCTCTCCTGGGATCATAAGCTTGGTAGGAGAAAGAGGAAAAGAAGAGCGAGACCATTTAACAGTGGCTATAAGTAACATGGTAGGAAAAACCCAGACCTAACGTATGAGAGATGATCATATGGCATAACAGAATTGCTCATCTGTTAAGCATTACCAAATGCTTACTATACTAAGCATTGCTGATCTCCAGGAAATGTACCTAGGTGAAGCTGAAGATTTTTAAATCTAAAACTGATGGCATAAATCAAACTCTCTTTAGGCTCCTGCAATAAGAGGAGAAAAGGAAATTGCTTTTCAGCCCAGAAAGCATGCTCCTGCTAACTGATAAACTGGCTGTGACTCTCTGCAGAAGGCATGATGAATAGTGAGAAAGCAAATATCAGAACTACAACAAACCTCCAAAATGACACAGGGAATGACAGCAGCTCTTGCTGGAGAAATCTGGGGGCACAAGAGATCCCCGTGGGAGGAAGGGCAGTGGGAAGGGGGACTGCACCATGTATGTAAGGGACCAGAGAGTATCTAGTTTGGAGCTGCTTATCATCCAGGGGCTTTCCTGTGTCACTGTAGCTGCTTAACCCTGGAGCCAGAAAAGATACATGAGGAAATGCAAAGGTACCGACACATGTGCGCCCTGGCACCCAAAAGATGAGCTGTGGCCTTACTGAGGTCGAGAATGAGGAGGATGTGAGCTTGAAGAAAAGAAACCCTACAAGATGGAGACCTGACATCATCCCTTCATCAGCTTCACAGACTTTCACCTATGAAATGATCAGGCATGTCTCCTACACTTCTCCTATGGACAGCAGAATGAAGATGGGCCCTATTAGCCGGCAGTTCAGCCCACCTATCAGGTAGAAGTGTGCTACATCTTCTAGAAGGATCTCTTTTCCACTGACTGTTGAAGGAGTGTAGAAGACTAGCTTTTTTAAAAATTTAATGTTATAAAGCCAAAGGATTCATCTAACTTTCGACATCTCCCATAGTGACAGCTACATCAGAGCTGATCCCTATCACATCCTTTTACAGTCAAGGGAGAGAAGGCAGTGCCTTTTGGGTGTGATTCATCTACCTTTTCATGTGTTTTTTTCCTAGGATGAGATGAATTCTCACCCCAGCAACTATAACTGATGCCCAGATCATCCACAGGTATGTACATTGATTGACATCCCATCCCTTGGGTCAAATTAAATCAATGCCCCCACCCCCACCAATGTACCAATTTTTGAGAAGAGGTGTTTTCAGCTCCTGATGCTTCTGGCTGCCAATGCTGATGGCTGCTGCATTAATTCTGCCATCTCACCACTGTGGGCGTCCTGATAAGGTGAATTTCAGGGAGGCCTTTCTGGGGGTAATAAAGGGTTCATGTATCCAATAAAAGGAAATTGAAACTTGGTAGACAAGCTTCCTTGGAAAAATACCTACTCTGTTTGTCTGAACAGTTCATGCACAGCAAGAGGGATTCTGGAACAAAATGCAGCCTTGTAATCGAGTTCTAGTCCCAGCTGTGTAAAAACACAGAGTGGATCCCTGCTACAAAAATAGATCTTTCAGAGGAAACCAGCAAAGACGAGGGTGCCCAACAAAGGTGATAAAATGCCCAGCAATAGATTGTAATATGTTACCTTGACCAAGATACTTGATTGTCAGCTTTGCAACACTCCTGAGCAAATATGTTCCATTTTGTGCCTTGTGAGAGGTTCAGTGGCTTGGCTTCACCCCACCACCCCCGCCACCCCCTATACCTTTTGTTGCTAGAATTTTAAAAGCTTGAATTTGGAATAGGCTTGCTTTTCCTCATGTCTGTGTGTCTCACCTCAGTGCCATTAAAAGTCATGACACATAACAGAGAAACAGCTGTGCAGGAAACTTCAGGCATCTGTTTAATATTAATTGCATGTATTCCTAAAAAGTCATAGCATGTTTTTAAAATTTCACTGCACATCTGGTGCGTCACTGCTAAGGGGTTTTTTTTAATAGGTTTTATCTGTGAGTCACTGAGAACTATCAGCCACAAGCTGTCCAGATACTGAGGAGATGCACAGGCAAGTAAAATGGAAGAGATGTTTCCAAACAGCTTCTAAAAACCCACAGCTCTGAACAAAATGACAAAGAAGCACTGACTGTTAGCTGCCCATCAGCAGACACCAAGATAGAGGAAATCTAGGTTTAGGAAAGGATATTCTATTAATAAACACTGTATGGTTTAAAAGATACATCTTCCATGTGAATCCTGTCCCAGACTGTAGGCTAGAATTTCTTTTTCAGTTACAGGACAATCAGTTCTCCTGCAGTTACTCAAAACCCCACAGCTTGTCCCCTTCTGCTATACCCCTTCCCCACTCTTACTCTGACCTACTTGCATTTAGCCATAAATGGCTTTTCCTGCTGACTCAGCAAGTCTTGCATAAAGAAAAGTGGTCTCTAGAGGCTCAGGTGAAAGGTGTGTTCTTCAGCTGGAAGGTGTGTTCTTCAGCTCTGCAGAGCCTCCTCTTGCAGGAGGCCCTCCCCCTGCTCAACACTGCACTAGAATGGAGGACTATGGAAGTGCAGCCTCCACTGCCAGGTGGGAACCCCAGATCCCAGGGAAGGCATGGCAGCTAGTCCTGCTGGCATCCTTGAGCTCCTGAAAATTACATAGCCTTTGAGAGGCTTTTAAAGAATGAATGAATGAATGAATGCTTGATAAAAGACTTTTTGCATATTTTTCTGTATGTCCACCCCCTAAGAGGCAAGGACCCCAAAAACTGTTGCTTTGAATGACTCCTCCTTTATTTTCGAGATTTTTTTTTTCAAGAGTTCCTCTTGCATACTGCTCATGACAGGGTGTTTCTCACTGTCAGCTGTTTGAAATACTTACTGAGTGGTGACAACCAGTAATTAAGTCAGTAACAAATGATGATTTGAAATGTTTATTAATGCCTCTAAAAAAGCACTAGAAGGCCTAGATTTGGAAAAACACAGCTATGCCAATGTGGCAGAGCAGGTGCACCCCACAGTGAGCTCAGGGTCACCCTCCTTGCACCTCTCACCAGTAAACAGGGTCTTGATATTTTTACAGATATAGATGAAATTTAACGCCTGTCAGAGTGCAAGTATATTATTTGTGGATAACATTGAAGTGGGACAACATAGAACCTGCAAAGCATTGTTTAAAAATAATTTTAGTTAACAGCTGCATTCACAGACAGCAGAAGAAAAAGAAGAATAGTATTTAACCTGCAGAATTGCCACAGCCCAAATGCAGAGGCAAGGGCAGCTCTTTGTGCCACATCCTAGTTAAACACCCAGGCTGTACTTCCAGGGCTTTACCCATCTCCAAGTATTGAGGATGGAGATGAAGACAAGCCCTGCTTTTGCTCCTCTCACTGGACAGGGGCAGGGAGCATTTCATGGCTGCTGCTGGTGGTAACAGCACATACCTTCTGGGTTGTGCTGTTACAGAAGCAAAGATCCTCCAGTGAGATAAGGAACTATCTAGGCCAGAATTAAAAGCATCCAGCCATTCTAAAACTCTCTGAACATGGATATAAAATACCTGTTGTGGGCAGGAGGGCAAGCCTGACCCTGAAGCTCAGATGCAGTGGGGTCCTGAGCTCTCCCTCGTCTGCAGCCAGGCTGGTTGGAACACTGCAGAGCCAGGCTGTGGAACTCTGCAGGGAGCAAACTTAAGTGCTTTTCTAAAATGAAACAACTTTGCTCCCTGATTGGTGCCCTAAGGGCACAATCCTTGGCAGTTTCTACATGCCAAAACTGGTAAACAGAGGCTAAGAAGGTTAAATGACTGTCCCTGCTCCCAGACTCTCCCCATTGCTGCCGGCAGGGGTGTCCTGGCACATGGCAACACTTCCTCACCCTAGGTGGGAGTGCCAGCAAGACATCCTGACCTGCCCTGGCTCAGGTTGGGGCGTGATCCTCGTCCAAGACCTTTTCCTCAGTTAGCAAGAGATGCCAGGGTCCGCCCCAAAAACAGGGAAGGGAATAGATCTTCCTTGGCAATTACCACCAGAAACAGGTTAAACGCAGGGGAAGCTCAGAAATCACCCAACATGGATCTTGGGTTTTTCCTTCACCAGACTGCCTCACCTTAAAAAATTTCTCCTAGCATGACTTCACCCTGAGCTTCCTCGCCGCTGGCAAACAACGTCACGAGGCAAAAGCTCAAAGCCCATCTCCAGCACGTGCTGGTACCAGGGACGAGCAGGGGCAGCACGGCCGGACAGCCGCTGTCCCCATGCTGCCGAGTGCCACGCGCAGCCTCTCTCTGTGCGTGCACGAGACCTCTGTGGCACTGGTGCTTGTGAGCAAAGCGGGCAGCTCTGTGATTTACGGGCTGGGGACATTTGCCTTCGCGCAGCAATTGTTCTGGCAGCGCAAGACATCCCCGGCACTGCTGCCAGAGGGGAAATACAGTTCCCAGCACGCTGAAGCCTGTGGCCACTTCGGTGCAGAGCAGGTTGAACACAGGCTGTGTGCCTCTGAAGCCAGCGGGTGGGGAGGCCGAGGCAGTGGGGGGCCTGGGCACGGGGCAAAGGCAAGTGCCAAGACGTCGCAAGAGAGGGAGCGAGCGGTGCACGGCACGCAGAACAAGATCTGTTCAATTCCATCAGTCAGCACTCTCTTCCAGAAGATGACCTATTGAACATTTCCAGGAATAGCTGTGCCAAGCCTGTCAACTGTTTCTTGGAAATACACTCAAGAAAAATGGCTTCCTTCCAGTAGGGATCTGCAGAAAGCCTGGACTGGATCAAGGCTGCAGTCGGTTGCTGAGGTGGTGATGCTGTTGCATCAGCTCATTCAGGAGCAGAGGATGCAGGGGGCCTGGAGGAAAGGCTGCCTTTTCTCCCCCTTCTCCTCCTCCTTTCACATCAAATAGTAACGATGGGGAGGGAAGCTGTGATTTCTTTTTTGCAGATTGCCTCAGCTCACTTGTATGTTTATCCTTACTTGCAGTCTCCAGCAGTAAGCAGTAAGCAGATAGGAAAACCTGCAGTGCTGCACGTGACTGGGCTGCCAGCCCAGCACACAACCTACCTGGGCTATTTCATAGGCAATCACTAGCATCAAGCTGCCAAGACCAGCACATGGCCCCACAATCATAACTCGCTCCCAGCACAGTATTCTTGGTATTCCCTTATCACTTTACTGCTTGAATTAACACAAGGACATAAAGTTATCATTGTGGTACCAAAGTTTCACTCCCTGCACCAGCAGCTGTGTGGGTAGTAGGGTGGGGAGCTAGGTTGAAACATGCCATGGGACAGTCCTGTTGTGGTGGCCCTGTGCCAGCTGAAGGGTCCTGCTGGCTCAAATCGACCAGGAGGGAGAGGGGTTGCACGTCACAGGCAATGGGGTGTACCCGCTCGGACCTGTCCCCACAGTGCACGCCAGGGCCCGCACACCTGCCACTGCCAAAGCCACCCCTCTTTTGCCAGCTGCAACCAGCAAAGTACAAAACAAGGCTGTGCACTGACCAGAGCTGAAATTGAAGGTAATTGTTTAGCATTCACACCTTGCAGCTCTGGTGCAGCAGATGGCTTTTGCAAAGTGGGGGTCCAAGTCCCTCTTCATGACTCCCCAGTCGCTTTCTCTCATCGCCCTCCAACATGCATCTGGGTGAACAAAACACCATGGAAATGAGTGTTTCCCCACTGTAGATGCTGCTTTGCTCAGTGAGAGAGACTGTAGGGATGCCTTTTCGAGTTTCTCTGGATTGACTCCAGATCTGGATTTGCATTGGGTCCTTCCTGACGGGTTACAAATAAACCAAAGTAATGGGCTTTGGCATTGCTTGGCAGACTGTTAATAGGATATAGAGCCTTTCATTTCTGGATCATTAATTCAAACCAGCCCAGATCAGTAGTGGTCACATTTTGTTGCAGTGTAATAGCTGTATAATAACCTCTCTGAACAGAATTAGGGAGTCCATCACCACAATTTATATTAATGATAATAACTTTTGTTGGCTTTCTCAGCAAAGGAACCCAGGACTGATTATGCCCCGAAGCTGGGGCTCCCTGGAGGAGCAGGGGCAGGTGGTAGCTGTTTCTGCATCAGCCCAGAGCAGTCCCTGGGGCTGTTCCTCTGCTCCGTTTACAAGGCCAACCTCCCCAGCATGCAGAGAAAGACCACCTGAGCTGTAAGCATCTCTGTGGCTATTAAAAATCAAGCTCCAAATGTAGCCTCCAGCTTAAAAAGTCTCCACTGTGCCTGCTTGAGTGTGGAAATGTAGGATTGCTCTGCATTTGCTTTCTTTCCTTATATTCATTACAAAGCATTTGTTAGGCGACTCTCTGAGTCAGGACACAGGGCTGCCCAAGTCTCTGCCAAGCCTGTGTTTGACCTAAGAGGGATGTTTTCTCTTTCATTTTTTTTTTTTACCTTCTGATATTCTGAAACCCTCAAAGGGGACATTAATGATATGCAATGTTCTTGACTAGAATCATTCACACTTTTACCCCTAAATTCGCACATGGAATTGTATATATTGCACATATCCATCATTTGT
Source organism: Urocynchramus pylzowi (assembly GCA_013397555.1). Classification (NCBI taxonomy): domain Eukaryota; kingdom Metazoa; phylum Chordata; class Aves; order Passeriformes; family Fringillidae; genus Urocynchramus; species Urocynchramus pylzowi. The sequence continues at coordinate 367,304 of VZRH01004248.1, read as the reverse complement.
CTGCAATTTTGTAATAGCCCAATAATTAAAAAACTCTTTGAATGATTTATAATTTGTTTCTGAGGAAGGAGGGCTAGACTGCTTTCTTTTTCTCTTTCTGTGTCAAATCCAGTTAGCTGGCTACCATGTCATTTCAAAAATTAACTAAAATAAGCTTTCTGTTTTCCTGGGAGGAATATTTTCATGTTTCTTTCTGGGTGTGGTCAGAATTTTTGGCAGCACTTTGCTGAACTAAAGCAAAGTGTCTGACTAATGCAGCAAACAGGCTAGTACATCATGCCATTTGCAGAGATTATTCATTTCATACCATCAGTTCACATAATTTGTAATTTGTTGTAGAGACTACAGAGAGCCCCAGAGCTTGATGAGCAGTCCACTTTACATGTAGATGTTTTCAACACAAGACAGAGGGCACTGGGAGGGAAAAGAAGAATACTGTGGAAATGTGTAAAATGGGAAGGGGAGGGGGGACTCCTCTGCATGAGTGTCAGGGGTCAATAAAGGAATTTATCTACAAGGAGAGCTGTTCATTAATGGGCTGTCTGCAGCAGAGTAATCTGTCACAGCTGATGGTTTTCCCTTCTTTGCATCACTAGCTGTGCCACTCCAAATCTCATTTTTGAAAAAATATCATTATCAAATTTATTGTTCCTTTAAAAAAGGAGCTGAGGTCCTTTCTTTATGAAATGTATGAATGGGACATCTGCTGGTTGACTTGCCAATGCCCCTCTGGGTGATCGTAACTTACCCACCATGATGTCTGCCAGTAGGGGCTGCATTTACCCCTTGTTCTTCAAGTTTTCCTGGTATGGAGGTGTCATTTTGGGCATCAATTTGCACCATTATATCTGAGTGCTCCTCAAGTCTTGCCCTGACCTCTTTCTCCTGCTTTCTAGTTGCTGACTACCCATTGTTGACCCAGCCTTGAGCTTTAGCACCTGCAAGTGGGAATCAGAGAGCTGAAATGTGATGGAGGAGCAGGATTTGAGCCATGGGGACCCTCTTTTGAATACAGGGAGATTTTGAGACCACTTGTTTCCCACAGAGCTCCATTCTCAGTGCATTAACAATGCAAAGGTGTTAATGAACAGCCTGGCAGCACAGGGGACTGTGGTTTTGAAGGCCAGCTTTCCCAGACAGACACAGTAGGAAGGTCTTTCAGTTGCTATGTGCAAACAGTTTAAAACTGGACACAGAATCAACGAGATCACTTGCAAGCACTTCAAGCACTGAGTGAAACACTTCAAACACTGAGTGCTTGAGGAGCCCTTGGAGCAGCAACCACAGATTTATTTGGGTAATTCAGAAGCTTATGTGTGGCACTAGCAACTGGGATAAATTTTGGAAAAGCATACGCAGGGGTTTAGGATTTTGGAAACCAGAGGTAGTAAATAAAGTAAACAACTGGAAACCCAAGAAAAGCATGAATTCTGTAAGGTGTATAGCTAGATTTCAGCTCTATTTAGACAATCATCCACATGTGGTGACAAAGGAAATAAGCTCTTTGATGGACAAAAGCAGGGTTGCAAAGTTATTGTGGTCTATTGTGGAGGCTGCCATTTATGTGCCACAGTCAGGAGTACAAAATTAAGCTTATAGGAAGCTTTCCTGGGCAGTAACAGCAAAATCCTCTTGCAAAAGCATGAACAAAGTTAGATCAGTAGCTTAACCCATGAGTATATAAAAAGTCCTGTGCGTGCTTATTTTTGGGAAGTCCATGCTGATTCCAACTGCCCACAGCCCCTTTCACTGCCATTGGAAGTGGCTGTTGGGTGCGTGTGGGGCTGGAGTAGCTAAAGGGGTGGGGGTTATGCTGGAGCATGAGCCTTGCCTTGGAGCAGCCCTGCTCCACGCCTGCAGTTCTGCAGGGCAGGTGTGGCAGAGGAGGCCGTGCCTGACCCCAGGCAGAACAGCAGCCCTGCACTGGGCATGTACAAGGGACCTCGGGGTGGGCCAGCATGAGGCAGAAGGTGTCTGTGAGTGTCACACACAGAGCCCACGAGATGTGACTGCTCAGATATGGCTGGAGCAAGGCTGAGGTTGGATGTTGAAAATCAGCATTAGTGGCTGCCTGCCATTGCACTTCTTTCAGCAGCCATTTCTTAAGGGTACAGGAACAACACTCGCCATGATTCTCCAAGTTTTGGTCTGGCTTACTTTTAGACCATGACATTTTAAGTGGGAAAAGGCTCCACACAACCCTTGTGCTAATTTCTGAAGCAACCAGCAAGAAAGCTAATTGTGCTGACCTTGGTGACAGTATTGGTCATTCAATCTCTTATTCTCTGAGAAGTGCACTGACATCAGCAACTTGTGTCCCATGGGTGATGAAACAGCCATCCTGGCAGACAAACTTTTGGTCACCACCAACAAATCCTAGCTTTCAGTCCTCAATTCTGCCATCTGGTGACATGACATTGCCAAATCCTCATGGGCACCACGGGATTGCTCTGTACACAGTCTAAATGATGTGTAGGCATATCTAGCTAGGTCAAGAGAGGTAACCCACAAAGAGTAACACCCATGTCCCAAGCCTTTCTCTTGACTGTACAAAACACCACCTTTGGCATATTGATCAATCCCTGTTTAGGAAAGCTGTAATGTGGACGTCTTCCACATTTCCAACAGCTCTTGTGCAAAGCAGCTGTTGCGTATCTCTCCAAAGATGGTGCATTTTAAGCAGAGGTAGGAGTGCTCAACGAGCTCCAAGGCACTTTGAGATCCTCAGCTCATGCATACTACAAGAATGGACTGTATCATTGTTATTTGAATACAGATATAAAAATTGTTTCCTTGTACAAGTCTTCTGGGCTAATCAGTTTGATGTTTGCCGTCATTTAAAGGAGGAGACTAATTCTTTTGTTCTGCCTACACCCCTGCTTGGAATTCAGACCTTTATCAGTCTCCCCTGCAGAAAACCACAAAAGCCAGATTGCAAATTCTTTGCAAATGAAACCAGTTTCTTCATTTTATGACTAGCAGTAAGCTCTTTTGTAGATGGATTTCATACAGTAATTTAATTTATGGAACTGTGGAATCCCTATGTGCGCGTCCCCTTCTTCATAAATTTGTTCAGGTTGATTGAGTTCCACCAAATTTGACAGTGAGGTAGAAATCTCAAAGATCCTACAAGTCTTGGAATAACAAGCAGCTGCAGAGAGGAAGGAGGCCCAAATTAGTTGCCTTTTTGAGAGGAAAGCTTCTGTTACCACAGTGGAGCAATAATTTTATTTACATTATTTTAAATACCTCTAAACAGCATAGAATGTTCTGCCTTCTGTCCAGGTCACAGTGGAGGGACACTGAAAGCAGTAGGTACAAGAGAAGATAAGGGTGTGAGAGGAGTGAGATATCTAGGAGCTGTTGGAATTGAAAGTCTTCTAGCAAGGTGTTGTCACTGGCACTTGAAGATGGGTGCTGGGTTTGCTGTGATGGAAACACAAGGGAACAAAGATGGAGGAAGGAAGAGACAGAGAATGCAAATCCCCAAGGAAGGGGCATGTCCTCCGTTTTGCTGCACCTGGAACAACACGTACCTCTGACACCCTTTACACCAATTTTCCACTCTTCATCTTCTCCCCACCAAGCAGTAACTGCCCATAGGCCCTGATGATGACTCAGGGGTTTATCTATTCATCTCCTGTTAGCACAGTTTGCTGTTTTGCAGACACCCCTGCCTAGCTACCATTGACAACAAATCACCTGTACACCATTCTGTAGACCACAGACATAATTTTTTTACTGTTCTTCTTGCAGACTGTGACATTTATGAAGTCCTCTAGGTCCACGTGCCTGAAAGAGGCCCTGTTTGTGCATGCCAGTAGTTTTCCTTCCTCCTATTAAAGAGGACTCCTCTCTCTGCACTGCTGCTCCTTTCTGGGCCATCATGATTATGTCTGCATCTGTGGTGTGAGCTGCTGCAGGGCTTCTCTCAGGACCAGACTTGCCTGTGCTACATGTGAGACAGCAAGAACAGCAGCATATGTGGCCAGGACTCCTTCTCCAATTCTCTCCTGCCTGCCTGGCAGACCAGGGGACCCACAGCTGACAATGCTTCAGGGATCTGGCTCCCCTCAGGAGCTAATCCACTAAACATCTCATGTTCCCACTGCCCTTTACTGTCCTCATAAGGAAGTACCCTAATTAAAATCCCTTAGTTTAGTCTGATAGACTACTTTTTAAGGAGTAGCCACTTAATTCAAGCTTCCTAATCAAACAACACTTGTACTGACAGTGCTGATGGAGCATACTGGACTTACATAAAAAACCATGAACTGCAGCATAAATGGCAACTTCATGCCTGTTTATGTGAAAAGGACTTGTTTTTGTCTTCTCTTTCTGTTTTTTTTTCTGTTGTTGGCTTGAAGGCTTGAAAATCAGCTGTCTTCTGCCACACTCACATAAGATATTTCTGTTTGAAATCTCTCAGAATTGCAGAGATGTATTTATAACAAAAAGGATTTTAAAAACCACAAGAAAACGACTTTAAAAACATGGCTTAAAACCAGAGAGATTTGAATGCTGTCAACAAGAAAAAGATGAGCTTCAGATCTGAGATTCATTTCAATGTTTGCCATCTCACATGTGACTAGGTCTGTGTCTGGAATGAGAGCTTGATTTCCCAGGAGGCTCTAGGGACAAAACCCTGGGAGATGGCTTCAAGCTTTCTGTGCTCTCTGCAGCCTGTGGTGTTTTGGAGCAGCCTAAGGACGAGCAGATGCTGTGTTGTGATGTCACACCCTGGCCACCCACCCACCCACCCTTTGCACAAGTGCTGGAGGTGGGTGGCATGGGAAGCACAGCGTGCCTGGGGCCCGTCCAGGCGCGTTGCTGGGCTCGGGCACTTCTGCCTGCGTCTGTCACTCCTGCTTGATGCAGAAGATGATGCTGTGCTGACATGGCTGCTGGAGGCAGTCCTGAGTCTTCTGCAGGTCTTGCTGCCTGGTTTTAGAAAAACACGTTATCAGTGCGGCTTCCTTGTGAAATTTTATTACCGAGGGTGGTGTGCATATGCGCACACATTACCACAAATGGCCACAGAAAATCACAGACATCTCATCTGAAAAATATATGGGGCTTTTTTTGAGTTTCCCATTCCTTGAGATTTTCATGTTTTGTGGCCCAAAGAAGAAGATGGCATCTTCCCATTTCAAGCTACTGACAGCCACAACACTTGTTCCTCTCCTTCTCTTAAGCCCAAGTCCTCACCAACAGGTTTCTTGTGTCTCTCTCTTCCACTGCTCACACTGAGTAGCTGCTTACTTATGCCAAAATTACAAAATCTGTGCCTTTACTCACTGAAGCAGGTACCTAAAACAATAAACACAGAACAATGAAGTCTTTCTTTGCTATGTTATGGATAAAGAGAAATTAAAACAAGATTGACAGAGACAACACACAAGGACAAGGCAGTAACTACTCCCTTAGCAAACACAACACACACTCAGAGAACATGGGAAGTTTTCACAAACTCTCTCAGATGGGTCTTTCTGTCTCACTTGCTCACAGCCTTTCCTCCTGTCAAGCATGGGGTGCACCTTCTCTCCCCAAGCCCTACATATGGATGGACCCACAGAACCACACAACCATGCAGGGGATCACACTGGACTCCTGGTGCTTACCCAGATAACCTGAAGGCTGCAGCAACTTCATGGAGTCAAAGCACTTGTCCAGAGGTCTTTACACTTCCAAGGGTCCTGCATCACCTTTGCAGGCACTTGTAGAGGTAAAAATTTAGAACAGCATTTATACATGCTGGTGAAGATGTGAAGCTGCCATGCACAAAGGCTTTTTATAGCACACATTGCTTTTCCCCTCAGGCACTTGGCAAGGAGCCTTATGCTCTTTTTCACCAGGAAGGGAACACAGCAGTTTTGATAGCCTTATCAAACAAGAAGCTGAAAATTCACATTCCTGTTCAGCTTTTACATAGATACAAGGAAGAAAGGTAGTTTGTGGAAAAAATAGCAATCAGGTGAGCCAGTCTGACAAGCTGGCTGCACCTGCCCAAGTGGCAGGCAACAAAGAGAAATCCACAGTAATTCTGTGAAAACCACCAGGACACAATGACACAGGGAGAAAATGAATCCTTGGAAAGGCGAAGTTCACCCCACAGAGTGCATCCCTGCTTCCACCAAGCATGTCTTCACAGTCAGGAACAAACATGCAAGAAAGTCCTTGTCCCAAAACCCGTACCAACATAGGCCATATACCATAGTCTGCAATCCCAAGCCCATTCCACCACTGCCATAATGGTCTGTCCCTGTGCTCTCACCAGCTTAATATGTTGTGGTCAGCACAGTGCTTACACAGCTGTCTCACACCCATGGCACACTGACAGAGGAGTGGGAGTCTCCTGCTTATCTGACAGACCTGGTCTGAAGCAGGTGTGGACCCTAACACACATGGGGACTGCAAGTGCATAAGCCTGTTCTCCTGTTCCACCACTGCCTTTTATTTCCCTTCTGCCCTGACATGGCCTCCACCCAGGCAGGGCTGGTTTTGGAATGGGCATGGTGGTAGTAAAGTGCCACTCCTTGGCTGTGCCTATGGAGGTAGCAATGGCTGAGAGGGGGCTCAAAGGGCCACCTGAGTGTTTGGAAAAAAGCCCATGTTGACTGTCTTGTAGCGCACACCTAGGGTGGTCTCCAGATTTTCTATACAGTGGTCCTCACTACAATAATTAAATAATCCATATTAGTTAAAAAAAAACAACCACAAGAGAGCAAGGATCACAACTGCTGGTTTGTGGGCTCGCTGACCTTTTTGAGAGTCTTGAAACGCTGGGCTGCATTTGAGAGATCCAGGAGTCCCAAGATGGTGCAGTGAGTCCTGTCAAGGGAGAAGTTGCAACCCATCAGGGATAACTGCTCAAACAAGAATTCCCTATTAATTCCCAAAACCTGCTGGCTGTGCAGAGAACAGGAATGTTTGCTATCAGACCCAACAATTATCTTCTCGGATAACACCGTCAGTTATGCAAAATCGCAATAAACATTTTTTTCTTTTAGTAGGTCTGTAAAAGCTGATGCTTTCATCAGACAAGCTCCTCTATTTATAGCTAGTGCTAGTGAGGCAAAGTAGGCAGCAGCATCAAGTAGCAGTCTGCTCCAAAACAGTCCTTCTACCTCTTTCCCATCAAAAACAAGGTGTGAGCAATGTGAGCTTTTTTCAAGCCTTGAGTGTCATCCTGCCTTTGTCCTACACAGTCCCCAGCCAGGCAGCTGACTCTGGTGGGCAGCAGGAGCATCCCCATCCCTCCCATGAAACCTGATTCCCACCCCCACTTAGGGCTCCAACCCTTCCAAACCCATCAGAATCCACGGGGATGCTCAGATATCCACCACCCATCTCCCAGTAGCTGAAGTTCCTTCCAGTACCATACACACCATGAGTTATAATTTCTGCCCATTAGTCAGTGAAGCTGTGCACTTCTCATGGTTGCATGTGTGGTTTCCAGTGAGCAGCTCTCACTGGCCTCCTCAGCAGGTCTGCACACCAGCAGCTCTGAGATGGGTTTGATGCTATAAACATGTCATGTGTAATCATTCAGAGCCATGTGTGGGTCAGCTTTCCAGTCTATCCCCATCTTGCACAATATGATGAGAAGTGTTTAACTACCTCCCACTCCAGCTGCAGCCTTAAATTGGGGTTGCTATGTGAGGAAGGGCAGCAAGGAGCAGTCTTCTCTGAAGTGCAGTGTTTTGCCTGAACAGGATCTGTTTGGAGAAGTACAGGAGCTGCTATTAACACACTTTCCAAAAAGCCACCCTTTTCCTATGGGTTGGAGAGGAGGCAGCAGCCCAAGCCATGTAGCAGAAGGGTCCCTGTGAAAGGAAACAATCAGATGGTTTTGAATTACCCTTTTTGGGGAGAAGGGAGTGAATGGCATGTCTCTCAGGAAGTTCCAGTACTGATTTTAGCCCCGACACTCTTACACAGCCACTGTCACAGGGTATGTCCATTGGTACTGGAACATTAAATTTTAGGATGCTTTGATGATTAGCACCCTCACAGGCTCTGGGGCTGCTGGCAGGGAAGCCAGAGCAGCCCCCTTTCCCTGGCAAGGTGGGTTTATGCCCACGGGTCCAGAGGAAAGGCTTATGAGCTTTGCCAGACACAAAGAAGGTGTCAGGTTTATAGCTGTGAAATCTTTCCAGTGAACCAAGGAAGTTTCCTAAACACTAAAATAATCCATTATTTCTTTTTGAGTCCTTGGGAACTGATATTTTCTCTCTTTTCCTCTGAATGGAAATGCCATCTATTAGACAAGTAAGACTGCCACAAGGCCTCTTCCCCTCCATTAGATGCCAGCAATTGTGTACCTCTTGTTGCACGTCAGACATGCACATCAGGAAACTGGAGCTGCAAAGCAAAAGTGGGGAACAAGTGTATTTTCAAGTGGGGAACAAGTGTATTTTGGTTGCTCTAGATTTTGTGTGGTTCCTGAAGGAAAATATGGTCTTGAAGCTGCATGCACAGCTCCCTTCCCTGGACCCATGTCAGCCTGAACAAACCATGTTATCCCTGGTTTGCTGGACAAATATTTGAATAATTTGAATAATTATTTGTATCATGTGTTCAAATTATTAATAATAAACATCCATTTGTCTCAAACCCATGCCCAACTATAAGCAAAGAAGCTTTTCTTCCCTTAAAAGCTTCTGGTTTTCCTGTAATGGGTTCATATTAGATTTTTAACCCACTAGATTGAAGACTTCCTCCACGCAGCCTGGAAGAGAAGAAACAATTGTCATATGTCATGGCCTGTGTAAAATCAAAGAGAAAACAGGATACATAACTCCAAACTTAATTCCAGCTTCTGTTAAATCAGAATGGCCCCACTGTGCGATTACTTGATGATATTTGAATACAGTGCTTTAACATAACTTCCCAATGTCATCTGTTACAGTTCTAACACTCAGGCAATTTTTGAACAATAGTGATGGGGTGTGATTTGGCAGTAAGAACCTCAGGAAGCCATATATTTCCCCTTGACACAGTATTATCTAATATACTAGCTATCTCAGGTTGCAGCAGCTCTGAAACCTAACAGAGGGGTTATGACTTAATAGAAATAATAAAATTCATTTATTGCTTATTAGACATGAAGCAATAACATTTTTAGCATTCCACCTCCCTGCTCCTACTATAGTTTATCCTGAAGAAGGGGGAACATGCCACTTGAGTTCAAGGCTCTTTGCTGGTGCTTTAGAAGCTCACTTTATGCTGGTGGCCATGCTTGGTGCAGTTGGCTCCCCACACACCGTGGCTCTCTTGGCAGAGAGTCTTCTGCCCCAATGCAGGCTCCAATACTCCTCTGTCTGCTGTAGCTAAGAGAGGTGCTGCACACTGCCCCCCAAACTCAGCCATGCAGGGGGCAGTGGGGAGGGCCCATGGGGCTGAGCAGAGTCGGGATAGGGGTGCAGCCTATAGAGTCTCTAGGGGTGCTGGGGAGCTGTGGGAGGGAGAGGTGGGTGGTGGGCAGCTGGTGGCTCACTGGCTGGCTTGCCTGCAAGAGAACATCCTCTGGGACGTGATGTGTGGGGCACAGCGTAGCTGTTAGCACTGGCGAGGACAGCAACTGCAGTGAGGTCTGGAAGGTACCACCACGTCTGGCAGAAAGCCCATTTTAGGGGAAGACACAACCTGTGCTTTGATGTTGTTGATGTACTTTCTGTTTTCAGTAACTTAATTGCAGTTGTTAATTACTGTAGAAAATCTTCGGGCATGTCCTATGACTGCTTTTAGAAATTAATTGAGGACTTTAAAATCCTGTCTTGTAACTTATTTCTTTCTCCTTGCCCGTTTTCCTTCCTCTATTTCTGAAAAAGTCTTTCCATTTAATTTCCTCTCATTTCATCACCTCTTCCTTAATGGATATTATGTACCTGTTACACAAAGCCAGATGATTTCCATAAATTTGGCATTTGATTGTTTGAATGTTGAGAAAGAACCCGAGCGTGAGACAGCAGACCAGCTACCACATTCTGTCATGTGGGTGTTGCTGCAGGACAGATTCTGCTTTCATCTACACTGACATAAATCAAGTTGGTTTATGACATGTAGTCATGGTATTCTGTATTTACATCAGATGTGAGGTCTGTTATCTTTTGAATTCCATCATAATGTCAAAGAAATATGCTTTTGAAGAAAACATCAATTTTTTTCAATTAAAAAATATTTTGAAAATCATATCAGAATTTAAAAATATTTTATGTACTTAACAGCACTGTGTTTTTTAATTCAATATTCACAATTCCCATATATTATCTGGCAGCACTGCCTCTTGCCTGTTACCACAATCTTCATCCAGCACAGACACTGCTCACAATGGGATTTTCCTTTGACTTTAACCCCTCAGATTTCCATTCACATTGCCACACACAGTGCACATTTAAAATGCTATAAAAGATATTATTAATGCCTGAATCTACAAAGCAGAACACAGAAAGAGAGAGGATAGAAAAGCAAAACATAATTCTCCCTGTTGAAATTTAAGCAGCACAAAGAGATTAATTCTCCAGCTCTTTCCAGAAGCGTCATGGGATCTTTAAAGACCACAGACAAACCGGGCCAAGGTCTTTAAGTCCCTTCAAGAGTAATGCTCTCTTCACACCATATAAACCATATGAAAGAACCAGCGAGGGAAAGCCTCCCAACAATTCCAACAGCTGTGTAGCCCATAACCTGACACGGGAGGGTTTATGTGCCCATGCCCCCGGCGCATCCTCCTGACTCGTGCCGAGCGGCGTGCGACGCGTTCCTGCCAGGACAGACGGACGCGCGTCCCTGGCAGACGTGACGGATGCTGCACGGTGGTGCGGCCATGCCAGGGGAAGCTGAGCAGGGAGAAGGCTTTGCCTCATTGTGGCAGCCTCTTGAGCAGGCATTTGTGACTGCCCAGGCTGCTGCAGATGGGTTTAATGAGATTAACTCTTAAAATGAGAACTCTTCAAAAGGGACGTATAACAATTGCCTGTATTCTCCTCCTAATGAGACACATCATCTGCTTGGGATGGAAACGGAGGCACACCAGCCCTGCCAGCCCCAGCACCACTGACACAGTGAACTGCTTCTCTGAAGAACTCTTTGTTTTCCAAGTTTTCTCCAACACTGGGAGTCGAGCTGTTGTCCTTCCTCACTCCTGTGCTGAACACTCCTGTTCCTCACTCCTGTGCCAGAGCACAGCCATAAAGGTCCTCCTGTAAGTTAGGGTCTCCTCACCTCTGCAAGGCTGAGGTGGGAAGTGAAAGCTTTTCCACAGCTTACAGGGGAAGCAGGGGTTTCATCCTGGCCAGCAGCATACCATGGCCAGAGTGCCCTTGCCACCCAAGGTCTATGGGCCCCCTCAGCCACAAGGGGAATTAGTGGCTGTGGGTGATGCAGACACAACTCAATACTGTTGATGACAAAATGCCAACCTGAGCAAATCCCAGATATGCACAGCCTTGGGAGAGAAAGGGGACGCTTATGAATGCCAAGAAAAGTGACATTGCCAGATTGATGGCAAGCTCACAGCAAAAATACACATCTGCAGATGAAAAGGAAGGAAAGCGAGTACAGAGAGAAAAGAGCCCAGCAGCAGGAGAGAGGCAGTGGCAGGGGAGTTCAGCAGCCTACCCACAGGCTGGACAGCTTACATCAGCCCCAGAGAGACAGTTTCTTGGATGCAAGTTTTGGATCTCAGAGTAACTAGGCCAAGACCTTGCACATCAGAGGGAAAGCTAATCTCCATCCAGTCTTAATTAACACACAACAGTTAATTCGAAGAAAATGACAGTAACTGAGTATTAAATAATTTGGGACAACCATACAATTGGACTCACAGAGGAAAAAATAAAACACTGGAAAATGACAGTGTGCTGGTAAACATTAAAACATATGATGAACAGCTTAGTTTAAAAGGCTTTAAAATTAAAATAAAATCCCTAAAAAGTCACCTATTCAAAACAGTTATATTACTCAAAACAGTCAGAAGATATGCATGGGATTGAGTAAGAGGGAACCAGGCACAGCACAGGAATGCCAAGTCCCAAGATTTAAGAGGTAATTTGAGCTAGTCCTTCAGCATTTAGAAATCTGACCCTACTGAGGGCAATAAACAGGATTATAAATTATGGTAGGTGATAAATTACCAGGAAATCAGAAAGATCAACAAAGGCTTCAAAGGGATATAACTAAAACAAAAAAAAAAAAACAAAAAAAAAAAAAAAACAAAAAACAAATCAAAAAAAAAACAAAACACCACTACAGATAAAAAGGAGTTTTCTTAAGTCTGTCAAATGTGATAGTCATAGGAAAGAATCTACAGGACTGTGGGAGCACCAAGGTACAAAGGGAGCAGCTGAAGAAGCACAAGGCAAGTTATATTTCAGTGTAAGTCTTCACCTGTGTTAATTTTGGACGTGTTCCCAAAGAGAAGATGAAGCTGTTGGAGAAATATCACAACCTAGGTATTGGAGCAAACTAAAAAAGGTGTGAGCTGCTAGTTTGAGATAGTCTATCCAAGTGGGAAGGTGCTCCACTCTTCAAGCAGGCTGATGGGCTGAAAGAAAGTAAACTTACTGTGTGCCTGAGGACTTCAAATGAAAATCTTATCCAGTATTAACACACATAGGGGTTAAGATTTGGCAATGATCAGTAATTGCTGTATTCCCATCCCAGAAATGGTTGAAACTATCATTGAAATTAGAGCAATGTAACATCTGAAGGCAAAGTAAGTTGTTTGAATTTCTACACAGATCAAGTCAGGCATCACCCCTGCAGATAAATAGTGAGAAAGTAAGAGTGAGAATACTATCATGACAGGAGGCAGAAAGCAGTGGGTAGGACTACAGGCTTATTTTCGTTACAAATATATGGTGAAACACTGAAGATCCTGAACTGGTGCCTGTATTACTCACAATGTTTATGAATAATTTGGAGAGCAGTGTGAGTTGTAAGATAGCAAAATTATGGGTGATTCAAAGAAGGAAGCAGACAGAGATTAGTCAAATACTAATCCAGATTCTTGGCAACTGCTTACCTGATCCGTTTTTAAAAGCCCTCATAGTGGAGATTTCACTGTTCCCCTTTTCCAGTCTGCTTCAGTGCTGCACTGCCCTTGCTTTGCAAAAATTTTCCTGGTAAGTAGTAATCTCTTTTCCTTGCTGTGATGTCTGACATTACTTTTCATCCAACCCTTTGCAGACATCGAGAAGTTTATTCCTTTCCTATGACTTAGCTTTTGTATATTTAAAAATTATTTTTATATTTAGTAACTTGAATGTGTCATTTTGAGATATTTAAGGACTCATCATCTTTCACAGCAGCCTCCTCCAAACAATCCCAAATTCCTCCAACCTTTCTCCCTACCAACCCCTAGAGGAAAAATCCATCTTGAATCACTGTGACCTAAGTGGAACACAACCTAACCAACACCACATATAGCAAAATAATTACATCATATTTCATGGACTGGTCATTTGTATCCATCATAACACAGCTGTTGCTTATTTTGTGTCTGAATTCTTCACTAGTAGTGAATTTGCAGGCTATTATACCCCCAAGCTGCATTACCCTGCATTAATTGGGCATTCTCTTCCTATATTTCTAGAGTTTGCTATAACTATTTAATTGTTAAAACCTTTAATTTAGCCTTTTCCAGTTGCACCCTATTTCTTCCAAATAATTTCATCAATTTATCAAGACCATTCTACCTTCCCATCTTGTCTTCTGTCATCACTGCAGCTTCTCCCAGTTTAGTCACTCATATAATTATCAAGCATATGCCTGCTGTCCATGGAAGTGTTGAAAATCTGGAATAGTGCTGGATGCAGTACAGATATTGCTGAACCTCAGCAGATACTTTTTGTGAATTTGAGAATGAAGTGTTGAGCACTAATCTCTGATTACATGCCAGGAACTAACCAGTAATGGTTCTTCCTAACATTTATCTACTCCTTTTTTTCTGGGCTTGTTTGTGGGAATGTCATGCAAGGCGTGTTGAAAACCCTAATAAAATAAAGGTATGTGCCATTAACTTCCTCCTTCTAAGTCACAAGACCTGTTGCCTTGACACAGAAAGTAAATTATATTATTTTGACATGACAGATCCTTCTTAAGTGTCATTTATCTGTTTTTTTATCTTCCAGGTGCCCCAAATTCTGTGATTTCTTGTTCCAGCCTTTTTCTACGAGCTGAAGAAAAGTTAATTGCCTTGTAATTCCCCTGTTCCCTTATAACGATGGGAAATATGCTGACCTTTTTTTGGCCTTGTGATTTATCTACATTTTCCTCTGACACTCAATTCTGGATGTGCTCCTCACAAGGATAGATCAGACTTTTACTGTAACATTCAGGGACTCTCTACCTTCCCTTAATCCTTCCTCTCTTACATTTGTTTTCTTTGTTGATCTTGCCTGCTAGATCTCTGAGTAATTTGAAGACTGCTTTCTTAAAAACCCATTCTCTTTATTTTGGTCTTTTCTCATTCCATTTTTTCTAAGAGTTATAGGCTATGTCGTATCATGGTCACACTTGTACAGGTCATCTTCCCTTCCATGTTCTTATGCACAGGCAAATGAAGAAGATCCTGTCTTCTAGTTGCTACCTTCATTCTCTGCATTAACAATGCAATGCTATTCATGCAACAGCCCAAAATCTTGAGGACTGTCTCTCTCCTGCTATTTTTCTCTTCTATCAAATTTCTGTGTGGGAGTTAATCTCATTAATACCACCTTTTGTGTTTTGGGTGGTTCTAGTAGTTGCTGAGAAGAAGTTGCATTCATCTCATGTTCCTGCTGTTGCAAAATCCTACTGTGCTCACGCCTCTGTAAATCTTCTCCTTTTCTATTTACTCTGCAACTTGATGTCTGTGAAAGTAAAAGTGAGATCTGGATTATTTACATTAGGTAGAAGATGTGAGTAGTTCTTTCTCCCTTCTAATAATAGGTCACTGACTCGTAAAAAGCAAGAAATCTGAGATGAATAAAAGGAAACCTTTTCTTCCACGGACTTATTATTAGACCATTCATTGCCATGGGAACTCTTTCTAGCTGAGATATAACATTCAAACAGCTACATGGGGTATGGATGTGGATAGAGTACATTTCCAGAGAGTTTGTGTACTGAAAACAGCGTTGAATTGAGCAGCTATACCTTATTCTCCAAAACTCCTGTCAGTCTCTAACAATACAGTGGCAGGGTGACTCATGCGGTGCTGAAGTGGCTTAGTCTCCCAAGGTGAGCATTTCTTATGCAGGAGCTAAGGAATCTTTCTGAGCTCCCTAAATTGTGGATATTCTCAGTTCAGTCAAAGAAAGAACAGAGATGATTTTCTCCCAGGCCGAGTCTGGGAAATTTAGAGAAAAGAATTAAAATGGTTATTATCTTTCTTTCTGTAACGGTTGCTTATAGAAATGTTTTTCCAGAGTGTACTATTCATAGTTCACCAATAGTGTAAGAGGTTTTGACTTTGAGACCAATCAAGTCTCACCTCTGTGAATCACATCATAAAAAGGCTACTTTCATTAAATCCTTCTAATTCACCTTCTGAAGACTAGAGTCTTTTCTTTCCATCCCTGACTCAACAGCGTCACTAAATCAGCTCTGCCACATGTGGGGCAATGCAATGGGCTGTTCCTCCCAACTTGCTGCAATTGCCACTACACCCATTTACAGCTCTTACACCTTCCCCTGAAGCATTTGCTGCCAGAAGTTATGGAGGACATGACAAGATTCTCAGACTGAAACCGAGCAGGAGCTGCTCTCCTGTTGCTAAACTTCAATAATGTTTTGGCAGCAGTTTCCAAACCATTTTACTTACAATCCCACTTCCCGTGTCACGCATCTACTTTTGTTTGCCCTTCCGGCCTCAGGAGCCTTTCTGCCGTTTTTCATGCTGTTTTATGGCATCATGTGCTCTCCACATTCCCTTCCTCTGCATCCACATCTTCCCTGCACTCCTACCTCTCTCCTGTCCCTCCTTCTCCAGAGCTCTCCCTCTGCTGCTTTTATCTGTTCCTCTCCTGCACCTCCGCCCTGCAGATGCTGCCATGCTTTCTTAATTTCTCTTTGCTTCAGGTACCCCATTTCCCCACCAAAACTCTGTGAAATTTTGCTGCATTTTCAGAGTCCTAGATTTCTGTTTGCCTTGGTCCCATATCCCTCAGTGTGTACTCCCAAACTGTCCAGCTCTGCTTTGGCATTGCTCTGCATCATCTCTGACAAAACTTGTTTGTGACAGTCCTCAGGTTTCAAGAGGTGAAGAAGTTCCTGTCAAAGGAAGCTGGGATTTTCCTGGATCGTTCATTGGAGAAAACTGCAGGGAATTAAGAAGCTATGGGGATGGAGAGCTACATTTGATAATTTATTGGGAATTCTGCTGTAATGACTCATATCTGTAGGACTGGATCTAAACACAAGTCCTTTCTTTCTGAGTGGGACAATGATGGCCATGGGGGCAGGGATGGTGCCTATAAAGCTCCTTGCTCCTACCCCCTCACTAGGTCCACCTCTGCAAAGAGTAAAAATTTGGTTTCAGGGAAAGGAAGAAATGAGATTATTTAGAAAATACCATAGAGAAAGAAAGCTTAGAATGCATTAAAATTGCTTTTGCTGGCTCTGTTCATGAAGAAGAGAAATTTTATGGCCTAGAAACACCTACAATGGCAATGAAGACAAATCTAGAAAACTACTGGAAAAAATATGTAAAGAAGACACTGATTAATTTCCAAAGTAATTTTCTGGGAGATTTGTCTTCATTGTCATTAAAGGTGTTTTTAATAAAGAGCATGATTGATTTCCAAACTTAAGACTGCCCTTGTTTAGACAGAAAATCATGTTTGCCATGTTTCCACTCTGGTGATTTACATTTTTCACTTTGGGCATAGGCCAGAAGGATTTACAGCTTGAGAAAGGATCTTCCATCTTCCTAGGAAGTTAAATCATTGGCATTGCTTCAGCTTTTCTGTATAAAAGAGATTAACATCATATTGACGTATAAGGTTGAACGAACCACAAAACAGATGTTTGGATAGTCAACTGAACCCAATGGAAAAATTCCATTTTGATCAGTTTGAGGTAGGCCTAGTCGTCTTGCGGCTGTGCAGGATACTAAAATCTGGACTTTATAAATGAAACACTCATTAAAAAAAAATAAAATTCCTGGAGAAACACAACTGCCTCAGATTTCTTGTTTTATTTTTTTTAAGCTGCAATAATCTCTGACATGGCTGGTCTAGCCCAAGTGGAATACATTAACGTTAGTTATTCTAATAATCACAGATTTTCAGGTGATAGCCATCTCCTAATCACAACATGTCCCCATTTAAAATACTCCTGATGCCATGACGTCACCCTTTTTGTGACTTTTCACAGAGGTTGCTCTGGGAAGAAGGGCAGACAGGCACTGTGAAGAGATGTGTTTCACTATTGGATGTTTACTTCATTCCAAAAGAGCACCGGGAGTAACCTCAGTTAGAGCAGGGGATAAGTACTGGGATTAGCCATGGCCAGTCTTTACCAATCACACACACAACGAGCCAGAACACAGGCCTGGGCTGCTCAATCCCACAGCACAGTGATGCTTTCAGGTCTTTACAGCCAAGCAGCCTTAATTAGCTGCTGCTGCTGCACACATGATCACCCTTTCTTGTGTTTGCTGTGCTTTATTGGCTTTTTCAGACAGGTATTTGAATACTTTCCATTTTTATGGTACACAGCAAATTTCCTTCCTTTCCAGGCTAGTCTGTTTACCAAGGCAGCCTCACTGGCTTTTTCTTACCTGAAAGGGCATTACAGCACTGACATTTTTTAACCTCACCTATGGGGTGAAGGGGAAAGTATGGCCCCTCTACCATATTATTAAAGCCTTTGTTTTAAGCACACTTATTATTGTTCATTTTCTCTAACATAAGGTGTTCATTTGTCAGAGCAGCAAGAGCAGTAGGGAGGCAAACAGGCCTGTAGTGTGCCTTGATCCTCCTGTGTTGTAGGTATTAGACACTTGGGTTCAGCCCTTGCTCACAGCCTGCATAGGGATGGTCAGGGATGCTGCTACATCTGCCGCTCCTTTGGGCACGTTTGGTCCACTAAGTGGGGAGAAACAGAGAGCCAGCAAGCATTAGCTTTTTTTACCAAGAAATTTTTTGAATATGCACTACTGCATATACCAGTGTGTCTCTGATGACATCACAGAAAGATTGTGTTTGTTAAAGGAAACCTGGAGGTGAATCTGACCTTAAACTGTTGCTAAACTGGATAGGGGGAAAAGCCCAAATTAAGACTCTTAAATGGAGCAATTGAAGTGTTTTTTTTTTTTTTTAGTAATTTGATCTGGCATTATCTGTACCAGCAGAGGAAACACAGGATATACATTGTGATTTTTTATTAAACCTCAGAGTTGTAGCACCATCATAAAAAGAAATAGTGACTTTGAAGTATCCCAATAGACTGAGATACTTATTTAGACAAGGAATGTGGTCTGTGGGATGGGGAGATAGTCAAAAGTGAGTCTGCCTCTTCCAACAGTGCTACCTCTGAATTTTGCTTTAATCGAGGACATTCATTTGAGGCTTTTCATTATCTACAAAATTTTCATTATCTACAAAATTTGCAGTTATGTTAACCCTCACTGATGACTGAGTTACTCCTAGGCTTGCACCAGAAATGAAGTTGGATCTGGTGTGTGCAGAATCCTCTGTGAACTGTTTACTGTTCTTCCTTCTGTTACTCCCTTTAAGATGAGATTCATCCCCCCTGACTTCACATGATTTAGATCAAAAGAAGGAAAGAGACACCAACCATAAGGTGTAATTCTTGTCACTTATGCTAAATTTTCCTTTCTCACTGCCCTAAATGCAGCTTCTTGGAGTGATTTGCCCTCTTCATTGACTTCAGAAAGTGGCTCTGATTAGGTGGCTTAAGGTAAATTTGATCAATGATCATGCTGATATTCATGATTACTCTACACTGTCTTTTCCCAAAAAGTCAGAGGGCAGAAAAGGAGACAAACACTGCCAATGGCATCCAAGGTACCCAAAGCATAGCTTAGTCTGTAAGCCCCATAAAGGGAATTAATTTTTGCTTTTCCTCCTCCTTCTGCACTCTTCTTCCTTGAACTTTGCCAAATTTTACTCTTTAAATTTCATGTTCCTCTTCATTTTTGGAAATAAATGGGGCTGACCCTGGGGCTGGAGACCTGCCATGGCTTCCTGATAAATGGGTCCTGCTTAAATAACCTGTTTCATCATCATCTAATTTTGGTTTCTACTGTCCTTTTTGTCTCTCTCCACTTCAAACACTTTATCAAGTATGCTTGTTAGCCTGGCAAATATTTATTTTAGGTCCTAACTGGAAAAGTTCCTTTCCATTCCAGGGATATTTTGAAAGTCTGGAGGTGAGTTGGGGCATGCCTACATGGATGAGCCCAGACAAGTACACACATCTGCCATGATCTGATTTGATCAAGTGGGAGCTGGTTCTGATCTGGAAGTCACTGAGCCATTTTCCTGCAGCTCTGTGCCCAAGCTAACATACCCTGCAGAGGAGCCCACATCTGTCTGCACTGATCTGTGTAGACATGCCTTATGCATATGAAGCACTTAATTCTAGTTCTCTCCCTCCTGTTGGTTGTGACTCCTGATGCACATAAATGAGTGTGCACAGTCCCATTTTGTATATCTATTACAGGAACTCAAGTGGCACAAAAATATAACATGAATTATTTTTTTGCATATAAAAAAATCCTACCTTCTAATTGGAGAAGCAAATAAAAAGCAGCCTATATCCTCTCTTTCTGGAATGGTATACTAGCAGATAAAATAGATGGGCTGGCCACATGTTCCATCTCTTATTCGTGAATTGTGATGTAAGTGAAATTAATTGAAAAACTGGCACTTTTAAATGCTTTAATCCAGGCAATATACCCCAGAAGGAATCAACAAATGAGAAGTTTTAGTTCAAAAGGCAATCTTTTCCAGCTACATCTGAATTTAATGTTCACTCTCTGAACTCACAGACTGTATTGAAATGAGCAAAGGGAATACAGATCCTGAATTTATCCATGTGCAAACAGCAGCTTGCTATGCAGATGCAGACCGTGGCCTGAAACCAAGTAATGTGTTTTTTTACAGCCCTTGCTGCCCCTGAATCCTTGGGGAGCCTCTGGCTGGTGCAGACTTCCTGCTGGAGCACTAGCAGAGGCAGGCTGGAGCAGGGGTCTCACGCCATCCTCAGCGAGCTCCCCTGGCGCGGTGCGGGAGCCGGTCCTGCTGCCGCGCCGCGGGCACGCCTCTCCACCCTGGCCAGCTGGCACCAGTGCCCCCGCTGCTCCACGGCCTGGCACCCATCACTGGGCACTGCTGCTTTGTGGGGCACCGCTGGGATGCAAAAAGTCTTGTATCCTTTTCCCCTTTTCCTCACATTAGTGGAAAAAGAGCCTTCAGTAAGTGCTTGAGAACGTACTTCTCCACACCATGCTCTCACAGGCTGTGGAGAGCACACACTGACACCTGAAGTGGATGCCTATGGATTTATTTCTGTGGTTTTTGGCTAAACAGTCCAAATGTAATGGATGCCTTAATTACTAAATTAAGTAATCTACTCCAATAGCCATTGCTGTATTTACCCCCTTTTGTTTGCAGTGACCATGAATTGCTGCCTGATCTTGCAGCATTTAAATAAGCAGCTCTGTGTTCATACTGGAGGAGGTACCTCTGCTTCTAAGGGCTTGCCTGCAAAGGAGAGGCTAGTGTGCATTAAGTTAGGGTATGAATTTACAGTGCTCTTGGGGTATCCACACAGGATAGAAAAGCTATAAGGATGGAAAATGTCAAATTATGCCTAGTGGAATGGTTTGTTTAGCTAAACCTGGTCTCACTGGGGATAATGCCTTATTCAGATGGCAATTTTGGTCACCTGGCAGATGTACATATAAGTTCACATAGCTTTTGAATAATTCCACATCTTCTCTTCCCATTTTTGAGGCATGATTTCCATTCTCTCCAGTCAGTGTTTTTCTTGGCCTTTTTCCAGATATGAGTGATTTGATAAAATCCTTGTTCAAATGTAGAGTTTCTGCAGTTGTAATCACTTTTGGCAACCTGCCCAATAAGATAAGCTGATCTCCAAATATTAAAGAGATCGGACTGATATGAAGCTTTACTCCATAATCCTTGAAAAACCAACAATACTCACCACTCCATGTAGGGCTGTTCTTGGAAAAATAAGACCTGATTTTTGATACAGAATCTGAGGACAGTAATAGAAACCTTTCATTTCTCTTTATAACATCAGTGATGCCATGATTCTGTATTTTTGAACCAAAATATCCCTTTAACCTTTTGGTAGGTCTTATAACTACTTCTGTACAAAGACAGAGAATTAGTAGATGTACATTGGCATCTGTACATCACTCCAGCATTCTTTGGCAGTGTTATTGGTATCTGCAACATCCAGACTTTCCAAAGCTGCTGCCTTCCTGAATGTGCACATAAAAAGGCTAAAAAGAGAGCCCTAGACTCACACTTACTCAGCGTGTTATGATGGAAATTCACTGGGCTCCAATGATCGTAATGACATAGATGATACAGAACCAGGTAGTCTTACCAAGTTAACTCTTTCATACAATGACAGTACCATGCAGCCTGCAGAGGACCTCAGAAGGCCTCCAGTCTAACCCTCTGTTCAAAGCAAGGTTTGGTCTAAGATTGAAGCAGCTTGCTCAGGAATTCAGACACATGGGACCTTTAAACTTTCGTGGATGGAGACTGCACAGCCTCTCTGGGTAGCCACTTCTTGACTGTCTTGATGCAGAAATTTCTTCCTACATCCAGTCTTTGCATTGTAACTCAGTCATGAGTTTTCTGATTAGTCAAGTCAGTTTCCTGTTATACCTGTTTGTTTTTCCACACACTAGGGACTATTTTGTGCTTAGAAGAGTTTGTCAGTAACGACTTGCCAGTTTGCCTAAGCCTTTTTTGTCTTCTGAGCTGGTTTCTACATGATACAGAGCTCAGTGATTTGAAGAACCTGAAGTCTTTGCTCTCCTGAAGTCCATGGTCTTTAATCTGCTACTTGTCTTCTTCATTTCCTTCAGTATCTTTAGGTTTCAGTGTCTCCATGACCAAACCTCCTTTGTTAATACAGGTCTAGAGTGTGTATGATCCCAGCTTGGCTTATCTAGTACCTGTGTGAAGCAGTTGGCACTGACATCTTCTGGAAACCTCCTGGCTTGCCTGTATTCCTCTCTAGTGCTCTTCCACCAGACATCAGGGAAGTTAAAATCTCCCAAAAGAAGCAGAGCATGTGATCCAGAAACATCTTCAAGTTCTTCAAGGAAGGCTTTGCCTTCTTCCTCAAGCCTGTTAAGTGGTCATTAACAAACTGCCACCAGACTGAACCAAATACTGATTGTCCCATACCACAAGTTCTCCCCTGGCCTGCTGTCTACCCATTGAAGAACTCCTTATATCAGAGCTGCTCTGTCCCATATCCACACCCCCTTGTCTCATTGCCTGTCTTTGCTGAAGACCTGGTATCCACCCATCACAGCACTCCAGTTGTGTGAGTTGTCCCAACAAGTCCCAGTTACTCAATACTGTTGCAGTTCCTCTTCACCAGCCAGACTGAGGAGACACAACCTGGGCCTCCATGCCCTTAGTCAGCACCCCAAAATCCATGTAATATTACCAGATATGCTTGAAGTCCCTGTCAGTAATATTTGTGCCCATGTGGAAGAGCAGCTAAGGTAACAATCTGATGCCAGACAACCCTTGGTCATCTCTTCCAAGTGTCAGATGCAAGAATACATCAGGTTGGCAGGCAGAGACTTATGTATCCTGCAGCAGGATGTCTCCAGCCATGACTGATCTCCGGCTCCTCTCCATGCAGATACTTGGATGAGAGCTAGCCAGGCAATGACACTCTCCTGAAGGGAAGCCATCTCCCCCAGTCCCAGGGGAATGCACTGGATCTGTACCTGCAGAACCACAGGACAAGGAGGACCCTTCCATAGGATTCCTGAAATGATGCAGCCTCCCAGTCATGCAAGCTTCCAGCTCTCCTTTCCAAATCCAGTGTTTGGGCTCTTGGCTCTCTCTGCGGCATTTCTGCAAAGGCTCTTTTCCTCTTTTCCTCTTTTCCAGCTCACACTCACCAATGGTGTTTATCCATTCACCTACTCCTGGCACTGTTCCTCAGAGGCCCATGAGGCACATAACCCATTCCCTCATCCAATACTGACTTTGTATCAAGATTTTCTAAGAAATATCCTTTTCTTCTGCATGCAAATCTTGTCCAGATGGGAAAAGATAAATCTGGCCAAATCCAAAGCAGCTCAGTCAGAGCAGAAACATCATTCCATGCATGTGCGGTAACCTGGATGTATCCAAGAAAGGTAAAAAATCCCAAAAGCCTTTTCTATCCCTCAACATGAAGCATGGAGAAGCCTTGGGGTCCCCAGCACCACGAACACTGTAGGAGGTAAACTTGGCCCAGATCGATCTGACCAGTGGACCCTGGGCTGGAAGAGGGACTTTGGCCACTCAGTGCTGCAGATGTGAGGCACAGCCCCTCTGCAGGGAGGGGGGAGAGCTGTTTGTGGGCATCTTGCTGTCAGTTCACCAGCCCAGACAGGGTCAGCTCAGAGATGCTGGGATGGCAATGCACATGGTGTGCTGTAGCAGGAGCATGATGGACTGGACAACAAGCTATGATGTGCTTCATGGTGATGAGAAAACAGCAGTACTTCTGAACACCATCACTCTGACAGCTAAAGGGATCCCTGATTTCCATGTCACAGCAGGCCCCCTCTTTCTAGAGTCTTTTAGTGCTTTTATATGATCTTGTCTTCATGCCAGAAGCACTGGAGTGAGGTTTTCCACATGTGTGAATTTGTCTGCCTGCAAGTGTGTGGAGATATGGAGGGCTGGTGCAGCAGGTGGGACAGGCAGGAAAATGGAGGCATTCACCCTCATGGGAGCAGGGACCTGGAATCTCCACAGTGCAAACCTGGAGAGCCCAAAAGTCGGGATAGCTCACCCTTGTCAGTCCAAGAGGCACTGGTAGGACCCCAGACTGGGGGTGCCTAGGGGGACATAAGGTCTCCTCCAGACACTGGGACATGCCCAGAGCCCATCTGGTCTGGTGATATCTTCGAAAGCTGTAGGGAAGGGTATCAGCAGGGCTGAAGCCAGTGAAAAGATAAGTAAAAAGCTCAGCCTTCCTTTGAAGTGGAGCAATACAAGTTATTCACCACCAAAAGCTGCGTTTGCAAATCTGAAGGGATTTCTACCTAACAAAGTAAACACATGAGAACAATTCAAACCAGTGGGATAGAAAGGGAGAAAATTATTATATATAACACCATTCATGTGTGATTTATTTACTTTAAACACTTCTCCATCAGTAATGGAAATGCCATCTATGCCTTCAAGCAATGTGGAATTTCCTCCTCCTGAACCCCCTCCCTGACCTCTGTCTCCAGAGAGACAAAATGTCATGGCCTGAAATCAAGCAAGCAATTCTAATAATTATCTGCCACTTATAGTGCCTCCTTCATGCACAGCCTAGTGGCACCCCATCAGCTTCATGTGACAGCTGGGGAAACCAGAGGAAAGCAAGTTGAGCAATTGCTCTGGGTCTCACCAGAACTGGAGGGTAAATGTCCCGCCCTTCTGTCCAGCCCTTGTCCCTTGGGCCATGCTGCTTCCATCAATGATTTGGTAGTGAAATCACAGCACTGGTATGCCTAAATCCTCTATGGTTTTCACTTTTTTTAGCAATTGTAAACACCAAATCACTATCCTGGTTATCTTAGCTGAGATGGTGGACAAAGACAAGCACTCAGAAGGAAAGAAAATAACAGGGGTGCGTAGTGTGGCTTCAGGAAATCACTTAATGACAGGATGTGGAGAAACTCAAAGACAAAAATATCAGAAGGAATGACGAGAATGGTGCCACAGTAAAGGGCTGCTGAAATGCAGGGAGCAGAGTGAAGACCTAAAAAGGCAGGCTTGGAGACAGCTCATATAGCATCACAGAAGACATTGTTGGATGCCACACACCAGAGAGATTAAACGAATGTGGTGTTACCCTGACGTCAGGAGAAAAGTGGGATGGAGCACAGGCAGGAATGTGAGGGAGTGAGAAAACAAGAGCAAGTGTACCTCACCTTTGTTCCTCGCTGCAAGTGCTTTTTCACAGTTTGTGGCAATCTGCTATCAGAGATATCAACACAAACTGCACAATGGAATGTGTTGCAGACACACACACGATGAATGCCAAAGGATCGGGAGCTGCCCTTTGCATTCACCCACAGTATGCACATTCCACCTTCTTCAAGTAAACAAGCTCTGAATCAGAGGAAGCAGATTGCATGGGGAATCTCAACCCCTTTATCAGCACATCCCTGGTCCAAAACTCAGAAGAATTCCAGGGCCCGCAGTGGGGACTAAAATTAGAAATTCATTGTAAAAATAGAACTGTTTCTTTTAATAGCCTAGTTTGATTTTGTGATACTCTTTAGGGAACGCCCCACTGAAATGTGATCCGATGCCAAGTCTTCGACTACATAAAAGTTGTCTTATTTGTGCAGATGATTTGGTGACTTATTTTTTATTTTCATGTAATAGATGATCATTAAAAAATGTATAAAAATAAGCTGCTGTGTTCTGAAGAGGCTGTCAAAGCAGGGTGCTTGGGCTGTTAGCAGTGAAGGAGAAGGCAATTTCCCTCCTGCCCAGTGCACACAACGGCAGCAGGCCCCACCACATCTGCACAGTGCTGAACTGAGATTACATGCCATGTGTGGAAATGTCCACATAGATGTTTCAAGGAAACCTCAGGAGGGGATAATGCCACACTGAAACCCTGGTAGATTATTGGCTGCTGTGGATTTATTTCCCATGTTCTTACTAGTACAAGTGTAAGGGCTAAATAACAATGCTTTTTTTTAAGTGAGCTTGATACACTTTCATGGAAGTTTTTCAGCCCTTTTGTTGTGGAAGTCACAGCATATTACCAAGCCTTCAAGTCACAAATTTACACAGATGCATTTCTGGCCATTAGCCAAGTCATAAGATGGCAAAACATAAGCCTCAAGAGCAGCAGGCTTATGAAAATATACCATTTACAACCCCTGCCATGAAGTATTTTCAAAAGCCTAATTTTAGATGTGCACACTGGAATCAAATAGCAAAGGGATCGGTGGGGTGACGAATGGAGGATTTTTTATTCAAATGTCAATTATAATTAACCTAGAGCACAATATTCTTCTGTCCCAGGGCAATCATCGTGACATGTAACACCATTCTTGGAAGCTGGCAGGACATCCTGAGAAAGACGTTCCTTGCCTCAAGAAACAAAACCACCAAACGTTTCTGCCAATGCTTGTCCATGAGGATTGCTTTGGTGTCTGTGCATCAAGGGCTGGCCTTGGGCACCAGCAGACCAAGCAGCTTCCCTTGGCTTTTCCCTTCCCACCAGCCTCTTCATTGCTGCAAGGCCACCTCAGGGGCATGTTCCTGCACCACCACCCATGTCATCATCTGCCTATTTCATATTGCACAATTGCAAATTGTCTCTGTTCAGGGAGGAGCAATCCCTCTCAGTACGTGAAGGAAGCAGAAGATCCTGGCGCTTGGGCTCCAGGAGGCTCTGAGAAACCAGGAGGCAATGTCAGTCCTCTGCCATGGGAATGGCCTCATCACCCACATCCCTGATCCTACCAGGGGCTGGCTGTATGAATGCCAAGTACTAACACTGTGGTCATACCTGGGACTGTTGCACTCATCCTTGCTTTCATGTTTTCTTTTTCTCCTCTCTTTCCCTTACTTTGGACAGGGGTGGCAGCCATCTGTGAGACAAGGTGGCGCCTCTTCAGCAGCAAGAGGAGCTGTCAGGAACACTGCTTGGTTGGTTTTATTTTTGGTCTACTTATGCCATAATCTCTTCCCAGAATCAAATTATTTTGCTGTTTTGCCAGTATACCACCTAGTAAGACAGCATCAAACCTACAGCTGTGTTGTTGTAACTCACATATAAAGCCTAAGGCCAAGAGCTTCAGAATCTGAAACCCACACTTTGGCTTGTGGCATAACTATATACGTAAAAATGGGAGGATCCCAATTCCCCACTCCACTCCAGTGGTTTTGTGCTAGTTTAACGCTCAATTTCTGTGTAATGAGGCTGTAATAAAAGAAGTATAATGGAGTGGAATGGTGTGCAACAGGCTGAGGTCTCATTTACAGGGAGCCCCAAAAAACTGTCAGGTCACTGTAGAGAGTGATAAGGTCACCCCTGAGCCTCCTTTTCTCCAGATTAAACAACCCAGCTCTTTCAGCTGCTTCTCATCAGACTTTGCTCCAGGTCCTTCCCCAGTTCTGTTGCCCTTCTCTGGACCGCCCCCAGCCCCTCAGAGTCTTTCTTGCAGTGAGGAGCCCAGAACTGGACACAGAACTTGAGGTGTGGCCTCACCAGTGCCCAGTACACAGGGCTGATCTCTTCCCAAGTCCTGCTGGCCACACTGTTGGGCCAGGATGCCTTTAGCCTTCTTGGCCAGGGCACACGCTGGCTCATGTTCAGCTGTTGTTGACCAGCACCTCCAAGTCCTTTTCTTCTGAACACCTCTCTAGCAACTCTGTCCCCGGCCTGTAGCACTGCAGGGGGTTATTGTGACCCAAGTGTAGGACCTGGCACTCGGCCTTGTTGAACCTCGTGCAGTTTGCCTCTGGCAACCAGCCACCAACTGGATGTAGCTCCATTCACTGCTGCTCTCTGGGCCAGGCCAGCCAAGCAGTTTTTAATCCAGCAAAGAGTGCAGCTGTCCAAGCCATGGGTGTGAAGGCTTTACATTAACTTCTGGTCTATACTGATCTCATTGTAAAGCTGGATCTCAAGGAGCTGTTTTAGGTGGCTTTGTTGAGAGACTTATCCTCGGGGAATAAAGCAACCAAACCACCCCAAACTAAACCAGCGTGCAGACTGGAGAGACAAGGGCTGCCTGGATTATTCCCTGTGGTATGCAGGGCAATGACTGAGATCCCATAGGAGCCTTTCAAACTCAAGAAATACTCTTCAATCCCAGCGGAGCAGCGAAAGGTCAGAGTGTTTGACTGACAAACCAGCAGAGGTTTGCTATGAAGTGGCTCTTTGTTTAAAGACCTTAAAAGGGGGAAGTTTAGTAAAGTACAATAAATAAACTCTGGCAATCCACTTTGAACAAGTTTCTTATCTATGATCTCAGAAAAGAGAGGGAAAGCAGCAAGTCTGGGGCTGAGGCAGTAGCAACATGCGTCCAGGGAGTTGTACCTTCCCTGGTAGTGCCTGGGCTCCTCTTATTGATTTATTCTTCTATTTGAGTATAGAAAGCAACAATAAAAAGTTGTGCTCTTTAATACATTGAAGACTTGTTCTTTTATCAAGAACAGTAGTCTGGCATCTCATCTACCAATGTGAGCATAGGGTTTGCATTGCCATCCAAGGTAAGAACATACTGGTGTCTGTCCTGGCTGCTGTAACAGAGGTCTTATTATCAAGAAACAATTAGGGAGGAAAGCATGTGTAAATAATTTATTGTTGCATATAAATGCTTTCAGGAGATGGAAATACTAGCTACAAAAGTGCTCTATGCTTAAGTGGGAAAAGGCACAAATTCAGTGGCTGGGAGCCAAAACCATACAAACTCATATGACATATAAAATTTAGATTTTGACCAATGAGGTTGTTTAACAGTGGACCACAGGCATCGGTGAAGTTCTCATCTCTTGATGTCTTCATATCAGAAGTGCAAAACTTTGCAGAAGGCATGTTTTAATCATGTGCTAACTGAAGAAACTCCCAAAAATAATAGGCAGACCAGAAAGAAAGGGTTTGAGATGGACTGAGGGACAGAGTTAGGCAACTGCTTTCAAGTCACTCTGTGATCCTGCCAAGCTAGCTGTCTATAATAAAACTCACCAACTCACTCTTTTGAAATCAATACATCATCCAATAACCCCATAAAATACCATTTTTTTTCTTTGTATTTGTACTAAAATTAAGTCCCAAACTGACTTTTCTAATACCTAATGGTCTCTGAAAGCTACAGAATCATTAACTCACTTCTTGGCTCGACCGTGTATCTTCTGGTTATTTCAGAACCAGCAGACATTATACAGAAAAAGTCAGAAGCTTTGCTGGCCACCATGTCAAGCAGGAAAACCCCACTGCTAGGCAGGCTCTCCAGTGCTCAGCCTGTTATGGGGCACACCAGTTTCTCTCTGAGCCGGTCCTGGAGATGACTTCTTGGCCAACAAGAGACCTCTTGTGCCAGGACAACACAAGATCATTTGAAATAACCTAGTTTTAGCCATAAATAAAATACTCCTCTTTGACTTCGACTTTCTACTCATATTTGGATTTTAGATTTATTTTCCTACGCATAAACCGATTCTCACTGGTTGGTAGCTATTAAATTATGTTGGTTTGTTACTAAAAGTAGTCCATAACTATAACTGGCATTTCCTTTTTGGTAGCCAAGGTGATATACTATACACACACTAGATACAATTGCAATTCTTGTGCTGAATGAACAAGAAAAGTTTTAATTGGAACAGGCTACACATTTATAACAAATGATTCCTTAGACAAAAAAGCATTATTCATAGACATTTAATCAGACTAATGGTTTCTGATCAGTATGTTTTTCAACATTTTTGAACTAATAGATGTCACCCTCTCACACTTCATTTTTATAAACTGGGAGAGGAAACTTGGCTTTTTTCAAATCTCAACTGGTTTCTCAAGTTCTATTACATTATTGAAGTAGCTATTGTATTGAACACATCTGATAGGAAGAAAATATCCTTCCAGCAGAAGAGACAACAGATGGCCAAAAAGAAATTTCATGCTTTAGCAAATTCCATTTCCAGAGTTCAGATAATGATTTCATGAGAAAATTGACTTTTACACAGATTTCATTTAAGCAGATATATACTGGCTAAATAGTGTTATTTATACAACCTGAAGTTTTTTAATAGTGTAATATCAGGGGTTATCACAGGTCATTATGGTTGTTTGGTTGTTTATTTGCATTTTCAAAACTATTTTTAATAAGGAAAATAGCAACTTTTTTTTAATTTACTTTTATTTTATTTACTTATTTTAACTAATTGCCTGTTGTTATATTCAAAGTCCCTTAGGATCTTGAGAAGATTTTTTCCTGTCTGTTGCTGACAATTATCCTATGCTAACTACTCAGCCTCGTCACAACTTTGTGACTCACTTCTGCATTTGGATCATGTAAGGACAACTAAACAAATGCAAGCTTGGCAAGACAGGAATCTCTGTTTGACTTTGAAGCACCTAAGAGTTTAATTTCACAGATTCAGGGAGTTATACTTCTCCTTTTCAGTCCTATGCTGTTTTTTTAAACTGTTTTTCCCCTCCCTACCATGCTAGATCTTCTTTAATGGAGAATTTTGGAGCATTTTTTTCCTTTCCCACATATGCAGCAATTAGTCTCACACTCCACAAGCTTCAAAACTTGAGTGTAAGGTATTGCCCTGAAAAATAGTTTTTGTCTTTAAAAGAAAACAACAGTCTTTCAGCTCCCTAAATACATGCAAGGTTTGATTTACCTTTGCATTATAAAAGCACATTGCCTGTGAAAAAGTGTGGAGTCCAAAGACACATAGATAAATGAACAGACATATAGTTCGATATTTATCAAAAATAAATGTATGTGTACATATAGATATACACAATTTGTGCAAGATTAGCCAAAAATGAGGTAAATCCAAGAACAGATTAAATAAATTGCTATAAGAAAATTGACATCTGGAGACGTTTCTTCAGACTTAGTATGAAGCGCCTGGAAAAAGTTTATTTCTTTTTCTCTTCTCCTTCTCAAAGGTATAATTAGTGGTTTTCTGTGCATGAGGGCCAGCACATGTATTATATGTGTGTTCCTGTATGCTTTGCATCCATAAATGTGTGTGTGTGGGTATATAAATGTATATACACACAGATATTTTAAATATTGTTTGTCATTAAAAATACTTTGCAATTGAAAGTAAACAGTGAAAACAGTGAAATAGTAATTATATATATTATTTTTGTTTCTGAACTGAGGAACTCTGATAAGAACTTGAAAAAATATTCCCATTGGGAAAAGTAACAGCACTGAGATGAGCTCTTACTGGCACCCCTCCATGACCACAGCTCCAGCAAGGAGCCCATCTTCTCCCAAGACCCCAGGGCCAAGTAGGACTCTATGCTGGTGCACATTCTGCCTACTCTGAGCCAGATCAGTTCACAGGATCAAGACCAGAAGAAAAAGCTCTCAAAGCAATCTTTTAAAAGAAAACTTCCACTAGGTAGCATGCTTCTCTGCGATGCAAAAAAGATAAGAAAGGGAAATGAGCACAGTATCAGGTATAATTTACATTAGCTTGTGCCACTGTGATGTGGCTACTGCCACTGGTTTTTCCTAAAATTTCTACAAGGTCCATCATGCATTTCTAAGGTGTCCAGCTCTGCCATTGCTGTCGGTTGTGTTGCCTTATATACGCAGCTCAGATTTTATTAAATAAAGTCATACACTTGTCATGGAGAGCCTTTGAATTTTTACTAGATAAGTGTCAGCAATCAAATCAGAAAAGAACAAAGATACTTCATCACAATGGACTATTTCTACCTTTAGTTTAACAGACCAGTTTATTAATAGAATGTCCTTAGTACCAGCCTAATGTAATTCTTTCTTTGTTTTGCAAATGAAAAGAAGCTTCATAAGCTTCACTTGAAAAGATTATACATATGTGGAAGTGAAAGAAAGATGAAAAATCAACAATCACACACAATCTAGGATGATTCATCTTCCATAGAGGAAGAGATAAAATCTCTCTTTTCTGGAAAAAGAATATGCAAAAGAAATTTGTAAAACCATTGAGCAATATTGAAAAATAAATAAAGCTGCAATCAAATAGAACATACAATGAGAATAAGATTAAAAATTTACAATGCCTGTAGGCAAAAGGTAATGGTCAAAAACCAGTCAGATGAATGGAAATACTTGAGCCTAAATGAAGATATTGTTACAGGATATTGTAACGCGAACTAGGAGAAAGGAAAGAAAATTAGTGCAGCATGAAGGTAAAAATCATAACAGAAAGCATAGCTGTCTGTTGGTGGAGAAACTTTGTCTGTGTTAAAGAAATCCTTGGCAGTCAAATAATATGATTAAGTCATCCACATCAACAAGTCCTAGGGTATCACTCTGGGTTGAAATTGTGGGTTATAGGTTAATTCTGGGGCAACATCAGTGGAGCACAGTGGTGACCATGGCCTCCAGGATCAGAAACAGAACAGTAATGGAAAATTTCAGTCATTGCTTACCCCCCTGACAATGGGGAAATGTCATTGCAGGCACCACACAGAGACAGAAGTTGAAGACATCATAAATGACTGTGTTTTCTCAAGAAAAGTGAAAAGAAACAGTCCCCAAACTGGTCTAGATAAATACTATATATATGGGGGAAAAAGCATTATACCAGATGCAGATCAAGATAGAATCATAGAAAAGATAGTCTGTAGTGTCTAAATTACCAAAATTTAATGCTCTAAAAGGAGAAAAATGTTAAAAAATCAATTATATTATCACAGCACTTTAAGATGGGTGATTAACAAAATCAGAGGAGCTTATTAAGAAAAAGAAAAAGAAAAAGAAAAAGAAAAAGAAAAAGAAAAAGAAAAAGAAAAAGAGAAAACTAAGAAGAAAAAGAAGAAAAGGAAAAGGATTCTTTGTGTCAGAATTCAGCACAGAGAGGCTTAAGGAATTTTGCACAACAAGTCTTTATTTACAGGGGTGAGGCTGAGAGGTTATGTCAAATTGAACTGTCAGTAGAGAAGTTTTTGAGCAAATCAATAAAGTGAGTAGCAACACATTGCCAGGAACAGGTAACAATCACTCGAGGGATCTAAGGGAATTCAAATATAAAATTGCTGAACTTTTCACGGTAGTGTGTAACCTATAGCTTATATTGGCCCAGGTTCCAGAGTAATGGAAGGTGGCAAATGTGGCCTCAATTTTTAAAATAATCTCCGGAGGGGAGCCAGGAAACCAGAGAATGGTAAATTTGACTTCCTGCTGAGGCAGACTGATGGAAGTTATAATAATGAGCAGAATTAGTAGACATGAATATATACAGCTTACTGGAGATAGTGGACAGGGTTCATAAATAAAGAAATTATGCCTCACAAATCCTGTACAGTTCTTTGAAAGGATCATTGCCCTTGTAGACAAGGGCAACTTGAGAAAAAAAATTACCTTTGGATTCCTAAACCTTTCTAAAATATCCCTTCCTAAACAATCTTACAGAAACCTAACGTCAGGGGGAGATTTCTGTGCATTAATAACTGCTCAAAGGAGATGGAGCAGCAGGCAGGAATAAATGGTTGCTATTCTTCCTGGGGCAGTAACTCGGGGAATCCCAGGGGGATCTGTCTGGGAATGACCACAAATCACCTAGAAAAGTTGAAGAACATTGAGAGGGGAAAGATTGCTGGTCTTTTGGAAGTAGTCAGAGCAATTGAAACCAAAGCATACTGAAGAATTTCAAAAGTTTTCATCATGCTGAATGGTAAAACGAATGATAAAATGGAAGATAAAATTAATCCTCGATAAATTCGAAGTAATACACACATGGGAATGCAGTCCTAAGCACACTTTGGCAATTATCAGATCCAAATTTAGCTGGTTTTGTTTGGGAGATGAGGGACAACTCAGGATGGTTCTCCAAACACATCTGCTTGACAACCTTTCATTGTCAAAATTTTGAAGAACCTTAGGGACGGACTAAGAGAAAGCAGCATTATTTTAATAATGCTGTCACAGCTTAGAGGCAGGGTTGGCTTATGTCTCAGCCTCTGACTCATAAAGGAGGTGGAAATTAGAAAACTTCAGAAAGAAAGGTAGCAAAAATGAGCAGAGGTTTCTGTGCAAAATGAAGCTTTATATATAAGGACTGCTAACATGGGAAAAAGGTCCAAACAGGACACACCTAAGACATATAAAAATTTTGAATGATATGAGGAACAGGAGGCTCGAACAATTCTGCTTTTCCCAATACAAGAACTGGGATCATTCAGCAGAAAGTTTTAATAGCACACCTAAACCAAACAAAAATAATTTTCCACATAACACACATAAAAATGTGGACGTGCCAAAGGATGCCATGGAGGTTTAGCATATGAAGAGTTTTAAAATACAATCAGGTGGCTACAGAGTGAGATCTTTGAGTGTTAAGCAGCAGCTCCGCTCAGCAAGCCCCTAATCCCTGATTTCTAGAAACTGGGAAAATATAACAATGTAAGGATTATAATCAGCCTCTTTCTCATGGACTCTGCTTGCAGCTGCTGTGGCCAGATGGGATAAATGGACCCTTGCTCTGACCCAGCATATCATCTTTAATTTCTCTGTGTGCTTTTGTTCACTTTAGCAATCTGTTATCTGGCAGTGCTGAAGCAATAGAGAGATGGCCTGATGGTTGTGGTGAAGCTCAGTTGCACAGAAAAGCTTGAAGGAAAAGAGCAAGATTCTCTCACACTTCCTAACAGCTCAAAATAGCTGATAATTCTCCAAGCCCAAAGTCTGTCACGTTAAAAGGTAGTAATCCCTCAACCCAGAATGTTGCACAGGTAGCAGGCTTGGGTAGAAAACAAGAGTATGCTGTAATTGATGGGAGGAAAATTAATAACATAAGCCTGAGGTGTGAAGTTCTAATGGCACTGAAAGCTGAGAGCCAGGCATGCTCGTCAGGCACTGTGGGATTCTCCTGCACCATATCTAGTGTATGGTTTAGCACTTTCCCTTTCAAACTCCAAAAATTCACAGACACAGAAATCCCTGAAATAGGAATAGGGGAAAGGCATGATGAGCTGGGTTTACCACACATAAAAAAATTATTCTCTAAAATAATCACAGCAGTTTTTAATAACACAAAATCTCATTTTCAAAGTAAAAGAGCTTGTTAGAAGAACACAAATTGCAGCTCTTTTAGCACACGTTGCAGCTTTGTTTTGTACAACAAACACTGTGTACAGTGGAAGCCGCTCTGCTGGCTGACAGCTCTTCAATTCCTGGGAACTGCTGCTCTCTGGTGCTCATCTTCCAAACAAAAATCTGGGACAAATTTCCTTTCATTCACTTCACTCTGCTTTTGATGTTGCTACTGAACTGCCTCATCAAGAGAAGAATCAAGATGTAGTAACTCATGTTCAGACACACATCCTTTCTAATGAATGTGTGCTTGAACTGTAAGATGGGCCTATGCAATATGTAAATGAGATTCAGTCACTTTGCAAATTGGCCTTTGTACAGCATGGTGTCTTCTATGCATGTGACATAAACAGCAAAGAAAATTCTCATTTTGGTAGTGGTGGTAGCCTGGTAGTTTAAACATTTTCAACAGAGCATGTCTGGACTCCTCATTTCAAAATTATTTTCATTCCGAAATTGATGGAGGCATCTTGAAAATGGGGTTAAATAACCTGAAAATGAAACAAAGCACTCCTTTTTGCAGCTGGATGGTTGATACACTGTTTTTCAAGGAGACTGTTTGCTTTAAAAGGAGTATAAATCCTGTGCTGGGTCCCTACAGTCACAAGGACCTTTGATGCATTTTGCAAGTGATGGCTTAATTTCTGTTTTGATTTTATAGTAGAGAAACTACATGGGTGAAATAATGAATGATTTGGAAATATATCTTTCGCTATTTATTGCTTATTTTCATCACTGTTCTGCCATTTTTATTCCCTCTGCAAGCCAGTACATCTTCCTCGATGTGAGAGGCTGGTGAACTAAATAAATACAAAGCAGAAACTGTCTGCAGAAAAATGTCTATTAGAAGTTCTCCCCTTTCCGTTTTAGATAATTATGTCCTATAAACTGCACAAAGGAAATAACAAAGTCAGCCAGTAAATCAGAGGCAGCAAGTAGAAAAAAGGACTGTTGATGGTGTCTTTAACTGCTGAAAATGGATATATGCATGAAACAGCAATACTTTACAAAACCATAGTTATTTCTGACTTTACCGAAATGCCTGCTGCTCATTACAAAGATTTAAGAGGTTGATGCTGGGAAGGGTAACAGTTAAATTTAATGAAAGTTGCAGACTCATGCTTTCTGGGCTACCGCAATTATATTTGACAGAAACTGTAGAAGCATTTAGTTCACCTTTAGCTGATCATCAAAACATACTATGTTGTTGATCGCAGTGATTTCAACATCCACTGCTTGTCATAACTCTCTAGAGGTTTTATTAATACTTCTATTTCCTATTTGTGCTGCTTTTGCTAAAAATGCTTGTCTTTTAAATATTATATGCACCAATTTCAGCTACAGAAAAATTGTGTAAACCTACCTACCTATACAATAAGAAAGTTAGGGAGTTAAGAGGAAGATGGCAGCAAGAGGTGCTTGTGCTGGCAAAATTTATGCATACTTCTAAAATTTGAAAAATATACTTGTAATGTATTAACTGATAGTAAAATGTTAGCACAGGAGTATCCTGTTTTATTTGAGGAGTTTTTTGTAATGTGCCGACACTTCATATAAATACTGCTTCTCCAAAACATCCTTACACAATCATTTCTATTGCCTCTTTGCATTATGTGTTCTGGGATATCAATCTCCAAAAAGATTATTATTTTCATATAATTTTCCATGTACAAATATTGGCTACATTTTAGCTGCCAACAACAATCATCTGTAGTTATAAGTTCCAGCTGAATACTTCCAAGGCATTTATAAGTTGTAATAGAATTGTTCTTCAGATCTTCCTACAAAATTAGGAAACTGTGAGATAATTTCCAATAAACAATTACCATATAATTCACTGGGTGATTGGGGTGGGGGGAAAGTGGATGCAAGGAAGCCCTTGTTTCTTGATTATTGTGTATCCTTTAAATGAGCACAAGGTAAACATTGGTGAAATAGGTAAAAGAGCATGGCCTGCAAATAACCCTGAAATACAAGATAGAGGTACAGAGACAGTGTCTATGAGGGAGGAGAAATTAGGAGTTAGTTCAATGGAAATTGAAGTTTGAAAGGATGCTGAGGGCAACAGGAGTTCAGACTCATCATTAAGGTTCTCTGGTGCTGCCCTGCTGTTGAAGAAGTTATGGTACTAGATACATAACTTTCAGTTGTTTTGGGTTCATGGGCTCATATAAATCCTTTCATGTGTATCTCCATGTTCAGATTGGAGGGTTTATAAGGAGGAGAGGGCTGTTTATGTCTTGACCTGGTCTGTCCTGCACCATGTCTGGCTCCAAAGTGTGGAGATGTGCTGTGACATGATGAGTGAGGTCTGGCATAATTTTGTATTCTTCTTTTCCTGCTTGCAAATTTTTCTCATGTGGTGTAGGCCTGTGGAAGCAATGGAAACAGAGGATCTGACCTGGATAGATAATATGCGAAAGGTAGGGAGCAAGGAGACAAAAGGGGAGAGAGGTTAAGGTCTGAGAAACCCCAA
Organism: Urocynchramus pylzowi; assembly: GCA_013397555.1. Taxonomy (NCBI): domain Eukaryota; kingdom Metazoa; phylum Chordata; class Aves; order Passeriformes; family Fringillidae; genus Urocynchramus; species Urocynchramus pylzowi. The sequence goes on along the minus strand of VZRH01004248.1, from coordinate 329,808 downwards.
GACATGCTCCAGAAGGTGAGGAGTATAACCTAATGCTGCCTTCCATGTCTCCCCTGGGCATTCATTCAAGTGACCCCACATTTACAGATTGTTTTGTTGCAGTCATGGATAGGTACTGGAAAAGATAGAGTTCTGCCAAGACTAAGTGATCGAGATAATCCTTTTGCTTCTGATCAAATCCAAGCAAAACTGGTGGCAAAAGAGATTCCCATTGAACATTGACTGCTGCCTATCATATTCTGCTACTGCAAAAATGTGATGGGACCTGCCTGGAGAAAAGTGGACTGCTGTTTGCACAGAGCCAGCAGAAATGTAGCCACTAACTGATTGAAAACATTTCTTGTGTAAAATATTCAGCTTTGAGAAATAAGGCCTTAAGTACTAATGTAGTTTAGATGGTTCTGGATTTGGCTGAAGCTCAACAGCTTGCTTTCTGTTTGTACAAATAAGGCACTGAATGTCCAGTCAAGACATTCCTAAAACAGAGCTTCTTACAGTTTAAAATTAATTGCTAGTAATAAGTCATTATGATTTTATGTAATAAACTAAAGTTCTTAGTATAGCTCTGATAGTTGCAGCCAATTCTTAAACTTCCAGGAACTGTGCTGTGGGATGTAATGTTTCTATAGAGATTTCTTAGCTGTGCCACAAAATAGGTCTACAAACGTACAGCAGGGCGTTCCCTCTTCTGCAATCTCTGTACCTCTCAACTGTATATTACAATGGTCTTTCACACAACAAGAGCATGTCTTCCCATAATTGTCTTTCCTGAAGATGTCTTCATGCCTTCCAAAAAGATGGAGAGCAGAGACACAAAAATAAATGGAAGTTTTCAGAGAAGTAAAATCTTGGCTCTACTGTTGCTGCATTTGCTTCTCTATACTGTTACTTCTATTCTGCCCTTTTGCTCCTGCACACACAGCTTTACTCTATTTGATGTTCATATTCAACTTTGTGTTAGAAATAATCTGACATTTAGGAAGGAGAGTTTATTAGAAAATATTAATGTAGTATTGTTCAATCTGTTTTAAAATAAATAGTAAGTTACTGTAACACATTGAAATGGAAATAGGTTCTTCTTTTTTTAAAATAAACCAATTTTTTGTCGGAAATTCAGGGAACTGGGAGGGCCTAATTAGTAAAACTAATTTCTTTAAAAAATAAAAATGAAAGAAAAATTACATATGGAATAGGATTATTGATATACAATAAATACATAATGAGCTATTTCTTCAAGCTTCTAAAACCAATATGAGAAGCTGTAAGAATATTCCTAATGACTAAATTTCTTTACTTGATTTATTTTAGTGGATTTCTGTAGATGTTATGCAAATTCTCTATTAAAAGAAACTGCAAAAATAATTTTGTTGGAGAGACTTTTTAAAGAAACACTGCAATTCCTGTTGAAACTACAAAACATTTTTCAAAGTAATTTTAGATGTATAAACATTAACTCTTGTATTGAAAATCTGGCTCAAAGGACTGAGTGGATTGTGACCATAACATTTTTATTCTGACTTTTTTGACAAGACACAGTTCAGCAAAACAATGAATTTTTAATTAACAACTTAAAACATCCTTATCATTTTCTACAGAGCAAGATTTTTTCTGCAAATTATAATAAAAAAGAAAAACAAAACAGATTCCACAACTTCCAGAACAATGCCTTCACAAATTAAAGATTTCTAATTCATCCAAAGAGTATTAGTTTGGGGGTTTTTTTCTTTTTCCAACTGTACTGGGGAATATTGTTTCGGCAAAGAAAAAAATGAGACAGTTTTTGAACAGAAGAATTGCTAAATAAAAGAAGCTAATCTTGCAACATGTTTGTTGAGAAACCATTAATATACTTCCCTGTTTAAGACCAGCTGGAACATCATAGAAGACTTTTATGAATTTTCTGATTTTAATTAATCCCTCAGGGTTCTCCATTGACCTCAGGACAATTACACAAGGATGAGATTTGTCTTCTTGTTAGAAACAATTCTGTTTATAAATATGTCTTTAATTTTGGTAGGAGCTGGGTGGATTCTTTACTCTTTTTCAGTAGAGCGCTCTGAGTACAAAGCTATTTGTCCTTTGTTTGGCTGTTGCTTAATTAGACTTTTAAATTCTAACCAAGCTTGTTATGGAGCTCACCTGATGCTGGGCTTTTGTCATAAACCCAGCTTTCATCACAGGCTCACATGCTCCTGCTTGCATCTGCCACATGCTTTCTAGGTAAAAGAGGCCAAATTTGTGCCTTTTAAGACATGGGTAACCTAAGGGCAGAGTCTTACGTGACTTCTGGTTTTTTTCAGCTGTGATTTCTGAGTTCACAAAGCTGGGAGCTCTCAGAGAGTTGGAGCCGGGTCTCCATGCAAAATTAACTGGGAACAAACAGGATAAGACCACAGTTAACCCTCCCCTTAAAACCACCCATCTTTGCCTTGGCCATAAACTTTCACGTGTCAACCTAATCTTTGATCAGGCTCACAGCAAGAAGCTGTGGTGTTACAAAGAGTCTTCTCAGTCACTTGAGGAGCAGGTAGTGAGTGCTGTAGAACTTGTGTATTTAGGTAAATTCCTGTCTCTGTGTCAAGAAGCTTGTTCATGTATCAGTAAGGAAAGGTGGGGATAGGAAGGTAGGACAAAAGCTACGCACATGTCAGCATTACACCTTCTCCTCCAGGGGAGAGTGAATCAGAAATTGTTGCCTTCCATACCTCCTTGCTTTGAAGTGGTTCGTTTTGCCTTGATTTGAGACAGGAGACATTGCAAACCAGCCTTTGTGCTGATACTGTCAGCCCTCAGGAGTCTGGTGTAGACAGGCACCACAGCACTGCCTAAAACATGCTCAAAAACACCAGTCACGGGGATTACACAATGTATTTCACTGCTGTTTACATGCAGAAACCTCACCATCGGGGTTAATCTTGTAGAAGCAAGAACAATTAGGTGATATTTTGTTATGTATGATAAAACCTGAGCCACAGGGCTCTGTGCCAGGCTCCATTCTCATAAATGTGTAAATCCAGAGCAACTCCCCTAACTTCAGTGAAGATTACATCAAAGCTGAGCTCGAATTCATATTCTAGGTTCTCATTGCATACACACAGCCTGCAACATTGCCTAAACTGATCCCTGGCTGCCTCATTTCTGGCACCTTAAAGGAACAGTTAACAATTACATACATATATATGGGGGCTTGTATTATATTATTATTATTATCATTATTATTATTATTATTATTATTATTATTATTATTATTATTATTATTATTATTATTATTTACTTACATATATACTCATATATATGTAGTCTGAATTATTATTAGCTGTGCTGGAAATAGAAGCCTAACACCAAGAATTTTTTAGTATGAATTTTACATTTTAATAAGTGCACGTGCACCTATGTGACATTCACACAGCCAGTAGAATTTATAGATGCATTAGCCATGAAGAAAGGGAGGAGAAAGGAAGCTTTATCAGAACAACAGCGTGGAAGATAACATGGCAATTTCAAGGTTAATCTTCCAAACTTAGAGCCCTGACAAGCAATACTCAGGATGACTACACTGGAGAAAATAATCAAGTGTTATATAGTGTATTTTGGACCTTTGACAGAACTTTTAAGTCAGTTTTCCCATTTCCTAGAGTAGTCCTTTAATGAGGATATCCTGTGGCTTGGGTAGGACAGCCCCACAGAACAAATTTACAGAGAAACTATTTTTAGTCAAATTTCCTACAGATATCTGGCTGTTGACATGATTACAGTGCCTAGAGATCCATTTGTCTTTCTCTTTGTCGTACTCAGTGATTTTTGGCCAGTTGCAGCCATATCAAAAGAGAGTTGTAGAATCCTTAAATTAATTACATTCCTACATGTTTTGTGATGTTTTGGATCTGGGTGGAGAGGAGAGACTGAAGATAGTACTTTTGCTATGAGCTCTGAAAACTGCTACAAGATATTAAGGGAAGTTACTCAGGAGAAGGGAAGTTGAAATGTTCCAGCTGTAGGAAATGCTTCTATCAGAACTTGCACTGTATGAGGTGCAGAATGTCACTAGTTACTAAGGCTTGAGTAATCAAAGCTCATTGGAATCTTCTGCTCAGGGAACTGCTGGGTAAAACAATGAGAAACATGATGCTTCCACTGCAAAATGGGATAAGGTGCAGAAGGATAAAATCTGAAAGCAGTTTTACAACACTATTCTAGTTTTCTAATAAATCACTAGTAATTTTCTAATTGCCTGTGACCCTTTAATAGCTACTTAAAAAAACCTGTTCTAAAATGATATCACTAACTTATTTCTCTGTGTGGAACTCTTTAGGGGGCTTTAAAAGCAAAATTTGTGGCAAATGGTAGAACCTTGCATAGAAGATTTGTGCCTTTGGGTTTTAATCTGGAGCTTTCCAAGAGCCTTGAAGATAAAACTTTGACTTAAATATGATTTCTGTACTCCACACTCACCTTAGCAGATACAACTCACATCTCTGGATGGGGTGACTCCTGGGAACTTTACAACTCTATGTGGAAGCTCCTTGTGCCCCTTGCATCCTCCACCATGGCTCAGCATTCACTTAAGATGAAAGGAACAGGCTAGAACTAAAGATTTGGAAGAAACTATTGAAAATAGAGAACCCAGATCTACAGTTTGCAGCTGTCTGGACAGAGGATGGGAAACAAAAGCCCCAATTTCGTGCCTCCTTGCAGCTGTTAACTGTAAAGTTTAACACTGACATATTAGGCACCAAAGACAAACAAATCATGTGCATTTAATTTATTATCCAACTAAATAAAATTGGAGTTCCTGTAGCGCATCTTCAGATGGGAAAAACCACACCAAAACCTTTGTTTTTAAAATGCCAACAAGTCTCTCAGAGAATGTGTATCCAAGTGTCACAGATGGCAAGCACCACACTGTAAAGTATGCAAAAGTAGAAATTCATCCACTGAATCCTCCATGAGGGGGTACTGTGCTCATACTTGGGAAAGAAATGTTCAATTAATTTCCAGGAAGTCAAACTCCCTAAACTATACAACTATTGATACAAGCTTAACGTTTCCAGTCAATACTGATATGCTGTCTTGGCTGCTGAAAGAGACCCTTTCACTTGGCTTAGCTGCATTTCCAGAGAGCTCTCCTTTCCCACAGGACACGCCGTGTCCCCATCCCTAATCGCTGCAATCACCGAGTGGACGTTTCTGTAAGGCCTTTCACGGCACGGCACGCTGCTTTACAGACGTGCTTTCTGCCGTGCTGAGATCCCGTGGAGAAAGGGGGAAAGGTGGTTCCCTTTGAAAACAAACACAAAAACAAGCAAGCAAATAAAACGTCTTTTGACACCTCCCCGTGCCAGCTCTGCGCGTGTTTACTCCCGCGGGCAGCGCCGCAGCTGCGTCGGCTAACCCAGCCGTGCAGCCAGCTGAAGCGATTGCTTTCCTACCAGCCTTCCCAGCGGTGGCAAGGAGCCAAAGCCTGGGCTTTATCTCTTGGACCCTGCCCTCCACAACCACAGAGGATGGTAGAATTACCATTGCCCAAAAGACATCACACGGGAGCTCTCCACGCCACCCTCACCCAGTGGGCTCCAGGGGCTGCAGAGCCTCCCAGGGCATGGTGACCTCTCCTGCACCCCACCTTGCTGAGGGGCCAATTCCAAGCTTGTTTAAGGTGCCACAGAGCCAGAACGGACAGAGCTCAGGCTCCCAGGCAGTGCCAAGCACTGCCCATGGAGCAGGGAACAGCAGCAGCAGCCTCTCCTTGGTTGGCTGCGATGTTATTCATTATTCCAGCCGGATGCATGGCTGGAGTTACAATGATTTCTACCAGCTTGAGAATAAAACCCTAAATGTGCAATTTCCTGCCCTAAAGGCCTTGAATTTCAACTGTATTTCAAATGTGGGCCTCTCATTTACCTGAAAAAGAATAAGTGCCTAAATCTCACTCAGGTACTGGTTTTAGATTCTTCTCATCACTTTCCAAACAATTCTTCTTAGCTGGGAAATTTAACAAAAGCAGGCTTATTCAATTCCATGCACATAAGCCAAGTAAAACTGGAACTGAAGGGCAGCAGTAGAAGAAGTGGGGTCTGGAAGGCAAAGGCCTAATTAACTGTGGTGTGTTAGAAAATCTGATAACAAATACAAAGCAGAAGGGGTTTTAGATGATCTGCACTGACATGGAAGACTTCTGTTGTTTCTTAACTGAGCAAAATAGTAATAAACCTCCTTGTGTGCCGGCTTCATTAGGACTGGAATGCATTGTGACTAAGGAAAATAAAAGCAGCTCTGACACTTCTAACTGATGAGAGCTTTTTAAATGAGACTAGCTGGCCTGACTTTCAAAATGTTCAGTGGACTTCTCTGGATTGAATGAAAGTGGCTTCATAATTGTAATGATATTGCAAAATAAATGCAGGCTAAGCTGAACCAGCCAAATGTGGTTCTCTGAGTTAACTGTGGAGTTATACTTACAGACTATATTTAATGAATATGGAAATTGGTTGATATGGAGATAAAAATGTGTTAAAAATAGGTACCTTGGAGCTCCTTCTCAGGAGTGATTGTGATTTTACACATCTTCTTTATCACCTTGTGCCTGCCATGCCAGGCTTCTCCAAATGTGGAGCTTGTTCGAATTCTGAGTTTTCTTAGTACTGGTTTTAATTTTAGCAATAGAGTTCATTTGGATTTTTTCTGGATTTTGCTGTGCTAAATCTACAGCTACAGGAAACCACCAGTTTTCTAGTGGAAGAACCTAACAAAAACTATCAACATTTACAACACTTACAACACTTAGCATTTACAACAAACAGAGCAGGAATGTCAGTAAACATTTAGGATCCTGCTCTTTATTATCTTGGCAGTAAGTCTTCTGAGTTAAAGCAGGCCAAGGGCAAACCCCAAAGAAGTTTATGGAAGGTGTCCATAAACTGTAGACTTTAAATAACAATTAAAAATCTATTTGTAATCTAAGGTCCCTCAGAGTTTTGTACCCTTGTTTTGTCCAATTTTTGAGTTCAGTTTCTTACGTGCAAAATTAAACCTTCTTGAAGAAATAGAAATCAGAGGGAGGAATTACTCCATCTGTACCCTGGCATCTCACTGCAGTTTACTGGGTGCAGTCACTGTTTTTGATGAATCAGGAAGAGGCTTCTACAAAGACTGCTATTTCCCACCTCTGCTTTCTCCACCAGCCCTGGAGCCATCAACATCTGTGTTGGCTCATGTCTTGTCAGAAGAAGTTGTTGACAACCTTTAGTGTTATGATTAATCCACAGACAGAGCTTGCAGGAGATGCACTGTGAGTGCCACTCCCTTTTGACTGGCTTGAGATCACCTACAGGCGGAGAGGGGCTTGCCCTCACTGTGTGGCAGAGGCCACATTGCAAACTGCCCATTGGGCACAGCACACAGAGAGCTTGCAGCTGCCAAACTACCTGCCCTTAGCTGTCCTGAGAGGCTTCTAATGAATGGTTACTTGTGGAAAATAACCTTTCTGTTGGCGTGCATTCAGGCCGGGAATGCCCATCCCATTCAGTGAGAACAGGGTCAGTCAGACAGGCTTGCAGCAGGCAGACAGTGCCCTGGGCCAGACAGGTTGCCTGCAGCCCCATGTCCCCCTGTGCACTTGGCCATCCCAGTGGGGAGAGGCCAAACCTTGATGCAGCAGAAGGGCACATTTGATGTGTTTATTTGGGGAACAAAAGGTTCCTTATACCTTGACAGCAGGGCTCCCTTCAAAACCCTCATTCAAACAGAGATCTGTTTATTGAATTCCTCTGCACTGAGTATATACATGCCTGAGATTTTAATTCTTTCATAACTGAGAAACACTTGGTCATATTTCTATCTGAGGTATCAGGATGAGAATTATTATATATTTGTGTGAATTTTGGTCTGTTTAGATCAAGACTGGGCAAAAATCAAGTATGTGGGACTTCAGAGGTTCCCCAGGCAGAGAGACTCGGGTGGAGGGAAATCTCTTCTCCCCAGTGGCCTGTTTTGTGACAAAGTATGTCATAAAATCTCAGACATGGAATAAAAAAGCCCACATATTGCTTTTGATAACTACTCACCCTCAGGCTTTCCGAACAGATGGGAGCACTAAACACCAAAATTCTTCAGCTTACAAACTGGCAAAAGGCCCAGCAGCGCTGCTAACAGAAGGAGTTGTACGAGCTCTTCATTATTTACAAATTTAAATTCTTCTGGAAAGAATTACTGTAATATGTAGGACATGATCCCAGGGTTTTGGCAAAATGTATTAGAAACATGAGCTCTTGATCCTAGGAATTAAATTAGATCTTGGAAGGTTAAAGTGTGATGTTGTCTAATGTACCAGGAACTTTACATCTAATGGAAAGTTGTTTACACCTGTTGCGAGTGCTTTAGTTAATACATGAAAGTTGGTCTTTTCACAAGGGAATAGACTGGCTGTTCCTCTCAAATGGTGCCTTTAGAAATCAGGTGAACACTTCTGGGCTGGAAGAGTGATTATAATACCAGTGCCACATGACATATCATTTACTTCCTATTTTTTGTCAAATGTAAATCTTGGTCCCAAATATCTCATTGTAGAAACTTCCTGCAAATAATTCAAAATTTAGAAACTTGTTTATAAAAAAAATGTTTTAAGAGGTGGTGATTTTTGCATAACATATCAAAGCAAACCTCCATATGTAATACTGCCTTTGTAGCAAGTAATCAAAAAGGGCCTGGAAGCACTTGAAACAAAATGGTGGGGATGGAGGGCTCAGCTATACAGAGCTGTTTCTGTAATTTCAGGAAACTAAGGAGGTTTGGGTTCTGATGGCAGTGGGAGCTGGGAGCTGCCGATTGAGGCAGCATTGAGGCAGTGAGATCTGCTAGGAAGGGAGTGGGAAGCATCGTGCAGGCATTTCCTGCTTCCCAAGGAGTCTCTGCCAACACACTTCATCTTCTAATTTGGTAGGGGACGAGCCATCTGGCATATCAGCTTTGAAGAAAGTATGCCCCCATTTTATACTGCAGGCAGCAGCTCCTGAGGGTCAGGACAGTGCAAGACACCAGGCAGAGACTCAATGAATGGTAGTTTCCTGCTTGCCATATAACATCCCTCCCCAGAGGGTACCTGCCCATCAATGGTGTGTGGACGTTACCTCTCTCCAAAATACCTTCCTCACTAAACTTTCACTGGCATTTCTATTGTTTCCTTTAAATGTTTTGGTGTTGACATGTTGTTTTGTTGAAAAATTCCTGTCTGTCTCTGCTCAGTATCTCCTCCTTCAGTAAGCTGTCAGCGCTTTTTGATTTTCCAGGCTTATGGCAGTCACACAACAAGGAAACTTGCAATAGGAATCAGTGATACATAAGTGTCTCCCAGTGGATGCAAGTGATGGAAATCACAGTTATTGGTTATTATTGGACCAGTGGGAGCTTAGGTCTGGAAAAGAGATCATCTTACCAGTTTCACTGTAGTAAAAAGAGCCCCTTCTTTGTTCCCTTGAAGCCACTAATTGCAATGGCAGTTACTCTCGGGCCCCAATTTTGGGACCATCCACATGGAGCAAGTGAGACTGTTTGAAGCATAGGGGTTATCCCAAAACTCCAGTTTCTGGTGGTTTTGAGTCAGAACATATCTCCAGAAGCAGTCAGTCTACGATTACTGCAATGCATTTCAGGAATATCCAAACCAGCTTTAGCCAAGATGCAACAGCACTGATTTTTTGCAAGAGTTGAAGAGAGCTGAAGCCTGCTCTTGTGGTGCTGTGTTCAGAATAGTGGGAAGGAGGCTCAGACACTGTATCTTTGGATCACAGCAAAAGCAAACTATTTGTTCAGCTGTGCATGTGAAGGTGGGCAGGCTCTTCCCCTGCTGAGGAGTTTAGTAGATCTCTCACTGTTTTATTCTCCAGCCTTCTCTACAGAAGACCATGCAGCCTTTTTTTTTTTTTTTTTTTCCAGGAAATCTTACATTTCAGCTCATGCCAATTTGCCTGCATGGGGCATCAATAAAAAAGCAACTGACTGAGTCAGGCCTCCTTCCATGCATTTGCACTTTTGCTCCTGTCAGATCTTCTAAAAAATACACAGTTGTGTTTGACCAGTGCTCTAACCAGAAAAACTCTGAAGGACAACAATTGTTGTCTTTGTTTAGCGCAAGGATCTATAGTTTATCTACAGCTATGTGCTGGCACGTCCTGTGGCAGTTGGGCTGTGTAACTCCCTTGTCCCCCATCCTACTATCCCCCACATTTTCTTCATTAGCTTAATTCTTAAAATGAATATTGTTCTTCCCCACCACTATGGATGCAATTGCCAATCATCTGCAAAGTGGCTTAGCAGATAGAGCCCACATCCTAAGACCTGCAAAAGCTAAAGGTCCTGATCCAGCCTGCTTTTACACCTGCTACAAGCAGGCAGGTGAGAAATGACGCAAGGAAAGAGATTTTTATTTAAAAAAGGGGACATGGTTATCAGTCTGGGAAAACACAACACCCATTACACTTAAAAATGGAACTGAGTACCTGTTCTTCTTTTCCAGAAATGGCCAGTACTCTCCTAGTGCCTATCTAGCTGCCAATGAAACCAGTCCCCTGCACCAAGGTCCTCACAAGGGAGAAGCAAGAGGATGCAGAGGCCTGGAGCAGCCCTAACAGCTTCAAAAGCTGCTGCTTGCCCCAACATATGGGGTCTGGAGGGGGCTATCTGTTCCCTCAGGACACAAGGTCAGGGACAATGACGTCACATGGTGTTGGTTAACCTGTGAGTCAATAGCTCATGCAAATAAAACCTCACTGTAGCATGTCTCTAGGGAAAAATAAAAAAAATCAAGATGGTAATTGGACTTGCCAAAGCAACATGAATGTGTTAAGAAGAAAATTTTAGTGTTTTGGAAGATGTTTTCCTCCTGTTGGGGAGCAGATATCAAAGTGCTTCGTGTCCTTTGAAAGGAGGTAACTACCATGGACTGCTCTGATCCAAACCAAAGGCAATCCAGCAGCTGAGCTGCCACGGAGCAGGGCAGGAGAAGGATTGTGCCTACATCCTTGTGCATGTTCACACACACATTAGGCAGCAGACTGCTTGAGCTTTCTCTGAACGATTTCAGCAGTGTTTTGACTTCTACAGTCTGAAACATTCCAGCCATTTAATGAGAATCTGGGGATTTTTATTGAACTCACATTCAGGGAATTGAGCAGACCATTTTCCTGTGGGAACATCAGATCTGTACCTTGCACAGAAATGACATGAAGTCACCCTTAATTCCTTTCCTTTAGTTTCCTAAATCCAGGATGTGGGAGAATACAGGGGAAGTGAAACAAGGTGATTTAAAACTAACAAAAAAATGTGAAATTCTTCTCAAAGTCTTGACATTGAAATGCATGCCTGAAACTCATTCTTGCATAAGCTAATATCAGGCAAGTGAAAGCAACTGGGTATGAATAGAGGTAAATTTCTGTTTAAAGGATGAAATTCCCTCCACAATCAAGAACAGCTTTCTGAGGTTATTTGTCAGGCCCTCACCATGCTGCACTATAACAAATTGATTTCAGGCAGAGAATCAGTGAAATTATATCTGACTTGGCCAGCTGCCAGCAACATAAAAGAGATTATGATTTCCAAGAAAAAATTTATGATTTTCAGGATGAGGACATAGTCTCTATCACCTGCAGAACCATGAATTGTAGGTTAGTGGCTCCCAATGTTTTATAGGAAAGGCTCACTGCAGAAAATTGGTAGTATTATATGCCTTTCCCTCGACCCCCAAAACCCCGCTGCTTTTCCTCCTGTCACTTGTCCTTTGTGCTGCTGCTATCACCACTCCCTTCTTCTCTGGCCATCCAGCACAGGAGTCCTGCCATGTCCTCCCTTCCTTTTGTCATTGCCTCTCAGAGGTTTTCACCTGAAAACCAGGTGAGTGCTTTGTCAGTGGTTTTCAGCTGGCATCTGTCCAGGTGTTGTTGGAGAGATGACTTGACAGCATCATATTTTCTTCTTTTATCTGAAGATACTGCAAAATGCAGATGGACTTTTTAGTGAGTGGTTGCATCTGTTGAGATATGTGCTTTTCATGTGCATTTTCATAACCACTGAGGACTGCAAACAAATATTCTAAATACATCTTTAGACTACTGTGACAGCATTGCATTTATATTCAGGAGCCCCAAACAGAACAATGGTCACTTAAAATAAGGAGGATAATGTGAAGAATCAGTTTGAAAGAGTCTGCAGTTGATTACAAGCATACCTGAAACAGCACTTTTCTAATGATGGTGGAGGACATGGTAGCAATCTGGAATAGGATTAATCGATCATCTTGTTTCACTAGTACTTTTTATGAGTTTATGTAACAGCACAGATGCACAGTTTATTCTCAGCAAATTCCTCTCATGTCATAAGAACCAGTTATTTTAGCCCTCTATAAATTTTTGACGTTTATGAAATACTTCTTAAAATTTTCTTTTAGATCTTTTTGTTGTTAATCCTGCTCACCTGTCACTTGTGCACTTTAATAAAAAGCTGCTCCATGACTCTTTTGTGAGGAAATATCTTGACTGCAGCTGACTGAAGCCCATTGGCAGCTCTGAGAGAACGGTTATTGTATGAACCTTTGGATAACAGGCAGCCCCACAAAACCTAAGGTAAATCAAGGCATGCTGTTAAAATTGCAGTTTTGTATTTGGAGAAACTGGTTTTGACAAGTGATTTGGTAGCGGCACCCAGTGGCTAAAATACAGACTGCAAAATTTACTCGTCCCAAAATTTCCCAACTCCGTTGCGTTCGTGTGCATCCGGTAAAAAGCTTCCAGCTAAGTTCAGGGAGCTGCAAGCAAGGGGAAACTGCTTCCAGCCTCTTTCGCGAGTGTTAAAAGAGTTGCATGTTGAGGTATATGCTTGGAATATGCTCTTTTGCACTGAAACAGCTAAATATACATATTTTCCTAATATTTCCTTGTAGAAATGCTGCAGTTGCCATGGGAGGATTATATAACGATTTGTGGGAAGGGATGTGATCCTCATAGGAAGCAAAATATCTTCAGTGATTTCCTATATATAGACTATGCTATAGCACACTATAATATTCTCTGCCTTTGACACTACATTTATTTCTGTTTACATTTTTATGTGCATCTTGCATATAATTTTTTCTATATATATATTGCATATAATGATGAGTGTTTGTGTGTGTGTTTGCACACGTATTTTGTACGAAAACAATTAGGCAGACCAAGAATTTCAATACAAAGGGTCCACTGTCTGCTGGTCCACATTGCTACAATTTAAAAGCTGCCATAAGGTGGTACAATATCAACACCTCACAAATCAGGCATGTATCTTGATGTTTGTGCAGGATACACTGGGGCTGTGATATTGGCCACCTGAAAGCTTCCATCCCACATGGCATGAAGGCAGCTGATGCTCCTCTCCACTGCAGGTTTCATGCCCCAGCTCTGGGGAACAGAAGCAGCAGAGTTGCAGAGACACTGGCCGTGACCTGGGTTAACTGGAGAGGTGCTGCTATCCCTTAAGTGTGTGTAGGAAAGCTTCTGCTGCCATATCACCTCTGCTGTCAGCAGAAGTCTCATGGACTTCCCCACGATGTGGGTTTTCACTGCATGGCCTTGAGCCAGGGGACTGAGCCCCAAGACCCTTTCAGGAGCCCTTAGGGCTGAACCTTGGCGTGTTGGTTCACAGAGTGACAACTACTCTGACAGTAGCAGCTGGAAACCTCTTGCTATAAAAATTAATATATTTGTATATACTCAGTTGAAGCTCTTAGTGCACCACATGAAAGTAAAATAACATTTTCAAGGCAGTGTAAGACCAGTACTAATGAAAATTGCCAGCACACCCTTCACAGGAGATAATAAACACAGGTGTTGTAAGGTGCAGGTGGTTACCAATCTGTGGTAGTTCAAAGCAATAACCAATAACCAGCTGTGGTAGTTCAAAGCAATAACTTTGCATGCAGAAAGCTGGGAAGCAGCAGCAGAAAGTGCCACACAATGTTCAAAAACTGGAAAAGCTGGCTGATGTGAGAGGAAGTGAGAGAGAGCACTACCTGAGGGCTCAGCACCTCACCTGCTGGCTTGTGGTTGTAAGGACGGATGACAGATCACTGCTGCCTTCTCAGACATTTGTGAAGCTCAAGGGGAAGCTGTCAAGCATTCTCACTATAAAGAGCCTTAAAAATGTACACCAGCAAGTGTCATGTTTTTCTGTTCCTTGTGCACCAAGAAAAATGCCTGGCAGGACAGTTTCCGAAGTGGTTTCTCTTCCAGTTGTTCCTCTTAGTTGTAAGCCTCCTTCCTACCACACCAGACTTTTGCATCAGAGAGAAACACACCTACTGCTCAAAATAGTTACAGATGCAGTTCTCACTTTGCTGAGTTGTTCCTCCTCTGGAAACCACTGGCTGAGAGAACATCCTGCCATACAAACATGCACTTCTTAAATGGAATCTGCTGGAGTTACAAAGGAGCAAACATTTCTAACTCCCACTGCTTTTCCAGGGTTTTCTCCTCACACAGCAGAAGCAAATTCCTATCAGTCACCCATCTTCACAGATACTTTCACAGCTGGATCATGAGCTTGATTCTCCATTTTCAGTCTCCTGCTGCTGGGCAGACCCTTAAAGAGCAGGATGGAACAGGAAACTTTCAGGGAGAGTTTCCTAAACAGCCAGAGAAGACCAGGTTCAGCTCATGCATTCAGGCTCTGCCTGTATGATTAATGTAGCACAGAACAGCTCATTTTGGGAGGCAGAAGATTCTTCACCACTGATGACTCTTACAAACAGGAGAGATAAAAATCTCTTGAGAATTATTTACTTGTAGCTCTTCCTCCATTATGTGAGAGAGGATGGACTAGAAGACCTCTCAAGGTACTCTGCAGCCCTATTTTCTATGATTTCTAGTTATGACTGAAATTTTCAGTCTCTAAAGTTCTCTGACTGACTTGAAGGGACTTTCTACACTGATTACAATCCCAATCAAAAAAAGAAAAATAAAGAAAAAATAACAAAAAACCCCTCCAGTATCCCAAGAACAGTGCTATTTCTTACTAGTAAATGGCAGGTTTTATTCTGTTTCAAGTCCATTAAATGCAGAAAAATATTTGCCAATTAGTTAAAGACAGTTCAAAAAGTACTTAACATATAAAGTTGTGTTGTTTTTAAATTGTACTTTAATGATGATTCACATCCCCTTTTCATGTTTCAGTATTTGCTGTCTTTCATATTTGAGATAATTCTTCTACCTTTAATGAACATGTATTAGTGAAATATTTTCTCATCAGTTTTGCAAGGCAATACTTTGCAAATGTTCTACCTCCAAAACCTTGACCTTCTTTTGCCTTGCTCAAGCTTAGTGGTCTCTGCAGCTGTCACAGCATGAGGGAACCTTCCCTTTTCTCACAGTGGTTATGGAACATGTCTCAGCATCCCAAGGTGGACTTTCAAGAAACTCTTCCTAATCCCTGTAAAATGCAGGCAGTCCCAACAGGATGGGAGAGTGATAATCCCTTTCCTCACTTCCCCACCCTGCAAAAAAACCAAAACCACAGTTTGAACGGGGAGAAGGAATGATTAACACAGGGGACTAATGGAGAATGAGACAAAAGAAAATGCCATCCTACCATCATACAGAATACTACTGGCTGGAGTTTGTGATAAAGATATGAAACAGGAACACATAACACATCTTGCCCAATAAATGCTGTCATCCCTCTTCCTCTAACACATTATTTGTGCCTGTCTCAGGCCCAATTATTTTCAGCTATTTTGAGTCAGAACACCAATTGCAAATTTAGTGGAACACTGTGGGGCCACCCAGGCAAGATGAAATCTGCCTGCAATTCCTGACCAAGGTTTACATTTTTAAATACTGCCCAGTGACTGATCCTTTGAGACTTCACTTTCCTGACATTTCCCAAGGTCAAAGCTGAACCTTACTCACTGTAGTTTTCCTGTCATGCAATCAACCGCAGACAAGGGGAACAAACAGTTTCCTTTTCTGTTGCGTAGCTGAAGATAATTGCAACCCTCCTTAGTTTATCCTTTTCTCTTTCTGGAGAAAAGCAAATCCAAACCAATTCTAATTAATCCAGTGTTGTCTTCAAAGAGCTATTCTGATTTTTGGCTGGTTCTTCTCCTCCTTCAAAGAGGAGAAGCTCAAAAACTGAGGCAACACATCAGCTATAGCCTTGCCCCTGTTGAGTGCTCTTGTAGGCAATACATCTGCTTACACTGAATTTTTATCTCTAAGTGATATTCCACAAGTGTGATGCTGTTGATTCTTACTGCAGCTTGTGATAGGCTACCCTACGGACCATTTGCTATAAAACTGTGGGTTACCATGTTTCTCCCAAGCTTTTGCCTGCAACACTCATTGTTTCAGTGACATGTGGAATCCTCTGCTTTCAAGGAACATGCATCATTACTATAGCCATGGATTTTACAGCCCAAGAAATTATGTGGGGTTTTCTTTTCCTGTATTAAATTTTGTTCCTTTTCCCCCAATTTACTTCTCCAATTTTTAAAGATCATTTTGAATTATAATCCCACCCTTGAAAATTGCAAACAATGACCCCAGGAGACTTTCGTACATGGCTGTTAAAAGCTGACTTTTTGCTTTCACCTATGAGTCAGTTTTGAAAAGTGCTTCCCTTAGCCTGGATTAAGAGACTCTAAGTACCTTGACTAGAGAGAGACTTCATTACTTCATTACTGCTACTCTTCTAAAGGAAGTGACATGTGGGCTGGCAAGCAATGTTAAGACAGAGCAGTCCTGCAAAGATTGTAATTTTCACAGCTCTTCCCTGTGTAAAAAGCAAGCTTCTTGTTTTGCTTTTTGAGCCACTGTTTGACTTCCACATTCCTCTGTAACAAATCTATTTTTTGAACTGTCTTTTTGAATCCTGGCCTAACTACATGTTATCTATTCATTTTTTAAGACAATGATTCAAAGTATTTTTGTACACATTGAATAGTCAGAAATACTTAACAGAAATTCTTATGCAGAAAACTTGTTCTCAGTACTATACATTTTGGATCAGGATGAGCTCTTAGATTCTGGGTCATTATCACATCATTTATACTTTCACAGAGTGGCATTTTATTAAATGTATATCTTTGTTTTAGTGCCATGTTATCTGGAGGATTGTTTGGATGGGAACTCTCACAATAGATTATTTGGTAAGTTAAAGAATATAGAGATTATGAGATAAAATTAAAAGTTATAGAAATTATGGAGATAAGGAGATACAGTGAACACCATCACCTTTCAGGCATTGATTTTGCAGACAAACAAATTTTGACTTTATTTTTCCATCAGTTCAGACTAAATATCCTTGTTTGTTTCAGATCCTCCTTTGGGATAAACTGCTATTGCTTCATTGACCACAGCAGACTTGTGACATTTTATACCAGCTAAGGATTTGCCTCTGGTATATTTCAGCTAGAATATTAAAAGCAATATACTTTTGACAAAAAAAACCCCAAACAAACAAAAAAAAAGACCCCAAAAAAGTAACATCTGGTGTCCTTTCCATGTAGATTAAGTAATGAAAGGTTTTAAAGCATGGGGTGCTTCAATTTAAGCTCTATTTCAGTTTCAGACTGTACAGTAAACATTTCATTTCATATAGATGGTGTAGGAAATCTTCTGGCAGATTATTAACTGAATTTCTGAAGTTAGAGGATATGGGGAACATAAGGAATCCTGGATGCATTTGTAGATTGTGAGAAAAGCCACAGTTACTTGTAACAAGAGAGAAGAGATGTGAGACCTTTTGCAGATAATAAATAAGCTCAATGACATTTGGAATTGGGAAGCTGACTGATCTCACATAGATCGAGGTTTCTTGCTTCCACTGACCTTCATTCAGGTATAGAACCCTGTCCCTGTTTTCCTCTGACAATCCAGAATCCTCTGGCTTCACATTCACAATGTGGACTTCATTTGAAAAAAGGGGCAAATAGGGCATGCAGCACAGGTTTGTTTGCCCAGACCTGGTACTGAACAATGTGCTACACTGAAAGGAGAGGAATGGGAGAATCTGGGGGAACTTGATTCTGTAAACATCTCCCATGAGAGAGGGGATTTGCATGGAGCATTTTTACAAACATGAAGATAAACATGTCTGAAATATGGGGTGGTTATAAAGGGAAAAATAACAGGAGAAAAAGGAAGGAAGGAAGGAAGGAAGGAAGGAAGGAAGGAAGGAAGGAAGGAAGGAAGGAAGGAAGGAAGGAAGGAAGGAGGCAGAGCAACCTGTCTGTTGGACTTTTCATCACAACAGTGGCAACAATGGAGAGACTGAAGACAGGCTTTCCAAATGGTATTCCAGATCGAGTACAGCAATGGTTGAGCATACAATAATGTACAATGATGGTTGGGGTACAACCATCCACTAATAGGCTCTTCTGAGCAAATTTGTTGGCAAATCATCAGAGACAATCACAATTCAATTAGATCCTTCTCAGAGAGAACACAGTGAAGAGAAATGTTAGGAAAAAAAGAACAACATCAAGCAAATTCATATCATATTCAGTGGTTTGTCCCTGTTTCTCTCAGAGACACCGTTATTGAACAGCATTGAAAGGAAGGAAGCTCTTGCATTATAGTACATTTTACTAATTAAGAACAATTCTAGTTGTAATTAAAATACTTAATTCAACTGCTCCTTGGTGGCAAAGGTAGTTTATATCTTGGGTCTTTCTATTAACTCAGAGCAGGAACACTAAGAAGATTATTTGACAAAAAAATGTCTTTGTAGCCTCTGGACACAAAACTGAAAGTTCTCTTGGTTAATTTCATTAGCTTAATTAATTTGGCCAACTTAATTAATTAGATTTTCATTAAAACCATCTAAAAAGAAACTAAGTACTGCTCATGTGTCAATAATGCTTTTTTTTTAAATGCTCATTAAAAGATTGTCCCTACACAGACAACTTTGAAAAATGTTCTCTATAGAAACTGAGGTGTTTTATGTACCAAGCTTGTCTTTCATTCTGTTGCCTTTCTGATTCTTCTTAGATGACTTTAGAAGAAAAAAAACCTTATCAGCTGGCAGACCGCAGCCTGCAGGCACTGAATATCCTGCAGCTTGGGCTAATTTCCTAACATCCTGTTTCCATGCAAACGTCTCTTCAGGACAAACAAAAAGAGGGAAGTGAGACAGAGATACACAAAAAACAATTGCCAGAATAACAAATAAGGAGTTAAACTTGGGTCAGCTTTTACCTTTCCTTGAAGACTTGCTCATGGAAAGCAGCCATGGAGTCAAGGGAGGGAAGGTCAAGCACCAGCAGTGACAGATCCAAACTGGTCTGAGCACCAGAATAGCTTTCAGGTTACCCCCTGAGTGGAACTAACCTCTTTAATTGCCTTCCTAAACACAGCTAGTTGCAAAGTTATTTTTCTCTGATAAACTATTCATTTCACAGCATAATTGCATAGATCTTTAACTCTGGGAAACAATACAGTTATTTTTCTTTCTGTCACCAACAGGATTTCAAAATATAGTAGTCAGTAGGCAAACAGAAGTAAATATATACGTAAATAGGTGCTTAGTTACACAGTTCCTTAAATGAATATGCATTTGGAAAAACATTTTGTTTCATGTTGCAAACTCAATTTTAATTCCATGAATCTCTCTGTGTTAACCTGTGTAGCACCAAGCTTTTGTTTACATCTTTGCTTACAAAAGAAAAATCCAAGATGCTTTTCTGCAGACATGTTTGGCTTTTGTTTAATACAGGCAAGTGTTTTAATTTGTTGATATGGATGTGTGGAGGCATGTATACTTGGAAACAACTGAATGTCACGGTCCGTGTTTCAGATGGGACCCCTCCCACAGTTAACTTCTGGGCTCTAAGGGAAGAGACACATGGAGAGAGCTCGAATTTCTGGCACAGCAGAGACTGTGGAAGATCCTTCTCACAAACTGCCCTGGCAAAGCAGTTTTGGTAAGTTGTCATCTTGTAGTCAACACACCAGAAAGTAAAAGATGTGACATCAGTGTTACATTGTTGAAGGGAGGATTTAGAATACTGACTGAATTTAGATCCAGCTGATGCTAGTGGGCCTAATGGCAAGCAAAACTAAGATTTCGTATTATAAGTGACTGTCAGGATTAGTGAAAGGGCATCTTAATACTTTGGAACATATATATAATTATGGCTTCTTTCTTTGTTCTTAATATCCTTTAGTACCCTTCCCTTAAAGTTAACAAATGCACCTATCCATCTGCTGCAGTGCCATTATCTGTAATCTGATTCAATTCCCAAGTAATAATTTTGCTTCAGGTTGTAGAACTCTGACAGTGACCAGACTAAGGACCACAGCCAAAAGGCAGAGTTATAGATAACAGTGTGTTTACTCACATCTGCAGTGGGCTTACACTAAATCT
Organism: Urocynchramus pylzowi; assembly: GCA_013397555.1. NCBI lineage: Eukaryota > Metazoa > Chordata > Aves > Passeriformes > Fringillidae > Urocynchramus > Urocynchramus pylzowi. The sequence continues at coordinate 309,426 of VZRH01004248.1, read as the reverse complement.
GTTATCATAGCAGCAGTCCCTGATGGGGAATAATGAGCATTGACTCCATGACTGCAGAAGGCTGATCCATCAATTTATTATTGCTACACCATACTATACTATTAAGAAAAACCCATCACCCTTGCCAGACGGTCACAACATACGTGGATCCAATTGGCCAGTGAATCCAAACACCATCCAGTGTCCAAGTAAGAAATCACCCTTTGGTAAACAAATCTCCATAACACATTCCACATGTGCACAACAACAGGAACAGCAAGTGGAGATAAGAAGTGTTTCTCATTCTTTTCTCTGAGCTTTCTGACAGCTTCTCACAGCTTCCCAGGAAAATCCTGGGAGAGAGTTATGTCTCTCTCTGTTCAGAGGATATGTGATTACCACAATTGCTACCATTTGGGGAAATTAGAGAAAAGAATGGTGGAAATAAATAGTCATTGATCCATTCAGAACCTATTCTAGTCCTGGAGCATGTGATAATGCTACAGTGGATGGCTCTTGCAACCAGTTCTGGAATTAAAGTTAATTATTCTTTAACACAGTCATTTTGTTTATCCTTGAGGAAGATTACAGCATCTATTCCCCAACTTTGAGCACTTGGGTTTTTTTCAATTTTGAGTGAGTATTCCAAATTTAATTTGAAATAAATTTCATTAATATATTTTAGCATGCATTTTAACTTTTCTATGACCTGAATGTTCTTAGTGGAATGACACAGACTTTTCAAATCATACTAGATGAAAGTTTATTGAATGCACGTGAAAAATTTTTAAAAGTTCTTGCTACACTTCTGCATTAAAAATTCTTGATTTAGTCATTAAATGTTATGTGTGTTAGAAACTATTGTGGTTTAGGAATGGTACTCCTCAGTTCAGTGCCCCAGTTGAGATTCTCCAAACCACATGCTGTTTTCTTGCTCCCCTGCTTTGTCCTTCCCTCTCCCCCTGCAGTGGGCTAGAGGGGAGAACTAGAGGCACAAAAGGCAAAGATCATGAGTAGAGATAAGAACAAGTTACTGGAAACAGCAATGAGATAAGAAAAGGAACAGTAATTGCAACAATACTAATGACAGAGGGTACAAAAAGAGAGAAGATTCACGTGGAAAACCACCCCAACAATACCCAGAAGGAATCCCTTCTCCCAGGAACAGTCTCCCTTCCCAGTCCCCAGCAAGGACATGGGGTTGTATAGAATAAAGTCTGGGTCATAGTCATTCCCCCTCCTGACTACTGCAAAAAATTAACCTTATCCTGGTCAGAATCAAAACACAAATTAATAGGATAAGGACAAAACTGAATAAGAGAAAGGTGCCAGAGATAGGAAAACATCAAGGATTTAGGCAGATGGTGATTCTGTGAATGGCTAAGCTGATGCAAAGCACTACTATGGAGTTTTTGTGCAATAACAAATAATGTGTTTTTAATGAAAAGGTCAACTAAAAAACACTTAAAGAATCTGTGAAAAGGATGTATGCATCTCACAGCATCAGTTCACATCAATATCACCTTAACAGAGATATACCCAGACTCCTGGTGGTTCATCCACCATTTCCTTTGCCACTTCTTGGCCCATGCCCAACTTACCACAACCCTCTGCTTAATTTAGCATCCCCTCAGATCTGCCAGCAGGAAAACCTACACAAGCTCTCCTACAGCTGACTCATTCAAATTGGATGGGCTGGTTTAGACATCTTAAATAGAAAACATGTTGACCAGCTAGTGGTTTAGTAAGCCTTCAGATGAGTATCTCCTCTGCAAGTGTAAATGCGTAAAGGGGAAAAAAAAGAAGAGTTTAGAACAGGTTCTTGATAATTTTCCTTATCTACTGGCACAGATAGATGCTGCAGATTAAATTTCTTCTTGACAAATGGTGTGTTTGTCTAAGGTTGAAGAACTGACTTGATGCAGAAGTTTCTGGTTTGTTATTTTGGCTCATACAAGAAAGGCCAGATCAATTGCTCTTACTTCATACCTTGCTCTAGGTCTTAGGCCCCTCCACTGCATGATTATTATCTCTGACTGAACACACAGCCAGGTCAAGAGCTTGGGTTACATTTAAAAGTAACCCAAAAGCTCCTCCAAGGCTGCAGGTGAATCTCTGCATGCCCGTGGCCCCCCACGGGCTGCAGGGGCACAGCTGCTTTACCACAGCGTGCATCATGAGCTGCAGGAGAACCGGGCTTCTGCTGCCTGGAGCACCTCCTGCCCCTCCTTCTGCACTGGTCTTGGTGTCTGCAGAGTTGTTCCTCTCACATATTCTCACTCTGCTCTGCTCTGAGCACAATTACATCTGTGCAATAAGGTTTTTTTTTCCTTCTTCTTAAATATGTTATCACAGAGGTGTTAGTATCGTTCCTGATGGGCTCAGCCTTGGCCAGAGGCAGATCCATTGTGGAGCCAGCTGGCATTGGCTCTGCTGGACAGGGCAGAAGTTGCTGCCAGCTTCTCACAGAAGCCACCCCTGTAGCCCCCCCCGCCACTACCAAAACCTGGCCACACAAACCCAATATACTTATAACAGGCTGCTCCCATGAAGGAAAGCATTAACCGGAATCTGGAGAATTTTGCCATGTCAGAGATGCCCAGGAGTTGTGTACAGCTCCAGCATTTCATCACAAAGGGGCATCTCCCTGGGCAAGTGGATCGGATACATTAGTGGGACTCCAGCAAAGCAACCTTTTCCCTGGAGCCCATGGACATATCACTGCTGGCTGCAGCTGATAGCATCCCATACAGATCCCCAAAGAGTTACAACAGCATAGTCCTGTTTTTGAATCTGCCGTTTCCTCATTGTGAAGACCAATAAAAAATGCAGCTTTTTAGTAACTTTTAGACTAAACAAAATTCTAAAGCAAAAAAAAAAAAAAACCAAAACAATCTAAACAAAAAGAAACAAGACTGAAAAGCAGAACTAAAATCCAAATCTGCAAACCCAGTTTCAGTATTCAAATGCCTCTGTCAGAAAAGGAATCCTTCTCAGAAAAGCTTTTTAAAAACTGCCCATCATTTCCTTTCTATTTTGTCAACATGCAGTTACAGTAGAAAATTTTCTTAACTATATAATGAGAAAAACAGTTTTTTCAAGTATAACACCAAAGATAAAATGCCTGTTAACATTAATGATACCTATTACTACTTTGTAAATGAAAAGTTATTTACCCTTTGCAAAAAAACATTTCAGAACTGAGCTAAGGTAAACACATGGATTTAATAAACAAAATAAATAAAATCTTAAGTGGTCATGAAACTTCAAAACAGAAGAAATATCAAAGTGAAGCTACATAAATTAAGTAAAAAAATAAATCTCATTTACTAGTAATATTTTGTAAGATTGCCTGTGGATTCATAAATTCAGAGAAATTTAGCATGCAGATGAAAAATAAGGAGGAGGGAAGCATGAACTGTAGTGGAAAAGCAATCTTAAGTTAATTTAGGATGTGTTCTGCCTAACACTGTTGAAGATCTAAATGAGAGCTCTTTAAATTGTAGATGTAAAAACAAGTCCTGGTGTGATTCACATTCTAACTTCAGATCTAACATGACCTGCTGAAATACATAAATGTTGCTTAGGATAGCAAAGGAAGCTCATTTTGCTTCCCTGGCTTTTTTATAAATTTTGATTGGGGTGCCGGAGTTAGACAGCAATGCTTTGTAAAGTCTAACATTAACAGGCAGACTACCTTGTTTGCCCTCCCTTCAGTGCCTGAAAAATAAAACACAGTACAACAACAGGATAAAAACACCAATTATGGAACTGACAGCCAAGGGAATACAGTAAAATGATTTGCCATTGTCTGCTTAGATTTTATAGAAGTATCATTGAATATTTTGGGTTGGAAGGCATCTTGGAAGATCATCTAGTTCCAATGTGAGCATTAGTTCATGCTGGAATCAGTTCAGTCATGAACTGATTATGCTGTTTTCTGGTCTGCTGTGTTAATAACAAATATTACACTCTGAAGCAATACAAAATAGACCTGTAGCCTCCCTTTCTATTTCCATAACACCAGTAGAAGCTCAACTTTTCCAGTATCCAGATAGGTATCTCTAGAAGAATGTGTTGAAGATAGAAACTCCTATTTACTTCAGGGGCTTTGAAAGGAATTGGGACTACTTTGCCGCTTCAAGAATTGGGTCACTCATGAGCAAAATCCCATGCACTAACTCTCAGTGCAAAGCTGGCTCTCAGAAGCATATGCAGAATTAAATGTTGCAAGATGAGGCTCTGGTCCAAGCTGCTCTTTCCTGGAAAGAGAGAGGAAAAAATCAGAAATAGAAAAGTGACAGGCAGGGAATAGTCTGCAGAACTGTGCTCTGATGGCTGTCCCTGGGACAAGAGGGATATGACATCCCATCCCATCCCATCCCAACCCATCCCATCCCAACCCATCCCATCCCATCCCCGTGGTAGAACCTGCTAGCCCACACAACTAGACTGTTTTCACATGACAGCCACCATTCTGTCCACCCAGGACAAAATTTGAAGCAGAACACTGCTTTTTGGCAGTTTTGGCAGTCAGAGAAGTCTGCAGTCCTAGGAGGGGTTGCTGTTCTCTAAAACTAGAACAAGCCTGGCCTCACTCGTTTAAACAAACCAGTCACTCAGTGAAGTACATGAGGCTTACTCTAAACATAAAGCCTGAGAAAGAGGTGTCTGCAGTACATGCAGAGCTTGGTGATTTTGCAAAAGGAGGGATGTTTGCAGAAGATGACCTGTTGCTGGACTTGCTCTGTGGTCAGCACAAGAGATGTCTTGCAGGTAGAATGCTGTTAGGCTTTGCTGTTTAGCTTCATCAGTTTGGAGCAAGAGGAAGATCACTGACAGTTTTATATTTGAACTGAAATTAAACTAGAAGGCAAGGCAGTGTGTAATGCACTCCAGTATGACATGTTCAGCCTGCTTTGCAAAGATGTCTAAATGACATTTCCGTACACAACCTACATTGCTGGTATGGGCATGAGGATTTACTTTGCCCACATGCTGACTAGAAGTTCAGTCCTCCAAGGGTAGCTGCAGGCAGTGTTAGCACATAGACCATCTCTTGGCATCTGGCAAGAAGAAAAATTGTGCAATGATTCTCTTCCACATCCTCTGCTACATTTTGCAGATTTTGGATGCTGTTTGGAGCCACTGTACATAGATATAGGCAGATGGGCTGTGGAGAGCTCTGGATTTCATGGGAATATTTGTCCTAGACACTTTTTACTGCAAAATTATGGAATATTTTTGCTGACCAGAGCAACACCAATTCTTGCACAATAACTGCTGCTGGGCACTGTCTCGTGGAAAGAGAATCAAAGTTTGTTAACATTGTTGCATTTCCTACTTGAAAGTGTTGCAGTTGACTGATTCATACAGAGGTTACTTTTGTTCTAATTTTCACAGTCCCACTTTTTCCTGCAATCAAGCTACTTCAAGACAAAAGCAGTTTCAACGGGGGGTCAGATGACTTCTCGGTTTTGAACATTACATCTTCTTCTCAGTAAGGCAATGGGCCCTACACCCATCCTCACACAGAGTTTCCAGAGGCACCCAAAAGAGAACACTGAAAGGCATCTTCAATTTTTTGTTTAAAATTCAGTAAAACGGCAATTTACCGTAAGCTCAGCATGTGACCCATACTTCACATTGTGTTGAACCTCAGCCAGCAGTGACAGAGTGGGAAATGAACTAAATCAGTTGCTCCATTCAGCGTGGCCCATCCTGTCCCCGGCGCGCGTTGGATGGGCGTCCATCTCTCAGCAGCACAGCTGGAAAGGGACAGGTTGTTTGTGCGCCCCGCAGGACTCGGCAGAATGCCGAGAGCCTTTGTTCTACCTCAGGCAAGACCGAGCTCTACCCGGGGATCTCTGACCCCTCAGCCTTCCCGCTCAAGGTGGCATCGGCCGACCGGTTGACGGGGGTGCTGTTTAGCGGGGCGGTTCTGCGGTGCGTTTGAACGGGGACAAGACGGGTTTCCAGGCTGGCAGCGGGCGCTGCCGGAGCCCAGCAGAGTCTGACCCACGCCCACACCCGGCATCCGCTAGCGGACCGCGCCACCGGCTGCCGCCGCTTAGCACCTTCACCGCTGCTCGCCCACTGCCCGCGGGGGGCTTCAGCCGGGCCGGGAGCGAGGCAAAGGGCGTGCACGGGGGCCGCCCTGCCCCGGAGGGGTTCCCCGGCTCCGGTGCCCCGGAGGGTTCCCCGTGCGGGTGCCGAGCGCCGCCGGGTGAGGCGGGTCTCGCTCCCCAGCGCGTCCCGCCGCGCCGCTGCGAGC
>VZRH01004248.1:217080-302746 GCA_013397555.1 Urocynchramus pylzowi | reverse complement strand
GGCGGGCGGCAGCTGCCTCTACGAGCTGCGGCCCGAGCTGCGGCCCCGCCGCCGCGTGGTGCCGGCGGCGGGGCAGGGCTGCGGGGAGCCCCCCGGCATGCGCAGCAACCTGCTGCTGTACTACGAGGAGGCCGGCGGGGTGGGCGTCCTGCTGACCGGCTGGACCCAGGATGGCGGCGCCTGCCAGGTGTGGGAGCAGCCCTCCTACCGGCAGCGCTTGAACCAAAGCGAGGTGGTCAGCTGCCTGCCCGACGGCTCCACCGCCGGCGTCGTCTTCCAGCAGGCCGGCGCCTGGTACCTGGCCGTGGCGGCCACCTACTCAACCAGCGCTGACACGAACCACCTGCACTGCGAGCCCTCGAAGTCGGACAAGGAGACCGTCATCACGGTGCGCAGCATGGTCAACCTGAAGTCCAAGGAGGAGCTGGGCATCATCAAGCGCAGGGAGGAACCTTTGCACTTTGTTGACGCGCTCCAGTGGGGGGATCACCTTTTCTTTCCCTACTACACGTTGAAGGCCAGGTTGGGCAATAACACGGAGCCACCCAGCATGGCTGTCCTGCGCCAGCTGCGCCCTTCAGAGGGTGGCCTCACTTTGCAAGGGCACGTCTATTTGGACTGCGGGTGCCGGAGCCTCATTATTTCCTCCAGCCTCGTCCGCCAGGGTGAGCGGGGCTGGTGGGTGGGTGTGTTTCGCCACAGCCACAGCGCCAAGGCGTGGAACAGCACTGCCGTCTGCATCTTTGGGATGGAGGAGATGAAGGAGCAAGCCTGTGCATCCACGCACTTCAATATGAACGGGAAAAGCTGTGTAAGTCCGGGCATCGCTTGCTAAGCTTTCACCCTGCACGCCCTTGTTGCCGCTGTTATTGTTGTGGCTGGTGTCTCTGTGCATGACTCACGGGGTGTCCCTGACCTGCAGGCACATGAAGTTTGCGAGAAACTTCAGAGCCACACCAGGCTTTGCACATCAGCCCTGGCTCTGTCAGCTCTCGTGATTTCCCCGGCTTGTTCTGTTTCTAAAAAGCTGATCCTTTACCAGATTTTGGTATACTTCCCACCTACCTGTTGTGAAAGGCACATCTGAGGGAGCACCTGAGGGCATCCTGGGTCAGAAGCCTGAGTCTTAGGCTTCTCCCTCGATGTGTCCTTTTCAGCCTAGGATTAGTCATATTTCATTTTATTTTCCATACAGCCTAGATAAAGCATCTCCTATCTTATTCTGTGCATTCACATCTCATGTCATTGCAGCTACATCAGAAATAAAAAAAAAAGCCCATCAAATTGGCTCTGTGCACTGGGCTGTGTGCACTGTTATCCCTGTCACTCACTAGTTATCTGTGGTTGCTTGTTCAGTGGTAGGTATTTCCCAAGCCTCTCACTATTGGCCTTGCTTGGGAGGGCTCTCACAGCCACCTCCCCAAATCCTTGTGTGCAGCAGACAACAATAGGTGATATCTCTTTGTTGTTGCAGTGGTTACATTTTCACAGACAGTGGTATCCCATGGAGTTCCCCATGTCACCTACTTCAGTAACATTTTCTTCAGCTCCTTCCTTCTTTTCAGGTTGAGCTGGGTGCATGGAGGGTGGGATAGGCAAGGCTACTTATTTTGCTGTGGCCTCAGTAGTAGAGAAATTACCTAAAAATTATATAGGAAGGTAAAAATGTCATTCAGATGAAGAAGGTGCTTTTGAAAGGCCTGTCCATGCTCTTAAATTAGACTCAGAAGACTTTACAGAGCTGTGGCAAAAGGACCACTGGAAAGTGTCAAGGAGAGCCATAGGGGATCAAGCAAGGCATCATAAAGCAATCCCTAAGCCCTTTGCAGTTCCCACACCATCCGGGGTCTTTGCAGCTAAACTTCTAAATCCTTGATGTGTTACAATAAGAGTTTCTTCGAAATTCCTTGAAAGAAGTGCGGTAGATTTACTGGCACTCCTTGGCTTTCCAAACCTAGCTCATAGCGGAGTGCGCTGCTGAGATTTTTTCCAAACAGACTATCAGAGGGCATGTGTGATTCAGTCTGCTCATCTCCCTACTGAGCTGTGAGACTATTGCCAGTGTTAGAGGACGTGGTTGTGAATGAGAACCCCATATGTGGGTGAGACAACTGTGCTGAAGGAAATAGTGAAACACTCGCTACGGAGCCAGAGCCAATCCTTTGATTTCCAGTGCTAGCTTACAGCTTACTGTGTGATTTCTGTGCTCCCGCAAGGCAAACTTCCGGAAGGAATTTGAAGTCTCATTCTGATCCCATAATACCTATTTGCTTGTTGGAATTTTAGTTTGCATCGTTTGTTCCTAATTACTCGTGAAGTTTCTTAGCAAAGTGCTTTCTGAGCCTGCTAAACAAAACAGAAAAAGAAAGCTCCCTGGGCAGTAGATTCTTTCTAAACATTTTACAAAACCTCATGCAAGAGATTTCAGAAGAGCCTCATGGATCTCGTAGAGCAACATAATGCAGGTGAGGTGAGGCACATATTTCTGTGGACAGGGCAATTCCCTGTCCCCATTGCCTCTCAGGGCCTGAATATGAAAAATCAATGATCCACTTGTTTCAGGATTGGTCTGATTCAGATCAGACTCCTGTGACTCCAGAGTTACTTTCATGTTCCAAAAGGCTCATCCCTACTGGAAATTTAGATTATATTTGGATACAATGTTGAAGAATCTCAACTGTAACAATCTTTAAAAGGGTTGCTTACTTAACCTTATGTCCCAACCTATGATGATGTTATTGATCGTGATGTTTTGGCACAAGAAATGAAGTTTGCCACTGAGAGAAAAATGGTATTTTAATATTTTGTGAGATAGCAGGACATGTGGGTCCTGTGAAGTAATATGACCTATAACATTACATGGCTAATTAGCTCTTTTTCTTTAAGCTAATTATATATGCTTATGATGTATAAACATAGAAATAAATCCATGTAGTTCAGCTTTAATATTTTTTTATACTGCAGAAGGTTAGGCTAGGCTATTGCAGAGTAAGTTTGGAGATGACAGGCCCATATGCTGCTGCTTCTGGGTTGTTTTAGACCAGATCCTTCTACCGTCTCTCACCAAACTATGGGAGTCCCTGCAATCATGGAATATACTGTTCTTGCAATTCCTCAAGTTTTAGCTTTTACATTTTTCAGATTCTGTACTGCTTTAGTGTGTACTTCTGAACTTCATATTAGGGGATAGTAAGCTCTCTTCATAGAGTAGGAAGACAAAACAATTCCTTCTCTAGTTGAGAACTAAGGACAAATTATTAAAATTTCAGGCCCAAGAGCGTAAACAATGGTGGACTGAAGGGTGAAAAACAAGAAGGGTAGGACTTCATAAGCTACAGCTGTAATTGGAAAATTAACACCAATATGCTAATAGACCAGAACTTATAAAAGTGTGAGACCCCATGACCAGTTGTCTGTTTTTTGTGATGATTTTGGGTTCATCCTTGGTGTAGCCCTGGCTGGGCTCCTGTGCTGCCCAAGGTGTATCCATTGAGGCCTTCTAATAAAGACCTACTTTATTCTTTAGCTCTGTCTAGTCTCTGTTCTAGGTCAGCCTTCACAAGGCATCACTTGGCCTCAGAGCTGACAGGAAGATGGAGTGTGGCATGTCCATCAGTGTGCAGCTGGCAGCAGTGGCTCTGGCCAGAAGGGAGTGCCTGATAGCACGGAGCTGTCAGGGGTACTATGATGTGTAGGAATGGCAGCAAGCAACAGTACTTAACACTGCTTTAAAGTCCAGTCTTTTAGAAACAGTGTTGGTCTTGAGCAAAGGAATGTGTTGCAGCATTATGGGTGCTGTAAGTGCAAGACCTCTCTGGTGCTTATGAAGGATGGGCCGTGCTGAATGTCGGTCTGGCTTTTATGTTGCAGATACCATGTGTTGTAGGGTGCTGTGGGTCTTAGTTGTCTCTGCTGGGTACACTTGAATGCAGGAGCTCAGGTGTGATGTGATGAGATATGTGGATCCCAGACATGGACTATCAGTTTATGTAGGAATTGAAAATACAAGGATTTTTTCACTGCAGGGATACAGTTTTTAGTAAGCATATACATTAGGGAGTAGTGGCAGTGTGTTTTCCTTCTGATCTTGTCATCCTTCAGATTCCTGTTATTATTCTGATTACCTTTAGGCAAGACATCCTCCTACCCCTCTCCACTCACGTTGCATTTCTCAATGGGACACTGCAAGAGAGGCTTAGCCCAGGGTATTTATGGTCCTGAATTCCCTTTTATGCTGTGGCTGCGTGGTGTACTCTGAACTCATTCCTGTAAGGTACTGAGCTTTCTGGGCCTAACCCAGTAAAGCACTTAATGACATATTTAACATTAGGCATATATAAGTATTCCCATCATCTTCATGCCCATGCATTTAAGTAAAGCATGTACTTGAGTACTTCACTGGATTGGAACCAAATTGCTCTGCATCCTGTTGGAACTCACTGTAGGTGTGTAATCTCTTTAGCTTCGCTTTGCCTCTTAGGCCAAAGTTCTCATTTGCATTAAGTTTTAATGCTGGATTAAAGATTTTAGTGTCTGTCATTGAAAACTAGTAATTTTTAAGATCCTTGCTTAGCAACTTTATCAAAAAGTATGTGGCTGCTACAAATTCTGTGGAATTTCTCCATATGAGAAGTAGGTAAGTGCATTTTTGTTTTGTGCAGTAGTGTGCACAAAGAAGTTTGTCCTACTTGGATGTGTTTATTCAGGACATTGGCACTACTTGATTCCCAGAGACAGGATTCCTATCTAGCAAAAGGCAAGTGGTGTGTTAGTTGAAACTACTCTGAAAACATTTTGCAGTTTTATATTAAGCTATTCTTGCTTTGATCCACATATCTCTTAGTTTTGAATATATCTACTTACTTGCACTATCAGGGTGTATGTGTTACTGGACTCTGTAGAATATCCTACATATACATAAGTGCATCTTCTTCACAATTTCCTTAGTTAATAAATGTGAATTTGCCAAATCTCATTCTCAATTTCTTTTCAGAAACCTGACTGAATACTTACAAACACAGGAGGAATGCTGGAATTTATCACAAACTTGCTGTGGGAGTTAGTGAACTTTAAGAAAGGCTTTTCTTCTGTTGTGACAGAACAGGACCTACAAGGATCTCAGGTCTCTCACAGACAAGCCAGAATGTTGTGAGTCACAGCCAAGTAGATGAGTAGGAAAAGTGTTCTAAATGGAGAACATCAACAGGGGAAAGATGTAGAGTGTTACCTAACCACGATAATGACAAATCTGGAAATTGGTTTTGCCATTAAAAAACTTGCATGAGAAGAAAAGGAGTCAGGGAGATTCAAGGATTCACAGTTTTTCGGGTAGAAAATGCAAAAAAAAATTGTTAGGCATATATCTGTAAGAAAGAGAATTGCTGTAGTTTATATTAAGGTGTTTATTCTATTATGTGAACAGGCTAAGTAGTTGTGATAGTTACTAAAAAATAAGCTATCTTGGTTGCATTTTCATCTATTATTTAATGCAAGTAAAGAGTTGTAGCAGTCTGTTCTTTGAACTTTTTCATTTCTTGGTGGTTGAAAATTATGAGGGTTGGTATGTGTCCCTTAATTTATCAAACATAGTTTGGAATCCTAGGACAAATCCTGGCTTGTGTAAGCTCTACCAAAATGAGATTTTGGAGTCAACAGAGTCACATCAGTTTAATTACAGCATTTAATTTGCAGGAACAACATTTGCGTTTGTGTGGTAACTCATCCCAGAGTGATTCATGGCCTTTTATTTAAGGAAAGAATTACAGACTTCTAAATATAATTTTGTATCAAAATTGATCCTGTAATTGATTTTATAGTAGTGAAGTCAATCTCCTGAGTATTACAGACTGCTAGTGTTGCATCTGATGTTTGATGGGTTTCTAGAGTTAATGTTTTTGAAGTGAATATTTCTGTCTCGTTACAATGAGTTTTCAGTTCATCCCTGTTTAGTGTGGGAAGTAGGCCACCAAAGACTTGTCAACTCTCACACTCCAGGGATGGGGACTGCACAAACTCTCTGGACAACCTGTTCTGCTTGACTGCCCTCATAGTGGTGCTTTTTCATCTCCTATACACTAGAAACCTGCAGCGTTTCAGTTTGTGTCATTATCTCTCGTTACCTTACGTACACTTTGGTTAAGAGCCTGGCTTTGTTTCTTTGGTCCCTCTAAATTGTCTCTTCTGTAGGCTGAACCAGCCCAGTTTTGGAAAAGGCCTGTAAGATAATCCACCACAAAACCATGTCCCTAAGCACCACACCTACAAGTCTCATAAATACTTCAGATTGGTCAGGCATGATTTATTCTTGGTAAATTTATGCTGCCTTTTCTCAGTCACTTTGTTCATCTTCTTGTGTCCAGAAATGGTTCCAAAGAGGATTTTCTCCATGATTCTCCCAGGAAAAAAGTGATACCTAATGCGTAGTTCCCTGAAAAAAAATCTTGTTTTTTTTGAATATTGGTGCAGTATTTGTCTTTATTCAGTTGAAGACTTTACCTGATCTCCACACCTTTTGAAATAGGAGAGAATAACCTTTCAGCTTCACCAGACTGTCTCTCAGCATCTTCCTACAGATCCCATCTGTCTTCCCTAAAACTTGTGAAATCTGAGATTTCTTAAGAGATCGCTGGCTTAATCCTCTCCCAGTACTTGCAGTTTCTTTCCTCCTTGAACTCTGTGTGTACAAAGGACCACAAGATGTTGCTGGTGAAGTCCAGAGCCATGTCTGCATCCACTGTCTGTAAATCTCCTGAGCTATTCAGCAGATGGCGTGCATTTTCATTGTTCTTTCTTTGATGTGATAGTGGAAGCTCTTCTTGTTGTCCATACCATACCTTGCCAGTTCCAAAACCAGGTGACTTTGGGTTTTCCTAACAACAATCCTGCATGTCCAGAGACTTCCTCCTTAGTCCTGCTTCCTCCTCCTTTATGCTGTTCTGCAGTGTAGTTCAGCCATGACTTCCCTGTTTAGCTAGAGGCCATCTCATGGTATGTCTGCTAAACTCTATTGTTTTCCTGAGTTTTGTGCTTGACAGAAATTGTCCTGAAAGACCTGCTAGCTTACTTGAGCTCTATTTCCCTTCAAAGCTGACTCTCAGGGAATCCCACTGGCTATTTCCCTGAACACACTGAAGCCTGGTCTCCAGCTCTCTGCTCGGATTATCACACCTTCAGTCAGTTCTTCCTTGTTTTTGAGTAGCAGGTCCAGAAGAGCATCACTCTTGACTGACCCCACAGGTTAACATAGCCTGGAGTCCCATCTTATTCACTTTGCCCCCAGAGCTTTGTAGTCCTGATCTACACTAGACCAAGGCTTTGGTATCCACGTGGATGTGCAATAATGGGTAGTGGTCCAAGGAATGGAAAATTACCACAATGCAATGGGTAGGGTCCCCTAAAAAAAGCCCCAGCCTGTTGTAACAGCATGACTGTTTAGCAAGTGTGTGCCTTCATCCCTCTCAGTCACACACCACTTCCTTTTGCTCTTTGCTAACATGCTGTTCAAGCTCAGTTGGTTTCAAAGCCTTCCTTAATGGAGCTTGTACTCCCTCACTGGATATTAGGACACTTTACTACCTCTGTGAACTTAGATATGAGGGCAGAGAAGGACTGTTTCTGCTGATGCAGGAAGTCACTAGTTTCTAGCTTCCCCATCTCAGGAGTCTCCATCAGCATCTCACTCAGCCATAGCCTCTGACTGTTCTTCCTGCCTTGCATCATGAGCCTCGGGATTTGCCTCTGCAAGGTCTCACTGAAGACTCTGATTTTCTAGTCATCCTTGATTTTTTGCAGGCTACTCACCTGGACAGGCTTGTCCACCTAACACTGCTGGGCAATGCACAAATCAAAAAACTTCCTGCAAACAAAATTTTGAAATTTAATGTTCTCATTCCTTAGCCCTAATAAAGGCTCTCTGCATGCCCCAATATTTGTTACCCTCCGATTAGTAAAAATTGATGGAGGTGATTAAAGGATGGTGAAGTTAAGAAAGAAGAATAAAGTTCCAAAAGTTCTTTTCCCCTAGGAAAAGCATCTATTGTTTCAGTGTTGACTATTGCTATACGCTACTTACAAATCTTGTGTCCTTTTGTGTAGCTGCATCTGTTCTTTCACTTGGATGCTCAAACCCTTTATTTTTACATTTTGGACAGCTGCATATGATGAGTGCTGTGTGAGCTAAAAATGCTGCCCTTTCCTCTGAGGCACGCAATGTAAAATAATCAGGAGGAAATCAAGACAGAAAGTAGAAGTGTGAATATGGTTGCTGCAGCTGGAGTCATATGGAGATATGTCTGAAAATGAAGTGCCAAATAGAAAATGAGTATGAATACCTTCCATGCCAATAACCAAACAACTATAGACTGTAGAGGGACTACAGAATAGAACAGAGGATGAAACTGAAGAATTAAATAAAGGGAGGTCTTACAGAGTGGTATTATCTTTTATCTTATTATCTTTTGCTTTTCTTGCTTTTGTATGTGAAAATATTTTAGGATAGACAAACAGATGATCACAGAGATGAACGACTCTTCAAGTGTAAAGGAGGTTTAGACTGTCAATGCATTTTTAAGAATATTTTTTAGCTGTGAAAGAAGCAGCTTGGGAAGGCCCTACAGTGCTGTAACCCCATTAGTCACAGTGGAAGAGGTAAAAGGGCTTGTTAAAACAATAAATGGATGTGGAAAAGGGGTGACAGAAGGGTGAAAGCAGCAGCTGCACCCTGGAGGAAATGGGCAAACTGGAGGAATAGGTTGCAAAAGAGAGCAGGCAGGTTTTTTTGAGACTGTCCACTGTCTGAATTCCCCCCGTTCTTATCTGTATTAGCTCAATGTCGCGTTGACCCTCCCTCCAGCAAGCAGAGGGAGGGGAGGAGACTTCCACACTTGTCAGTATTGGTTCTTCAGTCAGATGAGGAGGATGCACTGATATGACACTGGTTATTTTATTAGTATGTGGGTCAAAATAAAATGTGGCAGCAAAGCTTTTCAGAAACCGGGTGAGTACTCCTCTTTTCTGTGCTCTTGTTGTAAAGAGTCTGCAAGGAACCTAGGGTAGTTTATCTCTCTTACATGGTACACTGCAGAAAAACTGTTCCAAATTTTGGTGGAAATGAAAGTGTGGAAGCTCCACCTCCTCACTCCCTAACCCGAGTGAAGACTCATTGAGTGCACTAGTTCTGGAGTTTTGTTACCTTCTGATCTGTTATAAAGTGAATTAACATTTTCCACCTTAAAATGCTTGCAGCCACACCCTGCCCCACTTCCCTATCTCACACAGATGTCCAGGGCACTGGATTCTCATGGACAAGTGAGTTTTACCGAAATTCTGGGCCAGTGTGTGACACTTCCCTGTGTCTTTTTCCTGCTGCATGAAAAAAGAAATAGTGACTTCAAATATGAAAGTTAATCAAGTCTTCTTTTATTCCAAGTGGCTGTTCTTTCAAGCTAATTAAAATAATTCAGATGACTGAAGAACATTTTAATTGACTTAGGATTGCAGTTCAGAAAAAAAAAAATATTTCTAGTGGAAAGACTTTTTGGGATTAAGCCAGCATCATAGCATGCAAGAGAGTTGAATTCAGCTGTTACCATGTTACGGATTTGCTTCATAACTTTGAGAAATGCCTTCACCTTCCTTCTAAATGTCAGTTTTGATGGTCCTTTCCCCACGTTGTATTGTGCATTTAAGTGAAATAGGCTCTTGCACTCAGAGGGTTTCTGCAGGTTTAGGAATCTGTCCTGGAGGCTGAAATTCTGGATTTTGTAAGCTAACCTACAGGGTTTGTTCCCAAGGAGCTGGTCTTACCTGAGCTCTTGTCTCCTACCTCTCCATGCCTGCCACTCCTTTTTGCCAGCACTGGTGTTAGTGCAGCCACATGTTCATGTGATGAGAAGCATGACTCAAATGAAGATGTAGGTAGGTAGATTTACAGAGCATTTTCTAGGCACATCATTGCCTTAACTAAGCTCACTTGAAAACATTATACAGGAAAAGGGAAGTAAAGCTTGGCTGGGGTTGGACCCATTTGAAGAGCAGATGGGAACACCTTTGGCAGTGTCTACCACAGAGATTGACTTAGAGCAATTAGAGGACTTCAAAACCGAGTTACTGCTTACAGAGGAGACTCATAGGCTTCTAGGGAGTTCCCCTGGTGAATGGTCCTATTCTCACACTGTAGATTTCCTTTCAACAGTCCATCATCTACAATCAGAGTTTTTTGGTTTGGTTTTTCATTCCACAAGATACAGGGATTTCCTGAATGAGGTTTTTTTCATGAGCTGCTTGCATGTGTTTGCCACTTAATTTCCTCCAAGTGGGATGGAGAATTGAGGGTAACATGTTGATTTAAAGCTCACACAGCTACATTTATGTTCTCCATGACATGAAATTTATATTGCTTTATCTCATTTTTATGTTTATGTAATACACAAGTCTCTACTTCCTCTAGTGTCATGGAAGATGAAGGTTTGCATTTTTATACACACAGACACTGTTTGTTTGAAGTGTCTCCTTTCTCCAGAATATTTGCATGCCTTTGAAAGTGGTTGCTGAGTGTATCTAGCCTTCAGGTGATGGCAAAGCATGGATTAATTGAGAAGAACTAGAAATTCAGAATAAACCTAGGACTTATGTCCCAAAAAAGAGAAATCCTATTGCAAAGTAACTTACTGCTGCTATGCTGAGTCTGTATCCCACTGAAGTCAGTGATTTAACTGCAGCAGATGTAATATTTGTTACAGATATGGCTGGTTGTCACATATGAAAAACTAGTTTCATGTGTAATTTCCAATAATGTGTTGCTCTGAAACTGTATCAGAATTGGAATGTTACTCAAAGTACTGTCTAAAGTTGGTTCTCTGAGAATCTTTCCAAGGATTCTTCTTTTCCTCAATGTTTTGGAGTATAGGTGAATGATTTTTTAATGTGTTTTTCTTATATCTGATTCTCAGGAGGCACAATCAATCAAGAAATTACCTACCTTGATTCACTCTGGATTAGTAGCTGTTTATGGCACAGTTGTTTTGAATCACATAGTTCTCTTTTTGGGAACAGATGATGGACAGCTACTGAAGGTAAGCTGAGTGTGGCACTTCTTCCCTTCTCCACCAGCTGCTGTTGCATTCAAGTGGGTAAATATTTCCTGGTTTATTCAGGAAATATTATAAACACATATGATCCCCTGAATCTCTATTTTTTTATGTGTGAAATAACTGCTCTATGGTCATTTGGAGAGCAAGATAACATTCAAAAGCAATTATGTACCTTGCTAAAATTCAAGTAAACATTTCATTAAAACCTGAATGCCCAGAGTATTAATTTACAGACTGTGGAGTTCTCAGTTATTCTGTCTTGTTTCCTCCTTTGATTTTTCCAGTAGGAATATTGTTAGATTTTTGGAAGGGTGTGTGTTTGTTTGTTTGCCTGTGTGATGTGAAAAGTCGTCCATTAGAAAGAAGAGTCAAGATTCATTTTGCCTTAGCTTCTGAATAGTTGACCTACACTAACTTAAATCCATTGCTTGAAAGTGAAAGTCATCTTATCTCATTATCAAACATTTCAACCATCCAGTCAAATGCCTTTTATGCTTTCATTTTTTCTGGGTTTTGTGAAAATGTGCATTTCCTGCCTACACTGTAAAGGATGACTCTCATTCTTTGTCTTTATTAAGCAGACATTTGGAAAGGAATATAGTAGAGACACTGAAAAGCTTTGTCCATTTGATTTCATTTTGCTTTTGATAATGAAAAATGAAATGGAAGTCTTCCATATCTCCTTAACACAGTGGAGACAGTGAACACATTTCCCTTGTTTAGTCATGAAAAATCAGTGTTGGTGTGCTTATTGACTTGCAAAATGAAGTTTCTGGGGTCTCTCGTTCTGTTGAATTCTGTGCAGAGGGTGGTGGAAAATAGTAAAGTTGGGCGAGGTAAGAAAAAGAAATATCATCACAGGTGTATACTTAGAGGAGCCACAAAGAAATTTGTGTAAATTCTTTTTTACTTTATGGGTGTCTGAATGTTGGCTTGTTTTCTGAAGGCTGATACTTTCTTCTCCTATTGATAGGAGTAAAAGGTTGTAATTTTGGGATATAGGCATTTCTTCCACATTCTGTTTCCAAATCAGTCAGTAACAGGCTTGGTGGAAGGCATGTTTCATATGCTAAACCAGTGCCAAATTCAGTGCTAAATGTGTCTGGCATGGATTTTGTTGAAATTCTGTTCTTATGGTCTTTTCCTTCATCCTTCTCCAGTGTGAGAACCAGTGCAGTAAGTGAATTGAATCATGGCACAGTAATTCATCTCAGAAGCTTTGATGTGACTGAAATTGGGCTTTTGTTTAAGATGTTGACTGATCAATAAAAGAACATGGGAATAATTCAATTACACATGTTTTAGGCTATTCTTAATGAGGATATGAAATCTAATTGCCCAGAGGTTTTATATGAAATTGAGGAAGAAACCTCCATTTTCCCCAAACTACGACTTGATCCAGTGAATAATAACTACATCTATCTGTCCTCTGCTAATAAGGTAAGTACAACATTTAATAAAATAGTAAATTCATATAAACTACTGCTTTAAGGATTTCTACCTCTTTGTAAGTGAAGCATCGGTTTGTGTCAGTTAGACTTTTAATATGCAAACTGCAGTTGCCAACTTTCCACCTAATATCTGCTTATGTTTTATAAGTTTGGACTGCACTCCTGCAGAGCTTGGAAGAGCTTCTGCTGTCATGGTGCTGCCCAGTGTTGCTATGATCCAACAATACTCTTAATTCCATGGTTATTTTATGCCATTTTGCCAAGAGAGTGTTTGTTTCTGTTTTTCCTGGAGGCAGGAAAATGCAGATCATGCAGAGCCAAGCTTAGAGATAGCAAAAAAACTTGTACACTCTTTAGAGACAAAGCAATCCCAATGTTGGTACATCAGGGTTTGTCAATTAAGGATTTTCTAAAGTGGAGAAATCTCTTAATTTGAGAGATGGATTTGAAGCCTTAGTTCTGATGAAATCAGTGATAATGCTGTAATCAGTGATAAAAATCCCATTGTCTTCAGTTAGGCATAGACTTCAGAAGAACAAAACAAAAAGACAATGAGAAGTGAGCAATGTGTGTGCATAGTGAGGCCAAGGAGGTCAGCAGTGGCTGAGAGCTGCTGCACGTGAGCAAACGTGTTGGAGCTGCTCGTCAAGCAGTGAGCAGCTCCCAGGAGCCAGTACAGTTGTTGCAGCACATCTTGCAGCAGGGCTACTGAGCAGCAATCAGAAAATCCCTTTGTCTCACCAGAAGTGGGGAAGGATGACATTGAAAGCTTAAGGGCTTGCTGTCCATCTGAGCTGAACAGGATTTCACCCAGCACTTAATTGTCGTCACTTAAAATAAAATCACTTTTCTGGCGGTGAACATAGTGTTTTAGCCTGCTGTTATAGAGCAGGGGTAAGTTGGTAGGAGAACCTCTGACTGATATAAAACATCTGTCACAAGTATAGAAGGAATGTCAGTCTCAGTCAAAAGTATACATAGATATTCAAAGTAAGACTTGAATTTTCTTTAGCTTTGATAAAAGACCAAGTTGTTAGAGAGGAACAACAGCTTTTAGGAATAAATGCACTTCTCTGATCATCTCTTAGAGCTGAAATAAGGTTTCTACATTGTCTTCTTTAACTTGGTAGTAATCTAGGATTATGACTGGTTTCTGAATTGATTATCTCACACACTTTCAGATAAATTGAATTTTACAATAAATGGTTGGAAAAAGCAGTAAATATAATTTTGCTGGAAGCAGTGTATCCTTGTTTCTGTTGACAAAATATAGAAACTTCTAGTTCTTGCAAATTTGTAAAATATGGTTTGAATTAGTTTTTTTTTACTAAGATCATTAATTCACATTGTTATTAATCACATTATTTGTATCTGTATTCAGTATTTGTAATCAGCTTTCTCTTTTTCTTTTTCCTTTCCTTTTCTGAAAATGGCTGGCTAGGATATTCAAGCTGAATGTACAAGTATAGATACATACAATATAGCCACAACTATCTACATTTACTTACTGAAATGGCATTTTCATGCATGCTAAGCAGTTGCATGCGTTTGTTCTAGTGTGCACATGCAGTAACCTGACATGGTGATGCAAACACAGATGCATTTTGTTATGAGCATGCATTTTTGGATGCACCTTCATCAATCATTTAAATATCTCCATTCTGAGGAGAGGAAAATGGTGTTCTGCTAAGCAGAGCATTATTTGTAAAATATACCTCCTTTCTCTTATTATCTATAATTCACTATGCTGATCAGTCTTTCTTGCATTAATCTGCCCATGCTGGCCTTTGAGTAGTAGAACCAAATTGTTATTGTCAGAGGTGTTTCATTATCTGATGACAAAATACAAGTGTGTGCAAAGTGTGTGCAAAATAGGCTGCATATTTCTATCCAAAGGTCTTCTGGCAGAGGGGAATCCATAAGGAGACTTCCCCAGAGGGATTGTGCTTGGTTGCTGTCAGATTTTTAATGGTAACCTTCAAGTTGCCTGTTTATGGAGGCTGTATTAATTCAATGTGTTATTGCATTCTTTGGTTTCAGGTGAGAAGAATACCAGTTGCAAATTGTGGTAGATTTGCTTCTGAGCAAGAATGCTTATCTGCAAAGGACCCCTACTGTGGGTGGTGTTCTTTCAATCAAAGGTATCTTTTAGTGTTTTAGACTGTCATGTAAAAGCAGAGCATTACTAGTCAGTGTACATTTTTACTGGATTGGGGCTATTCAACATCAAAATTTTATCTACTGATTTTTTGTGGAATCAGTCATAGCCATAAATGTGAGACACTTTCTTGTCATGTGAAAGGGAACTCGTCACTTTTGAAAAGCTTTGTAATACTCAGATTTTTAGATCTACCCATAAAATGTATGTTGGGCTAAGAATAAATTATTTTGCTTTTACAAGAGATATTTTTGTTTTCCAGATTGAGAGATAAAATTGTATACTTGAAACATCTTAATAGCTGAGGGCATCTTGTATGTGAGAACAAGAAAAGAGCACTTAGTTGTCTTCCGTATTGATAGTTCATTTTTTTGGAACCACTGACTTTCATTTAGGCCAAAGTGGAATTTCTTTCTAAATATTTAAGTCTCACATTTCAATCATTAATTTCGACACTAAGTTTGAAGCAGGTTTGAATTCTACTTTACGTGTGGGGCCTGGACTGGAGAAATTCCAGGTCATCAGGCCTAGTCTTAGCAATTGCAAGCAACCACATCATATAAAACTAAAAACTTGCAAAACTAAATCTAAATAGGCTTTTTTGTCATTCCTGCCCTGATTGTGCAGCTTCCTGGCAGTCTCATTTTTTGCTGGTAAAAAAATGTCTGCTCATTTTTGTCATGTGCTTGTTTATGGACAGGTTACGGTTATTTGTTCTGGTGTTCACATCACCTGTGCCTAAATAAGTTTCTCCCCTACTCACTCACACTCACCTCTTCAATGTTTTTGTGAAAGCAGTCTCTCTCTCTCTCTTTTCATTTTGGTGTACTGAAACATTGAACTTCACTAAGGTCCTCTCACTTGAGGCACTCCTTTCTTATCTCCACTCCAGTAATCCTTCCATGAAATTCATGCATCCTTTCAAGAAAAGGATGGCCAGGTCTCTCAAAGTGTTCCAGAAGAGATTTCAGCTGTGCCTTGCTTAATGTTATTTAATCAGTCTGTCCAGGAAGCACCTTAGTGTGTTCTGGGATCACAAACGTCTTTTTCATGACAGCATCACATTGATGGGCCACAATCATCCATGATCAAATAATGCCCCCAGGTCCTTCTCTTTCTTTGTTGTCTTTCCAACTGATGAGTTTCCAGTCTATAACACATATGGGTTGTGAGATTTTTATTGCTGTAGGTACATGTTCTTGTACTTTATGCTTTGAAATGTCATTCCATTTCAAGGTTATCCAAGTTTTCCTGTGTGATATTCTTATCTTCCTTTGCATGTTAATGTTCCCAACTCTGTATCATCAGCAGATGTCAACAGTGTAAACCTTCTTTTATGCCAATTTGCCAGTGATTAAAATCTTAAACTAAAGTGCCTATAAGATGGATTTTTGAGGAATTCCACTAGTAACCTCTTCTAGAAGGTTAATACTACTCATTTTGGTTTGTTACCCATTTGGTGTTAGTATGATTTTGCTGAAGATCTGTTAGTCTGTGTTTGCAAAGTTAGTTATTGGAAGAGAGTAGGTATTTATTCTGTAATGCGTTTTCTTCAAGCTCTCTTTTGCTCCCTTGATAGAAGCTGTGTATGTTACAGTGCTAAGCCTTTCAGGCTTTTAATTGCCTTATAAAGGGATTGTGAATAACTCTTATTACTCAGTAAATCCCCTGCTTATGAGGGGAATCACAAAAAGTTTCTGTTTGACTGAAACAGAAATAATTTACTCTTTTGGAGAAAAAATTAATTACTACGATATAAGTCCTGTTTAACACCCGGATAATTTTTTACTGTTAAATACTTAATGTTATTAAATATTTGGCTTTGTGAAGAGGCACCTCTGAGTGAAACTTTAGAAAAAGAGGAAGACTTTTTAAAAGAGAATTTTTAGCCAGTATTTTAGTCAAAGTCCATATGTGTCCACTAAAGCAATATATTCCATAATAATTTTGAGATCAATGATGTTTTCTACTTTTCAGGGAAATAAATTTTTTGTAAAATAAAGTATGCACTCCAGTTTTATGTAAATTTTACTAGCAATGCTCATTCTTCTTTTTAAGGACAGTGTGAATTAAAATCCAGTCCTTCAATGAAAAAAATGTGTTCATCTAGTTGCAAGTGAAAACAAAATTAAACAAAATGTTTCTACTGTTCCTATTTCTACTCTTTCTTCCATAGGGACATTCTCCTTTTCACTTGCAATCATTCAAACCAGTTAGTTACAGCATCGTGTGATTTCTCCTAATGTTTCTAGATTTTTTGTTGCTGAATCAGATTTGCCTGAATTATGCTGAAATACAATTCAAATACAAGGTATTGATGTTTTACATGCATTTTCCATATGGAAACAACACGATGCATGACCAGAGTTACTTTTGCATGTAGTCAATGTGTGGGACGTCAGTGGACTTCATTCAGGGGTTGGTACATTGGAGAAAGAAGGAAGCCTCAACTTTCTCTGAAAGTATGTTCTCATTCCATGAGGAAATCAGTATGCTGTAGCAGGACAGAGAAGGCAAATATGTTAGGATCTGTAGTTAACAAAGATTAGTGAAGCAGAGACTTAAGTAAATACAAATGAACAAGTATGTATAAGTGTTGTGTTGTTATAGTGAAATAAGAGGAACTCAATTCCAATCATGTAGAGAAATCTTCAGTTCTATAAAGAACTAGTTTGCTGTGAAATATTAAAAAAAATCTTGACTCTGCTCTTCTCTGTATACATATCTATGCATGTCTGAAATCTGATCGAGGGTTTCATACCTTATACCTTCATACTTGTATAAGGTCCAGTTCACCTTTCCAAGAAAGCCAGAATTAGTTGTCTGAATCTGTATGTTAATTTTCAGAATCCTGTGGTTCACAAGTAATATTTATCTTTTATATTAATTCAAAGTACTTGCAATCAATATCAATTTTTTAAAATAGGAGTATTACAGAATAATTTCATCTTTAGGTGAGTGTAATTATTTTGCTCTTAGCTTTTGCAGGGCAATTTTGAGAATTTATGCTGAGGGGCATCAGATGTGACTGATTCCTATGAAAATGACTGCTCACTACAGCACGCTGTTAAAGTGTTAAAGGTCAACTTTGAGAGCAACAAAAGATGCATTTTTCCCTCACATAAAGACAAGCATGACCCTGGGTCCTGGGTGGCATTACTGGTTTCGCTATTAAACTCTCAGATTCTTCATTGCAAATGAGGAAAACAGGTTCACTGCTTGTGTTCCTCAGGCAGTCTTAAGAAAGCAAGTAGCTTCTTCCTGGGACAGTTGTAAATATTCAGCTTGATAAACAGTTTTCTTTTTTAATATTTCAATATTAACATCATTGAAATGCATACACTTATTTAGTGCCAAATACTGCAAGTGTGTTGCCTTGCATCTTTACCATTATAATCCTCATCCTGTCAGAAGCTGTAGAATGTCTTTCTTTTGTCTTTACTCGTTGCCAGTGTGAATTACCTACCTGTGTGTTTCTGGGAATGTGGTTTATGCACATCTGTTTATGACAGATCCCATCTTCTGTGGCTCTAAAACTGTGGTGCTAATGAGCCTTTGTGATCTCAGTAGGGTGAAGAGAGATATAAATGAGACTGAAATTCCCCCTAGCTCAGACAGTTTGAAATACGTCAAGCATATATAGTCCCAATTTATTACAATACCATTATGACCTGAATGCATTCAGATGCAAAACCCCACAAGGTTCTTGTCCAGCAGGAAATCAGTTTGCTGAGTTAGACCACAGAGGAAGTGAACCTCGTGCTTAACTGCATTCCAGTTGCCAACATCTCGATCTGCAGAGAAGATGGCCTTATGGTTCCTAAGATTTGTGGGGTTATTTTGGGCATTTTGGAATGTGGTGGCTATTTTTGTTAAATATGTTGTTCATTTTGGAGAGAAAACACATTGTTTGTGAAATACGTTTTTACAGTGAGCTCCTAATGAAAAAGGCCCGTATGTTGCAACTGTGAACTCATTTCCAGTTTGTAGCAAAGGAATGGTTCATGCCAAGCAGATGTCACTGTTCATGGGATTGAAACTATATATGCTTCTACATTTGGTAGAAAAGTAGAATTAAAGCTATTAAATGTTACATTTATTTATAAATAATCAGTCTTAGTATTAAAATATTAAGATTCAGTTAGCACTTACTTGTCTTTAATTGCTAACTGGAGTTAATCTATGAATTGTTCATTAACTGTTGACAGCAGACATCATTTTAAGGATTCACTTTTCAAACTCTATGACTGTCCATCTAATTTGTATGCCTATGTTGTCTTTTTCTTGTAACATGTTTTTAATATGTGTAATCTTGGTAGTACTTATGTATCCCAGTGTTTCCTCATTCTTCCTTAATTTTTTGTTGCACAGTGTGTTTCCTACAATTTGGCATCTCTAACATTTGTATTTACTTTGAGCTATCCTAATTCTGAAATGAATTTTGTGCTTGAAGACAAAGAAATCTATTTTGAACCTTTTCAAATCCAGTGTTTTTATCCAAGTGCACTGACAAAAAAGGGAAGGATTACCATTCATATCAGTGGGTGACAAAGGAGATTAGGGAAGAGGACGCATCTCATCAACTGTGCACATTCATAGTCTAGATTTACATTTGAGCTTCACTCCCATCCCTTCTTATACCCTCTGGACAGAACAAGCACTTTCTGTAGTGTGGTTCATTTCATTTTGGTATGAATGTCTAAAACAGGGTAGATGAATTGTACCCTAAAGGACGTATTTCTCCCCAAAGAGTGTGGAGGGGGGCTGGGGGGCAGCAAGGGGCTCAGATCTAGAGCTGTACAATGAAACATTCAAGTTGGTGATGATGAATTCCATCCCGGGCTACCAATTCCACTGTTACTGGCCAAGCATCTCATATATGCTTGAGTCCCATTGACTTAATCAAAACCCCTGAGCATATATCAATGCATTGTAATTAATTTTGATAAGCAGAAGATTTTACTGATTGTTTTCCTAAAGCTTTTTGCAGTTATAACCATATTCCTGTAAAAAAATCAATAGTGTTCCTATGAAAAATCAGTAACTTGAAATAAGTTGAAGTACAGTGTCTGAAGTCAAAGGCACGATAAGGAGGCTAGTATAATTTTATGTATACTTTTAGGTGCACATTAAAAGAAAATTGTACACATTCAAACAGCATAAATGGTTGGTATAACATTTCACATGCACCTGATAAAGATCTGAAAATCCTGCTAAGTTTCCCTGCCAAATATCAGGTATGTACACCCAGTTTTATGTGTGTTTGTTTATTGTGACTTAAAATATGTAATTTTGTTGCTTATTGCAGCTTGTCTGTTTTTGTCACCATGTTCCATACATTAGTTCCTCTTACCCCAACAATTGGCAAATATCTTGGAAATCTCAGTAAGCTTAATATGTAAATTAGATAGATATTCTCCTCCTCTCCTGTGAAACGTATCTTGAAGCTACACTTCATGATGCTGAGTCAAAATTTCAAATATTTACTATGCTAACTCAGGCAATGTTTCCATTGTATCACTGTATCAGCTATTTTAATATTTCCAGTAACTGTATATCAAGTGCAGTATGGAAGTTCTGAGCTTTGTAACAAGTTAGAAAACATTCACTGGGATACATATGCTAGCACAAATTCTTAAGTGCTTGATATTAGTCTTTACTCTGTATCTGTTCACAGCACACACAGCCTTGAATATTTGATTATCAACTATTGTGACTGGCCACTTAATCTGCACGCTATTGTTTCTGATTTCCTGATTGAATACACTAATGTAATCATATTTGTGAAGCACTCGCAGCCAGAAACAAAGGATAATTCATTACAATATAGGTTCTGTTTCATAATTAAGTGCTCTTTGGTTATGGATACAAACGATCTCTCTCTGTGAAGATTCTTACTTAAATATTTTTAAAGGAATATAACAGCATATAACCAGCAATATTCTAGTCTTGAACTCCAAAATTATTTAAGATTGTTTGCTAACATACCATACGGATCCATTTAATTTCTGGAAGTAAGCAATGCTGTTACTTTCAAAACTCTTTCTGTATTGCTTCTTCAGTTGGGAGAGTCACTTTCCTTTGAGAGTTTATCTAGTGAATTGTCTGCTTTCACCACAAAAAAAAATTCATTTTATGCATTTCATAGTTTGTCATTTTCTGTAAAAACAAGGCGATGACTTAGCAAGTATAATATAACCCCCATTGTATTCTTGTTTTATTGTTTTATAGGTTGTTGTGACTGCAAATGTAAGAAAAATCCTTACTTTCTGTATGATAAAAATTGTAACAACCGTTGAAATATTTTATGAAAACGTAGTGCTGAAAAATTCATCCTGTTTCTGCAATCTAACCACTCCGATGATAACTGATAATGGTATGTTTTACTATTAAATGTGTTTAATGCTTCTTCACCATCCTTTAATACTGGGGAGTACTGTATAAATACAGGCCTAATGAGTGTGAAAGTACATAATGCTCTTTATTAAATTTCACTGAAGAAAAATAATTCATATTTTGTCGAGTGATGTGAGTATACTCACAGAACTCTTGGTGATTAAAGTTTTGTTAATATAGAATCCTTTGTAGAAGTAATAACACACATTATCCTGTGGCTGGAAGCAGCTTCTTCACTTGACCCTGTGGCAGTGCAGTGCCTTAGCCTTAGAATATTTATTTCCTTAGCCATTAATAACTGTCTAAGGAAACTTAAGATAACTGCAATGACAATCAAGCTTGCTGGAGCAATGGAAGCAGTGTTGGTCTAGTGCTTTGCCTTGACAAATTAACCCATCTTAACTCTTCTCTAATCTGCAAATAGAATTTGTTTTTGCAAGAAACTGTACTAGCATAAATAGGAGAATCTAATTATGAATGTCTGTACAATAAATAATGTTAACATTTAATTAACTGTTTCAACCTAACTTAGACACTGTGAGAAAGTGGTTGTGCAATGTAGAAGATTAGCAGAAAAACAGATGGTTCAGGGGCAGTTTGGTGGGTACATCCTTTTGACTTGATTTCATTCATCCTTCTGAATTATTGGTTGAATCATTTTGCAGTAATTCTGGCACTACTTTGTTCATCAGTAGTTCTCGGAGTTAGATACCTGAGCAGCTTGTATTGGATGTGTGATGCTTGTGATCTGGTTTGTGTATCTAATGGGCAGTTACAAGTTTTAGAATGAGGTGGTAAATTACTGAATGTCTTGAGTTTTGAGCTGTTCTTTATGCTTTGGTCTCAAGGATCAGATCATAATCCTTCACAGTGGAGTCTTATTTGACTAATAGTAGGGCAACGTCCCCCTTGCATTTCTTCAAGAGTCTGTATAGAAGCACAAAGCTTTTTTAATAGAGGTTGGCCTTATAACTTCTTGTAGTTGCTTATGTTAGCATGCAAGAGTTTTAATCTAAACTAAGGAATAGATAGCAAACACAAGGATTCCCACATGTTTTTAAGTGACTTGAAGAGGAAACAGAAAACATACAAATGCCTTGCCTCTATTTCTTCCTCAATAATATAAAGGATTATGGAATACTGTACATGAATCTGATTCTCTTATAAAAACCTTGGTACAGGGAGAGGAATGAAATTTACCAGATATTTTCAAGGGCCTGTTGTTCTGAGGAGTTCAGTGCTACAAAGAGCTCTGTCTCTCAGGGACCCTTGCCCCTGCAGAAGATTCTTTGGAGTATTTGGATCTGAGGAGGCTGGATCTGGGAAAAACTCCTCCAGCATCACAGAAGTGTTGTGTCAAGTTCCTGTCCAGCATTGGGAATTGAGAAGTAAAGTCTGTCACTAGAAAGTGACAGCTGAAGTGATATCCATGAGTATTTTGATCTATTAAGCTGTCTTTAGTAAACACTATCAGTGGATTTTTAAGAGGGAAATGTCCTTTATTGACTCAGTCCCAAAATCCGTGTTATCTTGTAATTATGGAGTATATAGTTTGGTTCTCTGTCTTCACAGACTGAAGCTTTCTCTTAATTCCATTAGCAGGTTTTCAGAGAACAATTGTTATGGAAGCCAGCTCACCTTGCCTGTGCTTTGTGCCAAAAATGAGCCCTTTGGCAGTGTTAACCAGAAGGCTGTGGGGTTAGCTTGTGCCTGCCACTATTGCTGCTACTCACATGCTCCTGTGAGCTCAGATCTCTTAGTAGATAATTCAAGTGTGAAGTAACATTGTCTATTTGTGATATCCCCTGTAAAGTGACCTCAGTTTCACAAGAGCATGCACTTGCAAAACTCCTTTAGGTATCATTTCCTGGAAAAAACATTTTGAAAATACCTGCTACTAAGTGCAGTCTAATGCATTTTAAAAGGTCAGTGCAGACCATACAGAAAATAATAGGTTCCATTAATTTCAACACAGACAGAATCAGGAAAGCATATTTGACAGTGCTGTTTTTAAAGTATTTATACAAGCTTAAAAGTAAATACAAGCTCTGCCAGTAGGAGATAAATTCCTTACTTTTCCTTACTACTTCTAGCAAAATACTGGGAATATTTTACTCTTTCTCATATATTGATTTGGGCAAGTGATTTAGGCAATTGTGTATCAACACTTCAGATTTCTGCTGGTAACTAGATTTCTGGAGATACAAACAGGTGTATTTGATGAAGGATTTCAGAATGTCTGTCTGTGGTCATCCACATCTTTAAGCATAAAATGCTGTTCAAGTCAGTTTCTGCTATCCATTTAGTAAGGTGTTTGAGCATGTGAATGGTCCCAAGGGCTGTTTCTAACAAGCAGTTCAGATGACCTTTGCAGTGAGCACCCAAGTGCCATGCTGCCATGGGGAGGTAGGAGATACCTACATTAGCAACATAGATGTAGCCAAAGCTGGCTTTCATCTGAACAAGCCAGCCTGTGGTAAAGACAAAGGTTTCTCTACCTTTGCAAGATAGATATACTTAAAATTTGTGTAACTTTTCTGGATTAAAAAGCTAGCTACTTTCTAGCATAGAGAAGTCAGAAAAGTCTGCAAACATGGGTTTCATTTGATCTCAGGCAGCCATTCATTTCACAGACTACACATCTGCAGGCACACAGATGAAAGAGACCATGGCTTAAGTGGTATATATCTAATTCTACTGTTCAATGTGGTATTCTGCTCATAAGGGAAGATACTCTTTCATACCACAGCTGCCAGTGAATTGTTGGTATAGTAATTGCTAGCTGAAATAATGGCAAATTGACTCATGCAATCATAAAAGATTTAAATAGGATGAAAATTGCTACTGCATAGATTACAAAAGGAGACTCTGAAACCAAGTCTGTGAGACAGAAAGAGAGAGAAGTATGGTATGGTGGGGTCTCTTGCATTAGAACAGTCTGTTGTGTTAGAAGACTTGAATTCGGGGTCTGGTTATACCACAGTGTATATCACTCTGTGCTTTTTGAGAGATGATTTTATATCCCTGCTTCACAGTAGCATTTCTTTATCTATATCCTGACAATAACATTACTTTTATTTGTCATGCAATGGTGGTATCCAGCTTCATTAATATGTGTGTATAAAGCATTGGCATAACTCATCTGAAGAGTTCTGTGGAAGGACAAAATCTGGTTTTTTTATCAGTTAAAAGTATGAATGTATGAGAGAAGGTGCATACCAAGTACAGAACAGCTACTTTGAGTTTTCAACTCAAATTATTTTTGAACAGTTATTTCTTGTAATATCCAGCATGTACCTAACATGTGCATTTTTCCAGATTGTCTAGTTCTTGAAGCATCACTGTCCTCAAGCTCTTGGAATATCACACAAACATTTCAGTTGAAAAAGTAAGAGCCTGATTCTTGTTAAAGTTCATTGTGGGGTTGATGCGTGTGTGGGGGGGAAAGTGACTAAAGTCATTCATCATTCCTTTTTTTTTGTATTTATCAAGGAACTACATGGCACTAAAGATAGTCAGATCTGTTTTCTTGGCCCACTTCCTCCTCCTTCTCTTTTTTTTTTTTTTCCCTTAAAAAGCTACTTCTTCTGATCACTCCCTTATTTAATGGGACTGTGGAAACTAACTGTAGGAGAGTCATTACAATGACTGAATTTATGACAAGTGCCTGAAGAGATAATAAAGGATGTCACAATAAGATTAAAATTCTTTTTGTCCTTGTGTAAAAGGTGGGTCCCTGGTACTCAGTGTAAGGCCTAGATTAGAGAAGTCAAGAGATTCTTTAAAATCACTGTGTGAAGCTGTTTTAAATTAGACCCAGATGCAATTTAAATATGCTCTATAGGTAACATGAATATAATTAAACCAGAAAGTAACATCTAATCTGCTAATAGGAATAATGAATACCTATTCTTCTTAACACATTATTTTTCAGACTCTGTGTTGAGAGCTGGCAGAGGAAGCATTCATGCCCAGTACGTGGCCTAACACTTTATGATAGGTGGTTGTTAATGTTTAGAAAGATCTGGCTAATATGTGCTGTAGGTAACTACAGTGTTCCCATTCAGAATGCTCCCCCACTATGCAAAAATACTAATTCATAAGCACCTGGGATGAAATAAAACTCTTGTTTTTTGGGAAGTGGCACATCACTTCCCTGTCCCTGGAGGAACATGGGGAAGGAGCTGTCTTCTCTAAATCAGAGCATTTCTCAGCATGTTTGGAGAGGGACTGTGCTGCTCTTGGCTCTCTTCTGTATTGATAGAAGCATTGCAAAGCAAGATAGTGACAAACTAGTCTCAGAAGAGGCATATTTTTTGGTAGATGAAGGCTATAGCAAACTGGCAATACCTTCTAGCACTACACACATGGAACAGAGGTTCAGACAAGCTGGAAAAAAAATCAGTGAGTTTTCTGCCCTTTTATGGTTAAAAAGTACTACCTGGCCACTCAATGTACTGAAGTAAATCACAGCAAAATGTAACCCAAAGTGTTTCCTCTGCTTCCTGCCTTTTTTGAAATTAATGACTCTCAGCATCTCAATGCAGATTGTATTTCATACTAAATTTCTTCTCAGAATAAGTACAGCAGAACAATAGGCTTGGAGGGTAAACGGACTTTTACCCATTTCATTACATGTTTGCTTGGTTGTTCCTTTGGGTTTATGCTCTTTTCTGTCACTTGAAATTTGACATTCATGACTGAATCTAGATTGAGTTCCTGTGTCTTACAAAAACTCTTGTTTCTGTGTTACCAGCTGCTCACGGTGCATACACAAGGGTGAGTGTGCCAGCTGTGAATGGATACGTGTCTCTCCTGTCACCACCTGCCAGGTGAAGTTGGTTGGAGAAAACTGGAATCCCCTGTGATGCCTTTCCCTTGTATGTTTTTCATCTGAGCAGCAATCTGTCTCTTTTTTATCCTGACATGGTGAAATGCTTATTTTTTTCCAGGATGATTGCAGTGCAACTGCTTCCAAGGGGATCACCACTGTGCAGAAAACAGAGGTTAGTTAGCATTTTAAGATCAGCATTATTAAGGCTCTCTGGGTTGGGGGAGAAATTTATTTAAAATGAGAAGACTTTGCAGAAAAAATAGATATGGATGAGGAGGCAGTCATTTACAAAGGAAGGTTTGGATTGATACTATTTCTTCTTAGTGCTCTGTTGGTGTTAAAAGGTACCAGCAAAAACTTGTGTTTCTGATGCAGGCATTGAGACAGGGAACACTGCAATTGTCATGTGCCTACCTCTAGATGCAGTGTTTACAACATTGCTTTAAATGCCAAAGTCCCTGTATGCTGTATTTAGTCACTCCACAGGAGGCAGCACACTGAAGGCTGGAACACATGAGCTGACCAACAACAACAACAAAAAAGGAGAACATTTCAGGCTTAATATCTTACCTAGATTTAAAAGCATGTTTGAGTTCTGCTGTCACAGACAACTCTGGGAAACGAGGCTTCAGAGTCTCAAACCTCTTCCTCATTTTATGCAGCCAGATCACAGCTTCTCCTGAAACATAGCTGCCAGGGGAGCAGAAGGAAGGGGAGGATGTGCCACCCAGTTTCTGCATAACAGAGAAGTGGCTAGAGGATGAGTCCAGGAACTGAAATCCATGGGTGTTAGTAAATCTCTAGTTCACACTTTCAGAAAAATTTTCCTTGTTTCCAGGCTGTAGACAAAACTGGAGATGGATCCATACAAGCTGGATCACTGGGAAGGAAGAAGTGTCACTAGTGCTGCCAAAGTACCTGCTGAATCTGGTTACTAAATTCTCTACAGAATTCATATAGATTTTATGTGTGCATACAGTCTAAATGATTTGTCTCATATGCCAGCCCTTTAATCTTCTGATTATAGATCAGCCCTTTAACCATGAAGTTATCCTTTCATTCTTTATGGAACCAAAATGTTTTTATTTTCTCATAAAACTGAGTGATCTTTTTATCAGTGGCTGCTTATGACAGGTGTTAGGAAAGAAATGAGTAGTGGAGAGAAAACTGACTGATGAGTAAGTACGTAGAGATTTGCTGCCTACACTTTTTGGTTTCTGCTTTTTCTGTTAGTGATACATAGTTGTTATAAATAGTGACTTAGAGATAAGTGTTTTATTAGAACTACCCAAACTTTTACCTCTCAAGACAAGGGATTACCTCTTAAATTCAGCTGCTCAGCTGATGTTTCTTAAACAAAATCACAAAATACATCTTATTTTTCACAGAGACGCGTGGGATTGTAATACTTGTGCTTCTAAGCATTAATATTCTGGATTTGATCTGCATTTAAAGCATTATGGCTGGTGAAACAGAGGAAATTCTTCTTTGCTCTGCTTCCAAGTGCATTAATTTGACATTGGTAAATAGTTGGAATTGCCTGGGAGATGGCTTTCTTCCACATGCCTTATCTTGGAAAGACAGTGATGGACAAGGCAGTGAAAGCACCAGAGGCAGTGCAAAGGCAGATGTTTATTTAGAAGTGATTGATCCATTCAGAGAGCCTGAAATTGCATTTCAAAATCCTGCTCTCCTTTGACTGCTTGTGCTTTAAGGAGAACATACTGGAGAGTGGAGAAAGAGGATTTGTGTTTTCCCACAACCCCAGCTGAGCATTTAGATTAATTTTTTTTTTCAGTGCCAGGCCCAGCCCTCCTCCTGACTCCAGCTGCTGGTTTCTATGCATGCACCTTCCCCCTCCCCTGCCAGAGCAGCAGTTGGAGTGTTTGGCTTGAGTACCCTTGGCTAGGGAACTGATTTGGCTGGAAATAACCATTATCTTTCCGCAGGTTGCTTTTTGTCTGGGCCGGTTCCCTGATCCAGTTCTGCGGGGCCCTGTGTTAGCAATGCAGGAGGGGCTGCACCAGAGGGACTCCCCAGGGTGGCAGACACTGCTTAACCTGGGCTGCTGCCAGATACCTCTCTGAGACCTGCAGCCTTGCTAACCACACCTCTGAGGATGTGGCTACCACGGTTCACACAGCCCCAGGGAAGTGTTAGGCTGTCCAGGGGAGGGGGGAGGAGGCTGCAGCTCAGAAATGTGGAACTCCATTGAAGCTGACAGGGCTGTGCTGATTTTACATTACCTGAGGACCTGGTGCACGCTTTCTGTATGTCTCTTTGTATGTTTACACTTTAATCATATGCCTCACAACTAGTGATTTTTATAAATATCTTTCTGCCTCTCTGCTGTGGCCCCTCTTGCCACTGGGCATTGCTCCCCCTGCCATGTGGCAACTGGAAGGTCAGTGGCTGTCTGGTGCTGGGGAAATGAGCACTGCAGACCCCAGTGAGGGCATTAGGTCCTTCCTGTTTTCAGTGAGGAAATTACTGGTTTCTTTTGCTGCTGAGGCAAGTATTGCAGATCATGGTGGTCGTGCTGGGTGGGAGTTGGACTCCTGAGCAGCTGAGGTGGTCTTACCTCAGTGCTGTGGCTGCACTGACTCCAGGAGGCCAAGGCAGGATGCCACGAGGCACTCTGTGCTGTGAGCCTCAGGCGTGATTTCAGAGGGGACTGAAACCTTCCCAGTGAACAATACTTTCCGTGATTTCTTCGTGGTGTAAGAAAAGAAGCAAGACAGGTAATCTGAAGTACTCTGTGGTGTGTGGTGCCTGGCAAGGAGACCAGTGGGAGCCCTGAAGCACCACAGCATCCCACTGCACCCCTGAGCAATGGGTGCCTGGCATTTCCCTCACCTGGGTTCACAGCCCTGATGCAGTCTGGGGCATCTCCGTGTGTTTGTGTGATACTGTGGTGTTCTGGTGCTTCCCTGGTGGTTGCCAGTGAGAACCCAAAGCAGTGTTTTCCTCCTTTCAGTGGTATTTGTCTTCTGAATTTGTGTGAGGATATTGACTGTCCTTGGTGCACTGGAGGTTGGACACAAGCAGAAGAATGCAGGTGAAGAAAAGCAATAGTGGTTTGCTGGCTTTAATCTCTTAGATTTCTGCTTCAGTTGTCCTGTCCCAAGGATTAAACTGATTTCCAGATAATCGTGGGAGTGAATTTTCCCCCTCAGGCTGTTTGTGAGGGATTTCCTTTGCCTTCCTCTGTTATCCATACAAGAGGTCATCTTGGAGGCCCTTTTACAGGCCCTCTGGCCCTAGCCTTTGCACTCTGTGGCCTTTTCCTAAGGCACAAGTTGCAGCTTTCAGTCAGTGGTGACAGATGCCTCATTTGCTCTGGAGTGCGCCGGCATTCAGTGAACCGTGGTCGCATGTGGGCACAATGTGCCAGGACCTTTTTGAAATGGTCAAAGTGTTGTGACCCTGATGGTCCCCTCAGGCTATGAGTCCAAAGTCTCAATGCTGTTTTGGGTACATGAAATGATTAATGGTGAGAAAATCCTGTGGGATGGACTTTCCTAGAGGCTTTGCACCAGCAGCCTTAACAGGATCAGGAAGACTGAACTTCCCAGTGAATGTGTCCACAGGTACACAGCAAAAATTGGGATAATCACTAATTGGGATAATGCTCTAAAAACTCAATTTAAACTAGTAGTACAGGCAATCTAAAGTCAAGCTAAAAATGGTTTGCCTGAGAAGGTCCCAGTTTGTGGTTTCACATGCGTATTTTCCTGTTTTTTTGAATGTTTCAGTTTGTTGTCTGAAAGATAGACAGAGAGGAAGCCGTCTGTGTGATTATAAAACTGGGGAAGCAGCAAAACTGATTAAACATGAGATGCTGTCAAAAGTATCAAGTGAATACAGTAGGGAAAAAAAAAATCTCTTCTTGCTCAGTAGTGTTAGTAAGTTAGAAGAAGTAAATATAGACAAAGAAGAGCACAGTTTTTCTGCTAGACTGTGACAGCATCAGAGCAAACTGGAGTTATTTTTAAATGCTGGAGAACTTCTTAGCATAAAAATAAGATACCAAAAGACTCCCCTGCAGTTGTTTTATACCTTTAGTTCTATGTATGACTTTGAAAAGACTTTCTAGTAAAGCTAATTCTGGGGTGCTTTCTCAAATTTTCATTCGAGGATTTCACCCTGCTTCCCCTTTTCAGGTCACGAAAGATGCCTTCATTTGTTCATCTGGTCTCTCATAGTGACAGCACCATGGGTTTTGTCTTGCCTTTTTTTTTAGTTCTTCAGGGGTCACATAAAATATATCATTTCAAGCTGGGTTTTTATGCTACCTACTTTCCAGCATGTCAGACTGTGATTCCTTTGGGCAACTTTGTTATGAGAGAAATTGAAATATAAAATATGTAGGTAAAAATAGTTGGTTTGTAATCAAGTTGTGATTGACAGTACTTCTCAGGATTAAGTTAAACAGGATTTAAAATTATTGATAAAAATGTGTCCCAGTGCCATAAAATCTGCATTTCTGAGTGGTGGTTGTTTTTACAGCTGTTGCTTATCTGCCCAGCCTTTTCATAACCAGATCTTGTTTTGCTTTCTTTCCTAATAGCATATCAGCATTCAATCCATTGAACCTTTGTGGATTTCTACATTAGGCAAAAGTGAAATAACAGTCAAAGGAGAAAACTTTACACGTGCATCAGGCATAAAACTGATACTGACTGGAATCACTGGCTGTAAACCAGACGTGTGAGTTAAACCAAAAAATAACACTATTTACTTTGCATGGTGAAAATTATATCCATTTTGCTCTAGCAATATGGTTGTGTGAACAGTTGTCATATACCTCTCCTCAGCAGAGCAGGGGGTGCTCTGCACTCCTTTAGTTATACTTTCACTTAAAATTACCAAAGGATGAAAATTAGTTTGGTGTTTGAGTACAGCACAAGGGATGGACAGGTTGTCAGTTCTCTCAGTAGCAGTAGGACAGTTTCATATCTGTGGCTCTCTATGCCTTCTTGCAGGCACCAAGAAGGTGCTGAGGAAAGCCTCAGTTTTTGTTTGAATTTCCTCTGCTTCAAAATATTCCTCATATATTCTAGGATTCTGCTTGTAAAGCACAGACACCATGCCAGGGAATGAAATCTCTTGTACAACAGCTCCTATTTTTCTCTGTTGATGATCACACTGGTAAGCCCCTAGATAATTAGGCAGTCTTATTCTGAATCAGTTATTTTCAGGTGCAGCTGCAATGGCTGCCTGTGATTAGGAAGCCCATTTTACATAGCTAGCACTTGAAAAGGTAGTGTTCAATTTTTGCTTCAACCATGAATTTTCAGGGAACCACAGAGAAAAAAGGAGAGAAGGAGGGTAAGACAGGAAGTAGAGAGAAAGAGGAAGAAGTAAAAAAATGGGAGAAAAGAGAGAAAGAAAAAGAAGAAAGAAAAGGAAAATGAAGATTTTCATTCTTGACTAGCTCATGGAGCATGCTGTTAGCACGAAGAAGTACATCGTAAACAGCAAAATCACACATTACATAGCCTCATCCCAGGGTTGATTACCTATACTGTTTTCTGTGATTATTGTCACATAGCAACTTCACTCAAAAGATGCCCTACTTTGTCTCTTCAACTCCCTGCTCTCTCTTTCCACCTCCATCTGGCAGCTCAGACAGAGATTCAGTTCTCTTTTCTCCTTATCGCTTGCTGTAGGCTATAGGCTTCGTGTAGTAACACCAATAAGTGGCATCTGAGTTTCAGTATTTGTTTTCTTTCTTCTCCAGCATTAAAGTCAGAAATGTGCTAAATGATACACAAATGACATTTGCTCTCCCACCAACACGTAAAGAGGCCAAAAGTATATGTATCCAGGCTAATGGGAAAAAATGTTCACCACCAATGACCCTGCATTATGTTTCTCTGCCATCATGTTCTAAAATTACACCAAATACCTCCTGGATCAGGTAAGTTTGTCTTTCTGTGCTTTTTATGTATTTATTCAAATGTAATTGCACTGAGCCTTCTTCCTTGGCCAGACTGCATTTGAAGCAAGCTTGGAAGACTGCTGTAACCTGTTGTGTTGGATGAATTTAAGCCTGTGAAGTGACTTAACAGATAGGGTCATAGTAGCTGCAAGAGGATTCTGTAGACTTCTTCTGCCTACCTCAGGTCTCCTTTATAGAAGTCAAAAGTAATCTGTTCCTACTAGACCTAAACCCAAAATATGGATAGCATAAATTCTAACTCCAATTAATTTGATTTCTTGTGCTAATATAGCCTTCATCTGTGAAACGGTATAAAGGATCAGTGAATTGGAAATGAAGTGAAAATAATCATCATTGCGCTGGTGTACACAGAATTGCTTTACAATATGATTCCCTAAAGCCAAAAGAGCCCTTTTCAAGCCTTTGCTGTGTTCTGCAGAAAACTCACAGACCTGGTGAAAGACTTACAGGGTGGATTTAAAGATATTCTCTGGCACAGCTTTCAACCTGTCCCTCTGCTTTCACAGTTTTTACCTGTTCTCACGTTCTGAATCTGATATCTTGTCAAGTGAGGATTTGAGGTAATGGGTTGGGCTGGCAGCTGCAGCAGCTAAGCAGCCAGGACGCATTCCCTCATCTCCAGGTGAGAGGCAGCTCAGGCAGCTGGAAATTAATAATACCTTAAGCCACTCCAACTCTGTACAGCAGAGATTGTGAGCCACAGCCCTCAGACACAAGCACCGTTGTGTGCTGAGACAGATGGTCTGAACACCACAGAGAATGTTTCCTGTGAGGTGCCTGGCACGATGAGTTTGTCCTGAAGAAGGCAAGAATCAAGCACAGGCAGGGCTGGACTGGGGCAGTAAAACATCACAATGCTCTTTCTTCAAGACAGAATATTAAATCATGGTCTAGTTCTTTGGCTGCATAAATAGAAAAAAAGGTGAAGAGTCCCAGAAAAGGAGTATACATGTGTATATCAAGTAATGTGATTTTGGGGTAGCAAAAGTATTTACCATTACATTATGAGGAAAGAGTGGAAGTAGACTATATAGCTCAGATTATCTTGTTCAACATCATTATGTTGTCTGCTACCAAAGCAAAATGCACTTGAGTAGTTTATTCACAACTGAAACCTTAATGCAGGACATGTCTGTGGGAAGACAGATAATATTAACCTCCCTTTCTCACCACCTCTGTTTATGTTTTGTTTTGCTTTGGTTTTTGCAGTGGCGGTCGCAAAATTACTACAACTGGTAGAAATTTTAATGTGGTGGACAGTGTGATTATTTCAGATGACCAGAGATCAAACCTCACAGTAAGTCTGAATTTCCTTTATAATACCAAATAGAGGTCTCTTGATGCATTAGGTTGTTTTCCTAAGGTTAGAGGAGAAGAGACCTCAATAATTTCCAACCACTTGCACGGACACCTCAGTCACCCTGCTGAAATGAATATGACCACTTACAGGATTACAGTTATACACATTCTTAGTACAGAATCACAAATACACATAAGCTGCTCTCCTGCATAATTCCCTGAGCTTTTTTTATGGTCTAGGGACTTGCTCCAAATCTGTCCTTTTTGAGTCTCCCTAGTCTCCACATATGGATGTGTTGGAGGAGGGGGTGCTATACTTCCCTCTGGCTCTGTGCTGAAAGCCCATATGGTACCACTGCCTCAGTGAGGGGGCAGCAGGCTGGAGCTGATGTTGGGATGAAACCCTTTCTCCAAGGTTGTGAGGAGGTGAGCACTTTGTTGACCCTCACAGCACAGAGACCAGAACACAGCAGAGTAAACAATGGAGTTTACTCACCCAGTGGAGTAAACAATGACCCAATGCTATGACTGTAGCAACCTCCTCTCTCAGGAGTTAAGTTAGAAAGAACAAATTCCTAGGAGTGCTGGAGAGCTTGTCTTACTCTTTTCTTGTCACCTGCATTTAGGGGAAAGAAGAAAAATTCATTGTCACAATTCCTGTCTCATTGCAGGAAATAGTTACCTTAGCAGTGAGCAATCAGCCTTAAAGCAGTGTGCAGAGTGTGTGACAAATGCACTTAAAGGTAGACATGGGCTCAACATAGAAATTTTTCCAGGTGCTCTGCATGCAGCCCTGATCTCAGAGAAGAGGTTTAGCAGGTAGCTGTGTGAAGCCAGGAAGACATTAAAATAAGTTTGAGTGCCTCTGTTTGTGATTGTACCCACTGTTGAGTATTTAATGACTGTTAGAGCTTTGCTATTGCATTTCTAGGTCTCTAGGTGTCCTGGAAATGCATCTGAATATCATTATTTAACACCAAGCCTGAGCCATGCAACAGAGGGTAAAGTTGTTGATATGATGTTAAAAGTGGATACTACCTTTATACCATGTGTCAAATTACACTATCACCCAGACCCAGTGTTCATTAACTACCAGCTGCACACTGAACTGGATCCTGATCTGGAATTAAAAATATATGTAAGTTTTGAAATAATAAACGACAGTACCTAATTTAAACTAGTGCTTGGAGATAATCTTTTTTTCTTACTGTATTTAGTGACTGATCATTGCCTTCAATTTTTCCCCTCTAGAAAGAAAATGATAACTTGAATATTTCTAAAACGGAGGTAGAGGTTTATCTATCATATATGACTGGTGCACAGACCAAAAAGATATGGTTCAGTGTCCAAAATATTACCAAAAAGCCAGACCGTAGCACCATACTGTGCAAATTCAAAAGGGAAGGAACTGACAAGATTGACTTCTCCACAGTGAAAGTTTTTGTAAGTAGAAATCCCTTTTGTTGCCATTCAGCAGTGTTTGAATGTTTATGCAAGAATAGTGAAATGTATCATTAATGCTGTCATGGTACTTGGTAGTACAGTTTTCTTCCTCCTACCTAAGCATGCCTGCCTAGCTTAGGTACCACTAAGGGACCTGAGTTCATTTTCTGTCTGGTCACTGGGGTGGTGTCAGAGGTGAGCTTTGCAGTCAGAGCTGAACTTGCTGCTGCTGAGCTCCAGGAGAGCAGTAGCTTGTCACCCCTCTTATCTGCAGAGCAGACATCATTGGAACAGCATCACTGTCTCCAGGAGAGCCCCTCATCTTAGATATGTAAGCAATCTAATTCTCCATTGTGGCCATGAGAAAAAGGATTGTGTTCTCCCAGTCACTTTTTCCTACTAAGTAGGTAAGAATCTGTCTCAGGGATCACCAATGAGACAGAAGGCATTTCTGTATGAAAAAGGGGGTGAAATTCAGTGTGCACTGGGAAAGCTAAAATGCTTTGAGCATGTGGCATAAAGCCAGGCCCAAATATAAGGACATTAGCATGGATATCAAAGCTGAATTGCAGCTTAAGATATTTGCTCCCATGAATAAGATGAAGATACAAATTTTTTAAATGCTATGATTACCATTTATGAAGGAGAAAAATTATGCCAGACTCTTATTGCAGTGTTTGGTGGTATAAAACTGAAATAACTCCATTGACTTCAAGGCATATGGCTCATAGTAAAGATTAACAAAGCTATTCTTGATTTTTTATCACTTTTAACTGATCCCCCATCTGTGGATCCTGCCGTCTGAGCCAGTTATGGCATGGAAAAGCCTTCCTGAATTTGGTGTTGCATTTAAAAATCAGTGTTGCCCTGTTCTATCACATGCTCATCCTGCAAACTTCATGGAAGTGATTTTCATAGAAAGGTCATCACTTCACTAAATCAAATCAAATGCAATAGTTATCATGTACCATTGCACTTCTAGTACCTTAATTTTTTTTTTCCAACATAAGAAATCCTCACCTTTTTTTTTTTAAACCTTATGAATAGATCATCATAGAAGAAGTAGGGCCAGTGAAAAAAGGATAAG
Organism: Urocynchramus pylzowi; assembly: GCA_013397555.1. Lineage (NCBI taxonomy): Eukaryota > Metazoa > Chordata > Aves > Passeriformes > Fringillidae > Urocynchramus > Urocynchramus pylzowi. The sequence continues at coordinate 267,023 of VZRH01004248.1, read as the reverse complement.
ATGGGTATAAAATATAAGTTTGACTCAAGAATAAATGTATCTCTTGCCTTAGTTTTCCAAAAGAAAGAAGATATTGAGTATGGGTTCAAAGACAAAATGATCAGTCTGCATGAATGTGTCAGAGTAGAAAATGCCATTCTTGTGGCAGAAGGAAGATTCAGATAGATCAAAAGGCTCAAGACAGCAGGAACAGGATCATTCCCATTGTAGCACTGAGGGAAAACTGACATATGACACTGTAGGCTTAGTAGGAAAGATTTTAAATAAAACAGCGGTCAGGAGAAGTACTGTATGACTGGAGAGCAGCAAATAAAAATCCAGTATTTTAAATTGGAAAAAAACCCCAAACCCTAGGCAAATGGAGGCTTGCTGATTTAATCCTAGCTCTATGTAACACTTTATAATGTATTCTGAATTACTCATTAAAGACCTGGAGGTAAGTGGAAAATGGGATAATTGTGAAAATCCTTTTAATGAAAGCAGATCGTGCTAGATATCTTTATTTTCTAAGATGAGTGATTTCCTCAACAACAAAAAAGCTATTGATCACATGTACCTGGAAGTTATTCAGTAAACTATTTAACGAGGTGATTATGAGGGCGCCAGGGGTTAGAAAAATCGGATGCTGTGTGTGGGGAGCTGACTCTGGGCAATGCTGCTATTCATACAGATATTCTTTAATATCACCACTGACTTGAACACAAAAGTAAGGCATGTGCTAGTAATGCTTGCTGATGACATAAAGCTCAGAGGCATTACCAGTCCAGAGAAGGTTTTATAATGTCATGCGGAAAAATGAAATTAATTTAGGAATAGGAATTGGATTAATTCAGGTGTACCTTACATAGTCTGTGATTCATAAGCAAGAAAAAACATAAGGAAAGAAATGAGACCACTAGACAGGAAGGTTATGGTGAAGAATAAAGATAATTGAAATATGAGCAGATAATTGAGTGAATGTTTTGTCTCAGTTTTCAATAAACAAGGACAAGTAAAAGAAATTTCTGCTTCAGGAAGTCTTCAGTTGGACATGACAAGTCTAGAAAAGTAGATGTATTAGTCACAGGATGGGTAGTGTATTTAGCCACTAATGCATTTGAGCCTTGGAAAAGGCTAATGGGATCCTAGGAAGGCACAGACCAAAAGAACTTTGCATGGGAAATGTGAAAACATAGAAACATCAGAGGAAAAAGTAACATTCGATGAAGGAAATAGATCTGCTTTGTCTTCTGTTCTTCGTAGCCCCAGAAATACAAAAGGCTGTGTCCTTCCAGCCCTGTGGGGTTTTTTTGCTTGCTTGTGTCTGTATAGCTGTGATGTGAGTATCCATTTGGCAGTCTGCAGCTGCCCTGGCTGCTCACCTCCTGTGACAAGCCACTGATTGCAATCACCAGATCTCTGCCTTCCCTGCTGTAACCCAAAATAATTTCAACTCAACCCTCCTTTTCAATTATCTCAAGCTCATTTCTATCCCTGGCATTTGGTGGTATTCTTTTTATGTGCCAAAACATATTTTTGTGTCTAGCCTGTTTATAGTTTTAGCTACCCTTTATTTATGTGCTTTTGCAGTCCTCTTTCAGATCCTCCTTTGTGAAATTTCTTCTGCCATAATTATCAGTGGTAAATGCCTCAGTTTGGCATTTGGCAGACTTCAGCACTTTCATGTATCCCTAAGAATTAATGCCTGTCCTGCCTTTGACAAGCCCACGGTTGGGGGATGTTGTACATGTGTTGTAACATGTTCATGTACATATTGTACATGTTGTAACATGTTCATGTACATATTTTACATTGTAACATGTTCATGTACATATTGTACATGTCTCATATATTGCATTTTTTATTAATGGCCCTGAGGAACTACATCCTACATAAAGAGGTTGAAACTTCCTCAGAGAAATAGGGAAGAGGGCTGTAGACCAGGTGTCTCTGAAAAATTCTACTTCCCTCATTCTTATTATGAGTTTTATCTTACTTTTCTACTCAGCAGAGTAACACTGTGACTGCAAACACATGCCTTCCTCGTTTCAAAATGCCAAAATGCTTAGCAGTGACTCTGAGTGCATGAGCCCCTTGGCCCAGCTGGAGGCCAGATCTTGCCTTTCATTTGGGGACTCTAGTTTGCAGCAAGACCATGACAAAATTTGGTCTTAAGGGCTCCTAAATTTTTACATAAGGACTCCTAAATTTTTACATCATTGCTGTTACCCTGCTTAAATATCAAATACAGTAAAAGTTAAGTTAATGTTGATTCATATGCATTTTTGCTGAACCTTGACTGTCTTCTCAATAATCTACCATTGTCCTTATGTGCCTTAAATACTTTTTTTAATACATTAAATGTCATTTTAAGCACTGATATAATACCTGTCCTTTATTAACAAAGCCATTGCTTTTCTTCAGGTCAAGTTAGGAAATTTTGAGCATGAAGTCAAACCAACATCATCACACATATATTTATATGTTCTTATTTTGCTACCTATTGTGGTGGGTGTCATTATAGGTAAGTAAAATAATTATCAGCTTTTGATTTGCTGAAGGTATGATCATGACACAGACACTATACATACTCACATGTCTGGAACTGTCACAAACACTCTGGTGATTTTATCCTGTTCCAAATAAGAGTGGACAAAGTTAACTCTGTGCTGGTGGTGAAGTCCGAATTGTCAGACTGCAGCACGTCACAAGCATGTTACAAGACAGTATTTCTGTCTGTTCTGCTGGGATTACTCCCTTTGACTTCATGAAGCAAGCCACAGAACTGACATCCTTGTGTCACAACTTGGTCCCTTCCAGCTGTCAGAGTTCAGCTACCCTCCTGTCCCTGGGGCAGATGTACCCTAACAAACTGCTTATTCTCAGTCAGTGTTAGTGGTGTTTCTGCTCAGTCTCATTTGGATTATTCATGAATTTGTGGGTCATTACTAAACTGAGGGAGGTAAATAGTTATCCCCTTCTCTTCTTGGTGCTCCCTTTTTTTTTCCCTAAGTCTTTTTACCTGGTTATATATTTCATAAATTTCTATTTATTTTAATAAGTATAGGGCTTTGTTCCTTTGGCTGGTTCTTTTTTTTTAAAGTTCATTTTATAAAGGAACCATATGTCACACCTTTATTCTCTGTAAATAAGCTTTAGAAAAGTTAACAATTTGTAAGTGGATTTTCTGTTCAAAACAACTGTTTTTTCTGTTTAATCAGTGCTACCTTAAGTAGGTTGCTATTAGTAGAAGTGGTTGTTAGAGTCTGCATCTCACTGTGCAGGCTGTATATAACAGGCTGTACTGCACTTTCAAATAAAGTTGGATTGACAATTCAAGACCTTGTTAAAAGGAATGGTTTTTCTAAAGATTGGGATATATATAGATCCAGATAACTAGGGCTCATGGGTACTAGCACAGGGACAACAATAAAACACTAATTGTGCAAATGTACATTAATCTTTTTGTTTATTGATAATAAATAATGTCTTGTATAGGAGTTTTCTGTTCTGTGATTCCTGTACTCAGAGTCTTTTTTTCTTCCTTTTAGCGGCATTCATAGTTACTAGATACAAATCCAAAGAGTTAACTCGTAAACAGAGTCAGCAACTTGAACTGCTGGAATATGAGATTCGTAAGGAAATACGTGAGGGTAGGTCTACAGTGTATTTTCTGAACTGAAGCTGTCAAGAAGCTCACATTATATAAAAATTTTCATTTTGTGGCTGTTAGAATATTTTGTGTTATATCAGAGTTCCTGTTTAATATTGTATGCACTGCAGTAGCAGATAGCACTGAGCTAATAGGATTGCATGTAGTATTTCCTTCAATAAAAAAGTAGATTGCTACTTTCCATCTCATAAGAGCTTCAGCTGTAAAAACAGCCCCTCTTCCCTGTTTTTGAAGGAATATNGTATTTCCTTCAATAAAAAAGTAGATTGCTACTTTCCATCTCATGAGAGCTTCAGCTGTAAAAACAGCCCCTCTTCCCTGAAAGCTGTTTTTGAAGGAATATCTGCTGGGGCCAAGTTATAATTGTGAAGCTGATTTTGTGTCAACTAAACTAACTCTCTGGGTGGGGACGTGGGGTGCTTTTTCAGGATTTGCTGAACTGCAGATGGATGAATTAGATGTGGTGGATAGTTTTGGAACGGTTCCCTTCCTTGACTACAAACACTTCGCTCTTAGAACTTTCTTTCCAGAGGTAAATATTTACAAGTCGTTCAGTTGTCAGCCCTGACTAATAGTAAAAAAATTGAAGAAGGTCATGATCAAATAACTAAAGAAAATACGACACAGTAATTGCACTTTGTTCTCACAAGAAACTTTTCTTAAATCAAGAATTACCAAAGAACACTTAAAGCTGTATATCTCTATATTTACCCAAGTCTTTATGCTGTAGATAAAGCAACATTCTTGAATTTTCAAGGGTTCTATGTGCATCCATTTCTTTTTGTTCAGCCTCACTGAGCTGCTTGCCTTTCAGACCATCTTAACTAAGCTATAATTTATCCATTGCTTTTTTTTGTTCCCATGCTTTCACTTCCAATGCTATAGCTAATTAAAGTAACAGGCTAGCTAACATGCTAGCTGACATCATGACACTTCCTAATTAGACTTGTGGGATGAAGAAATGGCTCTAAGATGGTGCTGACTTTCTACACCAAGGTGCTGACAGAAGTGGTAAGATGTTGATTCAAAGGGGTGCAGCTCAAATGCTTAGAAATGACATAAGTAGTTAAGTGTTTTCCAGTTTAGAGGCAGATATTTTCAGTGTTTGTTGAAGCAGTTTGTGCCACTGCATCACATGACCAAAGAGATACTCTCTTGAATGTTTTACTACTCTTACAATTTTTTTTTTGCCCGTGTGGCACCTTATGAGGCTGATAAGTGCCTTTGCCACAGCTTTCAATATTATATTGTGATGGTAACCAGTGCTTACAAGCATTTATCCAATTGGCAGAAGCTGTGTTCTCAACTGGTGATATTTTCCTGTATGACTGACACGAGTAAGTAGAAACTTGGTTAGTTTAGGGCATAACTGGTATGGATGTGAATTATCTACCAGGCTTCATGTATTACTCATCACTGCTGCAGCTGAGTCTTGCACTCCTGTCTGCACACTGCTTCACTTTATTGCTGTTTGTGATCTCAGTAAAGGCTCATTGTGATAAAGTGAAATGCATGTGATAGTGTGGAATCAGGGCCTTTGGTTTTTGTACAACACCAAATACCAGACACCAAGGCAGAATAATATTTAGCAATTACATATGCAAAATCCCTGTATAATTTGAGTCCAGTTCTCACACCAAAGGACACTGGACACAGGACATCTCTGCTGGTACCACTGTTATGCCCCCTGTCTAGTTTTTTAGAGGGACACCAGGTGGTTTGAAGAAAGCGGAAAAGAAACTTTACTTCCTGCATCTCTTTCCTTTCTGTTTGTTTTGTTGCCAGGCATATTAGCATTAAAATAGCAGTTTTATTCTTAAGAATATACCTTTTCCTATACTTTCCCTTGTAAAAACAGTAATAGTCTGTAGAAGCTGACTCAGTGGAAATGCTGTGCTCTATGCAAATAAAAAGTTAAGAAAAAAAGGTATAAAATTTGCCACTCTGCTGCAGTCTGTAAAGTCAAAATGGGAAGGGCTCCTGTTTTGCCTTGGTAAGTCTCATGCCACTGCACATCCTGGAAATTATTTCAGTTGGATTTTGTCTCAGTTTGAAATACTTATCCCACGAAAGTACACTTGCTACTGTTAGCTCTCTACAAACATACGGTGTCAGGCAAGTTACTTAAAATGTTGTATACCAATTTCTTCTGCTAAGTACTTACTGTTTACATTGCAGGAGTGTCCAAACATGCCTTGTGCTGTATGAATGTAGCAGAAAAGCAGTGCTCCACTGAACAAATATTATAGAAGAACAGAAAAGCCAGTGGGGTATATATTGCAGCTGTGTCAGAAGGGTTGACAGAAGGGTCAAAGTGACAAACCACCACTTCCTTCGCTAACCGCGCGTGTTTGAATGATGTCCATATTGCACTCTTTGTGCCCTCCACTGTGATTGATGGGCTTTGTCTCATCTAATCCAAGCTGTTTAAGCATTGAAGCTGTTGACTGAGCATCTTCTGTAGTCAGTGCAGAGATGGGCAGCTCAGGAAAGCAATTAATCCCATTTGTATGAGGCATCTCCCTTAGGATGGGACAAGTTGCTTAAAGAGGGACTCCCATACATAAAATGAAGAGTGATTGACCCCATCTTTGTTCTGAGAGTCTTGCTTCCCACTGCTTCAGTTTTCTATATTTAATCTGGCTTGATAGTTTTCAATGCTTATAAGTCTTAAATGGATATTACATCTGTTCTCAAAATGTTCTTGATGCTAAGGCTGATTTTTGCTTTCCTTGTTAAATTTGTCTAATTATTTCTGTTTTCCCTCAATTTCACACATTGATTGCTTTAATGCTCCAATCCTTGTTTCCTGTTCAAATACATTTTTAACCTTTAACACAGTTCTGGTTCTTTCACCCTACGTGTGTGTGTATGTGTATCTTTTATTGGTAGTTGATGTTAGAGTTGCCAAAGAAGTTCTGGAGAAATGGAAATAGCCAGTGGAGGAAGAGGACGAAGAGTTTGGTAGGGTAGAATAGAGCAGGAGGAATGAGGAAAAGGAGGGATGAATTGTCACGTATGTAGATAAAAATTAGATGTGAGATGCCAGTGTGTGCTCACAGCCCAAAGTCAGTCATACCCAGGGCTGCATCAAAAAGAAGCATGGCCAGCAGGCTGAGGGAGGTGATTCCCCCTCTCTGCCCTGTGAGACCCCACCTGGAGCACTGCATCCAGCTCTGAGGTTCCCCAGCACAAGAAGGACATGGACTTGTTAAGCAGGTCCGGAGGAGGACAATGAAAATGCTCAGAAGGTTGGGACACCTTTTCTATGAAGGATATCCAAGCCAGCTGTGATTGTTCATCCTTCAGAAAGGAAGGCAGCCTTTCAGTTAAAATGGGGTTTATAAGAAAGATGGAGACAGACTTTCTACCAGGGCCTGTGGTGATAGGACAAGGGCTAATGGTTTTAAACTGAAAGAGGATAAACTTAAATTGAACATAAGGAAGAAATTTCTTATGATGGTGATGAGGTCCTGAAACAGGTTGTCCCTGGAAATGTTCAATGCTAGATTGGATGGGGATTTATGTAGCCTGGTCCAGTAGAAGATAACCTTACCCAAGGCAGTGGGGTTGGAGCTAGATGATCATTAAGGTCCCTTATGACCCAAACCATTCTGTGATTCTGTAAGGAAACTAGAGGCTGCCAGCATGACAGATAAAGCAGATGACAGTAAATGGTGTAGATCTGTTGCTCAAGAGGCATTGACAAGGTGTTTGAGAACTGGTGCTTCCTTTTGTGTGAGAGCTTTTGCTAGGACTGGATGTGTGGTGGCACCTGTGCCTCAGTGGAGACTGCCAGCATGGACATCCTGGAGAGTTCATTAGTGAATATTCATGGAGTGCCTCGAAATGAATGGAAGCAGATGAGCTCAAGTGTCACTTCATTAACAGCAGCCCTGTATAGCACAGACTGTTGCTGCCAGCCTGGAAGGATGCAGCCTGCAGCACCCCTTGCACACCAGCACACTTGCAGATGACAGGGACACACAGCTCTTCCTGGGGAGCATTGCTTGACTGCTGTGCTAGTGCAGCTCAGCAGCATCGAGTAACACACACAGCACATTAAAGATGATACCAGGTCATTTTCTGAGAGCTGACTTTCCAGTGAGCTTTGGATGACCCTTTGCAGAAGTTACTGAGAGTTAGTGTAGAGTTTTTATATTGTATCTGCTAGAAGTTGGCCTTTCCATTGTTTTGTTTCAAGCAGCATCAGGAACGTGCTTGGTGTGTTAAACATATATGTGTTAGAAACTTTTGGTGTACTTATGAATGATAAATATCTCCTTATATTTTAGTCAGGAGGCTTTGCATCCATCTTCAGTGAAGAAATGCCACAGGTAAGCTGATGTAGTGTGATATGTCTTCATTAATTTTTTTTTTTTTCAAGAGTGATTGTATCCCTTCTCTGTGTTGTCCTAGAACACATCAGCTTGCACTGTCAGTATGTTCCCTTTCCTCCATGAGGAGGGTTACATGGATTTATATGTAAAAGGAGTTTGAAGTGTAAGGTGCTGTTATCCAATGTGTATTTGACTTATTTAGATAAAACAGAATCTCATAATGGGAAATGATGGGCAAACTTAAATATTGGCATTGCTTTGTGTATAGGGCAGAAAATGTATGCTCTGCACATGTATATTCTGTGTTGTACACAAACATAAATGCATTTTTGGTAAAATCCTGAGACACCTTAAATAAATGCAAAGTTCCCATTGATTTGAATGAGGATCTTATCCCATGTGTTTCTTTCCATTTTTTATGAGCATTAAGAATCCATCATAGCCAAACTACAGTTTGCTTATTTTTGTTTAACTATTCCAGAGCAGAGACCAAACGAGCAAGGATGAAAGCTTCAACATGTTGCATGCTTTAATTTGTAACAAGAACTTTCTTGTTACTCTCATTCACACCCTTGAAAAGCAGAAAAATTTCTCTGTGAAAGACAGGTATAGTATGATTATGCTTATCATCTTCAAGAAAAAGAATTAGCAGGAAAAAACAACATGGGTTGTAGCACACAAATGTATTTGCTACTTTTTGCAAAACAAGCTTGCAGTACTCTGGAGCATTTTTCCTTCTCCATCTGTACTCACTGAGGAAGAAAAAACATTGCCATTAAAACAAGCAATTAAAGAGAAATTGGAATGTTTGTACATATAAACAAAGAGGCAAAGGAGCAGGAAAGCTCAGTTCAAAACTGTAAACACTTCCTGCAGTTAGATCAACAGTTCTACAGTTTAGAAATGTTCTGTCACTGAAGCAGGTGTTGTTCTGCAAAATTAAATTTGGAGACACACATTCTGTGTTTAAAAAATAATCGTAAGAGCAGATGGACTTGCATTTTTATATTTTTGTAGAGAACAGTGGACAGTTATGTGCCTGAGGAGGGAGAACTTAGGATATGAACTGCACTAAAATGTGTTTCATTTATTAAAGATGACTTGGAAGAGAAATTCCAGAATTATAGCATTCTTTTTTTTCCCCCCACAGGTGCTTGTTTGCATCCTTCTTGACTATTGCATTACAAACTAAGCTAGTTTATCTGACCCATATTTTGGAAGTATTGACAAGGGACTTGATGGAGCAATCGAGCAATGTACAGCCTAAGCTCCTGCTCAGACGAACTGAATCTGTGGTAGAAAAATTGCTGACAAACTGGATGTCTGTCTGCCTTTCTGGATTTCTCCGGGTATGTGTACATCTTTGCACTACATAGGATATGCAGAGAGTTCCTTTAATTGATTTTTTCTATAGGAGCTATCAAAGGGATCAGTTTAAAGCATTCAATCTAGCATTTAACATTATGAGTGTGCACTCTTATAGTTTAGCACACCTCCAAGCAGTGATCGTGTCATGTATTTGGCCAAGGTTTGGGTAATTTTGTAATTCCAGCATATCCTTGTCTCATTCCAGACATTTCAGCCCAGTGAGATGTAGTGTGATGATATTAAAAGACTGATACATTTGATAAAATGCAGTGGTACTCATCTATGCAAGTTGTTGGAAAGCTACCAAGAAATGGCAATTTAAGGAATACCATCCTTTGGAAAACTAAACTTCTTTCCAAACTTTTCAACCTCCAAGCAGTATTGTAGATTTCAAGATCTAAATTACTTCAAATGAAAACAAAATAAGCATTTAGTTTTATTTTAATATTTGTTTGTTTTAGTAACTTGACAGCACTTTGTTCCTGGTTTCAGTGCTTGGTTACTCTTCCTGTCTCTCTTATCAATGTGATGCTATCACACTGTTGGTAACACTCTCATCAGTGCTTGCATTAATACAGCAGCAGAATTGTTTGAGGCTCAGCAGTTCACAGCAGTTTCCTGGAACTGAGGAGAGTGCCAAGGAGCTGTCAGAGATATGTTCTCAATACACCAGACATTTTTACAGAGCTGTGCTAGTGAGATGCCTTAGGCGGGCTGCAGGAATGGTGTCACGTGGAAATAGAGATACATCCTTCCTTTCTCGGGTGCTTTCCTGAGCCCTGAGGTTTAGCAGGAGAGGAAATCCCCATTTTCATTTCCTATTTTGCTGATACACCAGGGTAAGTCCCACCAGCTTGCTCCCAAGACATTTTTCAGAGACAAAAAGGGGAGACACCAATTCAAAAGGAAACTAGTTGTTAGCTTGTTTTCTCAAAAGACTGAAAATGGAAGAAGTAGCTGAAGTATGCATGTGAACATGTGCATGTCTCACCCCCCACCCACTCTTTGGTGGAACTAGGAAGTGTCTGCCAGGTGGAGTAGGAGCAGCTTGTCTGTAGTGTGCTTGTGCACAGCAAGGGGCTGTGAGCTATCTTGCCACTCACTCCAGATGTCCCTTGCTATTTGCATGAGACTTTCACACTGAAAAGCAAAAGATGGAGGTTAAACAAATAACTAGATAAATCTGCTCGGAGGAATTTTCTTTTATAATTGCAAGATAATGAGTTACTTAAAGGGAAATAACACCATTTGTTACACTTGATTTTTTTTCTACTTATTCATGCTCATTTAATGATTACAAAAATAAATGTTTCTTGTATTTTTTTCCTGTCCTAGGAGACAATTGGTGAACCTTTCTATTTGCTGGTGACAACCCTCAATCAGAGGATAAACAAAGGACCTGTTGACGCAATAACTTGCAAAGCCCTGTACACTCTTAACGAAGACTGGCTGCTGTGGCAAGTGTCTGAATTCAAAACAGTGGTATGTTTTCCAGCTTGTGTTCCCTCCAGGCATGGACAGCTGTAATGTTTTCTCTGTTTCTAGGAAGCTAAAATAAGGCTCTTAAGACACTAAGGTAGTGGTTAAGTGCCCAGATAGTAAAATTGTTATTACTGACAAAGTTTCCAAACATGCTAAGAGTTTAGCTAGCTGGTGTTTCTCTGATATACATTTCACAAATAGCACTTACTCCTCACTTCACAGCATGCATTAATCACCAAAGAGTAGGTTTAATGAAGTCTCAGGATATTAAAAAATCCTCCTTATTTTAAAGTATACTACAAATATATAAACATGCTTAGAATTTAAACTAAACTACACTTTATGAATGAATGAAAGAATGGAATGCAGAGGGGTTTTTTTTCTATTGTGTTTACTTGTGATTAATCTTAGGCAATGGTTTGCTGTGGGTTTCCATATTATTAGCACCAAATCAGCTTCAAATTAGCAAGGTTACAGCATAGTGGATTTTACTTAGTTGCTTGGTTAAAAACAAGATATCTGGAAAGTCTAGCTAAGCTTCTGAACTTTACCATAGTTTTTTTGCTTTTCTCAAAGCACCTAAGAAGTACTTCCTGTTTTCCAGTTGCACCCAAACATATTTGAAAGCTGGAGTTCCCTTACTGATTGTCATTGTGACTCTGAGATGAGAAGGGATAGCAGGATTATTGCACTTTGGAACATGTTAAAAATTCTGACTTTTATAGAAGGAGGTCTGAAAAGGGTTTTCAGAATAACCAGAGCACTCTTCTGCTCCAGAATTTCCAAGTGGTTTTAGGTCTGAGAACTTTAAAATGTGTATTTCCAGTAATTTTTGTAGCTTCCTTGCTTCTTAACTCCTGGCTTCCAGTCAGAGTTATGTGACATAATGAGGAGTATGGGAATTGCTGCTGAGCAATGGGCTTCACACCTTGGGAGCAGAAACTGGCAGGCAGCAATGCCCACAGCAAGAACAGTTCAAGTGCTGTCCTTTCAGTCCTTTCAGAGCCTGTCTTCTGTTTTGAGGCAAGGACTTGGAGGTGCTAAGGTGCCATATACTGGAGTATACTACATGACCCTGTATTTGGCTGGTCAGCAGTCCATTGGACTTCTCTCATTGGGCCACATGGGAAATTCACTGAAATGGCAACATCTCTGTGAGTCATTTCTGAATTGTCATTTTCTAATGAAAGCTTCAAACTGATAAAGCAGTAGTCAAATCTTCTTACAAAGCTGTTGTTAGAGGCTGCATTTGAAGGTACTTCAAGCTAAGTTACCAGAGTGTGCATTTGGAAAGGAAGTTTGTGACTAAAAATCGAATACATAACCCAAGATCTTAGGTTTCCTTGTTTGTGTGCTGCATTCTGGCATGTATTGAGATCCAGAGTAAATTTAAATATATTGCTTTATGTATTGCTTTTTAGGATGCAAAATGCAGTAGTGATGCAGAGCAACAATTTTCAAGCTCAATATGCCTGTTACTAGTAGACTGCACAGAAACATTTTCTTATTTATAGCACACATTCAAATTGAGAGCCCCTTGGGGGGGATGGCTGACTCTGAAACTGCTGAAGAACCTTAAATATTTTTTCTAGAGCTACTTCTATGCATGCAGTCACTGATAGGGTCTTGTGGTCAGACTGCAGTGAAGAGGAGAAAAGGTAAGTGGTCTGAAGGACTTGCTATCACTGGGGAACACTCTGCAGATGGATGAGGAAGTGAGAGCCTACAGCCCTTCTTGAACCTTGTTTCCTGCCTTTGTACTTTGTATTCCTGCTTTTGAATAGGAGATAATGATGCAGCTATAGGGTTAATATAGATCAGCTTTCCCATTTAGGTGCAGCATTCTTTGGGCTTAGCTGAGAAGTGCTGAATCTTCCCTTTGAAACCATCACAAAAGGAGGGAGGACTTCTGCAATAAAATTGCAGAGATGAAGTTCAAGAACTGTAGCCCTGGCTGGACTGGGAAACGTTTTTCTTTGGTGGTTTATCTGAGATTTACGCTGGAAACCGAAACTGTGCTGTGAAGAGACTTAGGTGGAGTGGTGAGGCTTTCTGGGCTGGGGAAGCAAGCCAGCTGTGCACATTTTCCCTTCAAAAATAGCATTTAAGAGGATGCTAAAGAGAAAGTAGTCAGTTTTCTTCCCTCACTAACACCACTTCAGATGCACTACATTGACTTGCAGGACCTGTAAGCTTACAGACTGGGAACCAAATGTTTTCTCCTTACTGTGAAAGAACATTTCTGCCTAAAGGATTGCAGATTTTGTTTTCTAAATGGAATAAATTCTGATCTGAGTTTTCAAGTGCATTTGTACAGTTGCTCACTGCAGTTACATTCTGAGTCTTGCAGTATTTTGTTGGTATTTTGGTTTTCCCCTTACCCCAGCCCTAAAATAGCAGTACCTCTCCAGAGTAAAGCATAAAAAACCATACAGCCAAAAAGAGGGTGATATAGAGATGGTGAAGCAAATCTACAGACATTTGGTGTCCAGATTTTTTTAAGCTGTGTAGGCACTTGAAGATACAGGGATAGATCTGGTAGGGAGTTCAATTCTCAAAACAGTAACAGGGTGCAAACAAGGGTGTAGGTGCTCTGCATGAGAATCTCTCCTTTCAGGATTGGGAGTTCAGTTCCAAACCAGTAAAAGCAGGATACAGGCAGGCTCCTAAAAATCAGGGCGAGCTCCACAGATCAGGAGAAGTTTTTAACATTCAGGCCATTTGTAACCAGAAGAAAAAGAGAACCTAGAAACATGTAGTGTTTGAATTGCATTAGAGCTGTTCCCTGGCAGAGCCCCATGCCTTTTTTAAAAAGGCCACAGATCTTGGATCACCGACACCCTACTGTTAACCCTCTCTGCTAGAAAGGGTGAGGCACTGAACTGAGATAGGCTGCTGAAGTACGTACTCAAGTGGAGGAATTGAAGGAAAGATGCTTGTAAAAGCACTGGTCAAGTATGGGCTGAGAAGCTGTGCTCTTTAATGCTGTGCTTGTATTTGAGTACTGAGAAATAAAGCTGCCTTGAAAGAGACTTGGATGTGTCATGGATGCTTTTCTCAGGCTGAGGAAGCAAGCCTGCTCTCTCACAGGCAGACAAGCAGCTGCACCCCTCGGCAGATAATTTGCTCGGTGACTGATGAAGGAGTGTGCTCCACAGCTGAGAGCCAGCGTTTCACTGAAGAGTTTCATTTTGAATGCAAAATGCCAGCCTGGAATGGGAGATGTTCTCAATGGTGTATCTTCTATGGGAAAGCAGGGGAGACTCCTTACTGTGGACTTGGTGTTCCAGCATTCCTTTGAGTAGTCACTGCTTATTTTAAAGAAGGCATTGGGGCTGTTGAATGCTTTGCTGAAATGTGTTTGCATTTTTAGATGGGAAGAAATGATCTAATTCACCTGTTCAGCCAACTGCCTTTTGTCAAAAGTGAAGCAAAGCCACATAGTGAAAGGTTGTTTAAGTGTTCAACTGCTTTATGAGTTAAAAGAGGGGTGTTAAAAAAAAGTGGGTGGGCTGTGAGGGAGTAAAGCAGAGACAAGGAAACCAATTTCCTAATAAGACATCATGGTTGTGGTATTATTAGTCACACTTTGTGAGAGATAAGGAAGCTATTAAAAGCATGTGACATAAGGGGATTTTTGTCAGCAGAAAAGAGCACAGCAACCCTCTCTACAAAGTGAGCAGTGCAGATGTTGGCTACAGGAGAGTCCTCTGGATTAGAGACAAATTGAGTGTTGTATATGGCAGCATCAACAGCACGACCCTTCCTTTGTGTAGTGCCCATCTAGCCTAAATTTAACTCCTGCACCATTTTCTCTGCCAATTGGCTAACTCTTCTATAGCTGTTCCATAACCTCTTCACAGGTGACTGTTCTGGCTGCTGCAGAAGGATCATGCAATCAATCTGATTTTTCCTGTTGATTGTATTCCATAGTCTGGGAGATAGGAGTAGTTTTAAGGCAGTTTTGTTACGTGGTACATCCTGGTGCTGACTCTTTATATAAATTGCCTACTTTCACCAATCAAAAGAGGATTTTTTGGGTTTTTTCCCATCTCTCTGATAAATGGAAATATGATTTGTTCAGATGCATAGCTGATGCATAGGGTAATAAATAAGAGTCCTTGAATAGCCCAGATTATTGTTCTTTATTTCTAAGAAAATATTATATTATCACAGTGCTTTATTAAACCACATCTCATTTATTATCTGCTATGGTTATTAATAGCTCTGCTAAATAATTCATTGTGTGAAATTAATTTTCAAGGAAACCACAAATCTGAAAAGCCATCTGCAAACACTGTCTTCAAATGTCATTATTTCTGTGACTGCATGGGTAAAAATACATTTTTTTAGGTTTGTTCCTGTTTTGTAGCTAGGTTCCAAGATATTCCTATACAATTAGTTGCAGGTGCCACCTTCTCCTTAAGTAGCCTTTAACAATTCTTGCAACCCATGTTAATGCTTTTCTGAAGAGTACTGTGACTTTGTCTTGCTGTCATGATTTCTAATGCGTGAAGTCTCATCTCTAGATATTATTAGCTTGAACCAGGTTCTATAACTTTCTCCTGAACCTTTTGCTAAGTTAATAGTATTTTTGTTTCCTCTGCAAAGTGAGAGAGCTTAGAAAAAGGCTTAATGATATTTTCTTTTGACTTTCACATGTCCTCCTGTGATTTCTCATATATTTTCTGACCTCCAAAGCTGATCATAAAAGGGCTTTCATAATTTTACAATAACTTATGTTTCTTTTTCTAGTTCTACACTATGTGTCTAAGTATAGTGATTGTGACTGTCAGGTTCTGATTAATGGTTTCTAAAGCCAGGGACTGTGCTGTCAGACAGGTTGAATCTGATTTATGAAAACTTCAGCTGCAGAGGGACAACTTAATAATAATTGGCTTTCCTAGCTCCACATCAATTGCTTTATCATTTAAGATTAACTTCTGCAGGAAATCATACCAGCAAAACCAACTGACTCTCATGGCTTAGAGACTTTTACATGTTTAAATATTCTTTCCCATCTGACCACTTCTTTGAGTTATAAAGCATTCCTATTATCCTCACACTGTGGATACTTTCACTTAAGGACTTCATACATGACTTGTATTCCACCTACATGAAGGATGACAGCTCTTTTCACAGTCCTGTCATCCTACAGCGAGTGGAGCAGGAATGGGAGGGCTCTCATGTGCTAATGAAGAGGCTGCACATTCCTCTGCAGGCTGCCTGAGAGTATGAAAAGGAAAGGAGGAAGTGAGATAGTTCCTCTTGATGGTCTGAAAGGAGTGGAAAATGAAGCAGGAGCAGGAACATGAATATTGCAGTGTAGGAATAATGTTAGAAGGAAAGGATCATCTGAAGGAAGGAACGTTTCCAAGGACATAGAGCTAAATCAACATCAGTTAAAGTGCAAGGAGCTACTTCAGAAAGATCAGTTCAGAGTCTAGAAGGGGCAAAGACTGATTGAAATGAGTCTTCCAAGGACAAAATACAGTTAGTCCCTGTCCACATTTTAATCCTACAAGAGCATGACTTCAGGGCAATCAGAGTCAAGGACAGGACTGTCCTTGACAGTCTGTACAGTTGGTCTGTGGGCCTAACCAAGCATGACTCCCTCGTTGCTGTGCCAATATATTTTTTACTAATTTTCTGCATGAAATCCCAACCTGAGGCGTGGTGTCCAGTCTGCCTCTCCTTCTGCAATTCCCACGTATCCTTGTCTCTCATTCCATCTGTCCTTTCCATGGACTCATTTTCCTCACAATTAAACATCTCAGTGTCCTGATTAAGTTGTTCCCTGTTACTTCAGTTACATCCTAGTCTTTCTTAAATCATAATCTTAATAGTTTTGCAACCCTGTTTTTAATAGTCCCTTTGCTTCTTTAGAGACAGTAAAGTTAATTTTTGTTGCATTGGACTACTTTTTTTCACCAGTAGCATGTTGTAATTTCCGCTCTTGCTAGGCAATAAGCAGAAAATACTATTCTATAACTATTAATAACTAGCCATTTTTCTGAGAAGATAGAAAAATTATCCCTGCAACAACCTGGACAGAAATTCTTTCCTTCACATGACAGCAGAGAAAAAAAATTGTTTACTTGCTTCCTGTTTTAATGCTCAGTCCTTCACAGAGTCACACCTGGAGTCCTCTCATTTCAGTCAGAAGATAAATGTTATACCAGAACCGTTCAGCAGCCAGAATGGTTTGAGTACATTTATTTTCCTATGCCACTTGCAGTCAAGTGCTGGCACCTAAAACACTTGTTTTAATTCTGTCCCAAGACATCTCCAGCAGAACATCTGTGTCCATGTAGCTGGACAGCGATTTCACTGCACAGAGCAGGCTGTGGCACTGGAAATTTTTGATGTTATTGCTTGGCAATTACAATTACAACTTAGCAATTCTGTGCTCATCTCTTATTCCCTGCCTTCTAGCAGTTAATCTGCCTGATCTGATCAGAAATATGACCTGACAAAAAAAAACATTCCCTGGAGATGGTTGCTCAGCATCAGTGGCACCTCCCTCTAGCCCTGCTCAGCTCGGGTGCAGCCTAGCAGAGTTGTGTCCCAGCCAAGAGTAGCTGTGAGCTAAAGGGCAGGGGTGCTGTAGCCAGACATGGGTGTCTGAGCTGAAATAACAACTAACAGAACACAATACACTTTTCTGTGCAGATCTGTACCACTTTGGATTCTATCTGCTGCAACGTGCTCTCTCTTTTCTCTGCTTCTGTGGCAGCCCTGTCTGTGCTGCCTGCAGAGACAGGGCTGTACGCAGACAGACGCTGACACCTCCTGGGGAGGTGTACCTTCTGTGTGATATAAGGCACTCAGCATGATCTGCTGGTGTAAATATGCATTTGAACACTGCTTTCTATCCACTCAGAATCAATCATGCTTACCATGACTGCTTACTCAGCAACCTTATCAGATCTCTTGTCACAGTTTTGCTGTTAAGGCATTCATTTTACATAAAAGATCTGCTTTTTATAGATCATGCATTGTAATTATTCCTTCTCTCTTGTTGGTTTTTGGTAATTCACTGAAATACGTTTGCACAAAAGCAGAAGACAAAATACACTCTTGGAAATATATAGCTATATATATTTTTTTTTTTTTCGTTTTATGAACGGAAGGATTCTGAATGCTTCTTTGTGTAATTCCTTCAAATAATCTTTATTTGAAATAACTTCAATAATAAATATGTTGAAAATCTCTTGGATGCTGAAAATCTGTCAGGAGTTTGTAGGTTTCCTATGCCAGGTGTTCCCTGTAAGTCAGAATAACATGTGTTTCTTTCCCCAGATGGTGAACGTTATCTTTGAAAAAATCCCAGAAAATGAGAGTGGTGATGCCTGCCAGACTATTCAAGTTAATGTTCTGGACTGCGACACCATAGGCCAGGCCAAGGAGAAGAGCCTTCAGGCTTTCTTTAATAAGAATGGCTTTCTCTATGGTCTTCAGCTGGATGAAATTGGTCTTGGTAAGAGAATGTCACTATGTTGTATTTTCATGGGTTAACTGGTCTGTTGTGGAGTTTTCTTACTAGGAATGCCTACCTTTGATTCTTATCAGAGTTCACACAGAACGTAGCTTTTGTGAGGAATTTCGAGGCAAACACTAGATTTACTAATGTTGCCAGTTAGAACACTGAACACTGAATATCTGCTTCACTTCTGCAAGGTCTTCAGCATTGCAATTAACAATGATGTTATTTATTATGCATATAGAATTTCTCTATTCCTTTTCTGGAGTAAGTAAGGTAGCTGGCCTATCCACTTAAGTACAGCTGTTTGTTACATTTTGTCAGTGGATAAGATGACATATCATGATTATCAAGTATTTTAGTCCCTATCTACTATTCCCTTCCTTCCTTCCTACAGACCTACATTGCCCTAGATCAGAAGAGCCTTCAAATAAATCTTATTTATAGTCAGATTAGGTTTATATAATAGTTTGCCCATGACTCACAAAGTCACCTACAATATCTGCAGATGTAAATAAGGCTGTTCCAGCAGATGAGTCAAGCCACCTTTCCTTGTTGGGTTTTCAAGAGCCCAAGATCTGTAGCTACCACCACCACACCACTTTCCACGCACCCTAGTAGGAAACCTAACTAACTCCTAACTATTGTTGGCATTTGTCACTCCTGGACTTGCTCCCTAAGATGTTGATACTTCCTCACCATCTCAGACTCTTTGTTTGCAAGTGCTCATAATTTACTTTCATATCTGATATCTTGATGTCTATATCCTTTACAAGTGCCTGACCACCCTTCACAAGTACTATGTCAGTCTTGTACAGCTCATTTTAGTGATCTCTTAGAAGTGGCTTGTGGAACCTTTCTTCCAGTCCCAATGTAACCTTAACAGCAGGATGCACTTGTGCAGCAGAATAGTGATTAGGTGAAAGCAGCTCCAAAAACTCTGCCTTGACCAACACAAAGTGAAGCACCAAAACCTGCTGAAAGGCTGGCACCCCAGAAAAGGAATCAGAAGTGTAGGAGTGCAAAACCACTTTCATGTGACCTAGCACAAGGATAGAGAGAAGCAGCTCAGTTGGGAGTCACTAGTCCAAAAATAGTTAGGTGTTGTTTTTCTTTAAAAATATCAGTACAGTGAGAATGCCATTGGGGTGTAATTGTTTTCTGTTACTGTCATACTGCAGAACTTGTGTCTGAGGAGCAGCAAAGAGAACTGTTAGATATTGATGGTTCCTCAGAGGTGATGGATGATGGGATAAGGAAGCTAAATACCATCGGCCATTATGAGGTAAGCACAGAAGCCAGACCAATGAGTTGAGAAGATGTTTCTCCACAGCTCTCAAATGTGAACTGCACAGCTTGAAGTCATAGCTGAGCATCATCAACAGAAGGAAAGAATTGTGTGGCACACAACGTTCTTGCCAGTGAGTCATGTTTTCTGTTACTTTTCAGAGGTTTCCTTGTTGCAGGGTTGCTTGGTTCAAACATACCAGGTAAACTGTTACTTCTGTCAAACATTTCATTTAAAACAGAATCTGATTTCCAGCTACGAACATTGCCTTGGGTCTTTTTGAGTCTCTGCTGTTGAGTTTTTGTTGCACCATGAGCAACTGTTT
The DNA here is from genome assembly GCA_013397555.1 of Urocynchramus pylzowi. NCBI lineage: Eukaryota > Metazoa > Chordata > Aves > Passeriformes > Fringillidae > Urocynchramus > Urocynchramus pylzowi. The sequence continues at coordinate 247,085 of VZRH01004248.1, read as the reverse complement.
ACCTCATCCTACCTCATATTTTGATTATCTGAACAGGCAGTATTGATACTTCTGAAGTCTCATTGCGAGTCAGAATAAAAAGGGTTGATGGCTTTTCTCCCTCTTTTCTTGATACCGCCTATGTCAGTCTCCTTGCCTTTTTCTCTCTCTGTTTCTGCTTCCATCTGCTGTTGGCACTTGTACCATGTCTTCCCCTCTGCTTCCAGTTGCCCCTGTAAAGCAGTTGTTTGCAATGCTGCAATAATCTGTCCATCACTGCAACAAAACTGTGACTGGTGGCAGAGTCCTCCTGGGTGTAGCACACTGTGAAAGTGTAGCAGGCAGCATTTCCTCTCTAAGGAGTTTTCAATGACACCAGTCAAAATAGAGAGTGAGATGTTGGAGGAAAATGTGCAGCAGGTGATTGGCCTCAGGTGATATGGAAGTTCACATGTGATGCTTACAGATAGATTTTGGAAATGGAGATTGTGATGCTGAGTGCTTTACAGATCTTTCCTCATGACTTGTTGAATTTGAAAGTCTGGCTCTTAACAAGTTCATAAATTTTTATTGATTTAGAAGTTTTGCTGCCATAGGTCTGTGCTGTGCAGTGCAGTATGGTGCTGTGGAACCTGAGCCAACACAGAACATGTTGCTGTCTGCATGAGCAAATACTGTGCCATCTATAGAGCAACAAGGATTTCTAGCAGGACTTTGTATCCTGGGCAGAGAACAAGGCTGCTTAGATCTGAAGCAAGCTCATTTGGAGTCACTTTACAGATTTCTGTTGGCATCTGTTGCTCTCCTTACCTCACAGGGGTTCAGTAGTGAGCCCAGATGTCCAGAGCCACCATCCAGTGGCTTTTCCTGTGCGTGTCTTGAATCTTGTCTATAGATGAACATGTGATCTCCTCCACTCCACTTGTAGAGATTTTGTACAAATTAGGACATCATAGTGTTGCAGTTTGAGCCTGTACAGCACAGGTCAGTGTAGATTTGAAGTAGATTAGGTGTTTAAACTTCTGTCCAGTGCAGCAGTACCACCCTTTTTACCACAGGCAGCTGTTGCAGGTGCTCCCTGCTTTTCCCAGCAGCCTTCTCTACGCCTGGAGCTCATGGCATGCTGTGGCTCATGGGTGTCATGACCTCATGGCAAGTAAGTCTGCTCCGTTGGTGTCTGTTATCCCTGGGTATCTTTGTCCCAGCCCTTGTTTTGTCTGAGGTTTCTGCAGGCAAGGGTTTCTTGCAGATGCAAGTTAGGTAGGAGGCGCAGTTGTTTTTGCAAAGCTATAACTACACTAATTATAGCTCAGCAGCTGCCTTATGGAAATTGTACTGCATGTCTCTTTGATATTTTAGTTCGCATTTTTTGACACTGACTAAATAATGTACATTTTAGGCAAAAGCTCAGTGGCATTTTAGGCAGTGGCTTAGTGGCAAGTATTAGCCATTAGCATACCTAGTTTATTTTCTTGTATGCATATTGATGCAAAAAGGAATGTAAAAGTGTCTAGATAGCAAGAAAAAGGAACATTGCATACACTCTATGAGGGCAGTAACATTGCCTGAGAAATTCCAACTTACATTTCAACAATGTAAATTCCAACTTACATTTCAACAATGCCTCGAGTTTTGTGGCAAGCCTGAATTTTTCTTTTTGCTTACCAGCCTTAAATGCTAGAAAGTAACCAGATGTTTGAAATTGGGAAGTATCATCAAACCTTTTAAAGATACTGGAGCACGAGGGTTGTGTTGTGACGGTCCCAGAGTCAGCAATCGATCTTGAAAAAGTAGAGTTAGTTTCTACATTGATTTTTTTAAATATGCAAGAACAGTACATTTGCATTTTTGTGTAGTATTTGTGAAGAGAAAAAAATCCCCTGTATGTTAGACTCCCTCTTGTGTCTCTGGCCTGTGTGCTACTTTTGCTCTAATTTTTTGCCTCCTCGGAGGTTTATCAATATGTTTATTTATGAGGTCTGTACTATCACTTCCATGAGAATAACCACAAGCCATGACAAGAGAGTTGCTAATTATCTTGACATCCTATTCCCCACACAAGAAGAGAGCTGGACAGTCACTTTCAGATCTGCTGTCCAGTCACAGATCTCCAGTTTCTCAACTGTTAAAGAGTACCACACGTTCCAGGAGCAGTCAGAGCCCCATCAGGTGAAACTGAATGTGATCCTGGGAGCTCACTGGCAAGGACTGGATTACAGTGAGGACAGGAGGCCTGAGGAACAAGAGGCATAGAGCCACACTACCATGTCTTCTGGTATGCAAAGCAGCTGTATTCCATGTTGTCTGGATTGGAAGAGATCTCTCTTCTCCCTGTTTGTCCCCCTCAATAATGCAACTGACAAAGCAAAATTTTTTTCATGTGTCCATGGGAGCAGCCCACCACAAAAAGTGATTTAGACAGCAAGATGCAAAAAGAAGGGATTTTTTTAAATGTTTGGTTTTGGTTTTTTTTTTTATTGGATCATACTGTAAGAAACAGCAAGTATGGCTGCTGCAGTAATGATAAAGAAGGGAAAGCATAGTCTACTCAGTGCTAAAAGCATAATTTGTCCCAAAAATAAAACCTAGAGTGCGGGCTTTGGTCATGGCTGCTCTGCAGCAATGCCCCAGATTCCTGGAGGGGAAGCACAGCTCTCCCTGTGAGCTCTGCCCATCTCCCTCAGGACAGAAGTCAACACATTTCAGCACTGAGCTGCCCTCCTACTTCCTGGGGAGGGAATGGAGGCAGCATGTTGCCCACATTGCTCCAGGAGGGGGTAAGCTGGTAGGTAGTACTGTTCCTGTGTATCTGTCTTCAGGGCCAAGTAGGAGGACTGTCTGGGTATTGGTATCCCCTCACAAGCTAGCTTTAAAGCATATTCCTATTTGTAGTGTGGTTTTCAAGTGTTCTGTGCTATCTAAAATAGCTCTGAAAGTCTGTATGATAGATGGAATCTCTGCAAAAAAAATCATAAAATAGATTGCATTTACTTTCCAGGAGCAAATGTAAGTGCAGATTTTTTTGGCACAAGACACAGCTTTTGATAGAGTATCTTAATGTTTAAACTGGTTTCTCACACCAGGCTGGCTGCCAAGGTTTAAAAAACACTTAAATTATTTTGGCAGAGATCCCTTCCTAGAACTGGCCGGTTGTTTTTGTAATTATAGAGGCAAGTGCACTAGCAGTTGGCAAGACTCAACATTTGATAGCAGAGCAGTGGTGTAGTTCTCAGTGGGAGCCATTTTTTAGTTACTCTTTGACAATAAAAGCATGGCTTGCCAGTTTGTTTTAAAGATAATGCATAACATCCTGGCAACACTATAAATTCAGGGAAGGAGGAGGTAGATTTTTCCTAGAAATCCCAAGATGGTAAGATATGGATCTTGATCTTACAGTGTATAAATATTTTGTTCAGTTTGAAAATAGATCTTGGGAGCACCAGGCTAAACCCTCAGAGTGGCCCCTCCACAGGACATAGGTAGAACAGACTGAGCTGAAAGAAAGGGGACCAGAAGAGAATTCACCTTAGTGTGCACCTCTCTGCCTCACCCTCCCATAAGATTCTGTTGCACTGGACACAGAGAATTTAACCTGAGCAATCTATGGAAAATTGGATGCAAGAAACAGCACAGAGCAATACATGAAAATGAAAATGTCCACATATGGGCTGAACCAGAAAAATCAAAGGAAAGGAAAGGTCTTCAAGGCTGGTGCACTGGAAGAGTTGCCTTCCCACCTGGCTGGGTAATGCTGACAAGCTACAGCTACTGCCCGTGCCTGAAAGCCCTGGCTGCTGCTGAAGGCAGTGCACACTGTGGTGAGAACAAAGCAGGCTGGGCTGTCCTGCACTGCCACGGGCTGAGGGACAGAGGAAATGAAACTGAGGCTTTTGTGAATTCTAAGCACTTTTGTTTCAGCATGATATGTTTTTTCTTTCAGATTTCAAATGGAGCAACCATAAAAGTCTTCAAAAAGAAGGCAAATACCCGATCAGGTAACAGACTCACTGTGACCCATTTAAACTTTGTGCAGAATGGTTGGGAATGCAGAGAACTGAGCTCTGACAGATTGTATCTTGGTCAGTAGGAGGTCAGATAAATTGGTACTTTGATATAGTTGAGTCAAATGAAGAGCCCTGGCTCTGGGACTCTGGTAGGCAGAGTGGGCCTAAAAGAAGGAAAGAAGGCAAAGGAAAGAAGGACAGAAGGGTTTACAGTCCTCAGCAAATGATTGCTTAGAGATACAGGCTCATAGGCAGGAAAGCAGGACAGGGAAGGCCAGGTGACACAAAGAGAGGGAACATCTCTCTCTCCCTGGTGCCCAGAGCTGTGCATCACAGACATACTGCTGCACTGTCCAGAAACATGAATGATAAAACCCCCACTGTTTGGTAATTTTCCTTGAGTAATATTCTCTTGAGTGTGTTTCTGAAAGCTTTGACTTCACTGTCTGAACAGCATGTCAGGAGATAAAGGATGCTTACAGGGGGCCAGTTCATCTCACCTAGCCCTGTGATGCAGGTTGCTCCGACCCAGCTGGTGGATGAGGGTAGAACTTTCTGTAGCCCCTGTGAAGAAACACACTCCTAACATGTGTTTCCTTATCATCAAAGTTAGGAGAGACATGTGCATCTCTCCCTCAGCAAAACTGAGGTTGTCTGTTCCCAGCCATTGTGTTCAAGCCTGACCTCAGCCCACCTGCACTCAGCACTCTTAGAGACTTAAACCACTGCAATCATCTCATCTTGTCCTCCTTTCAGAGGAGCTGTGATTGCTGCCAGCTTACCCCAGCAGCAGATAGGATGCTGTAGCTTAGTGGTCCAAGCTACAGGTTGGCACTAGGGAGGTGCACCGAGTCTGTGCATTTCTCAGAGCTTCCCCCACATTGCAGACAAGAAAGGATGACACTGACTCTGCTTGCTTGGCATCTTGGATGCACCCTGCTGCACAGCCCAGAGCCCAGCAGAACTCACAAGCTTGTAGCTGTGTGTTTCATTAATGGCTTTCTGCTTTTGTTGTTTAGATGTGGACTACTCAGATGAACACTGTCATTTGGTGAGTTGAATCATTCCACTGCTAAGTGGTAGATTTAATACCGAGCTTTATTTGGATCTGTGTAATCTCTCTAATCTCTTCGTGACAGATTTTACCAGACTCGGAAGCAAACAAAGATGTGAAGGGAGCAGGTCACAAAGGAAAGCAAAAATTCAAAGTGAAAGAAATGTATCTCACAAAACTTCTGTCAACCAAGGTAAAATGTAAAGGCTTTGTTTTGGGGGAGGGCTGATGTTGGCTTGCATAGTTTGGCATAACAGAAACACAAACTAAACTAGAAATTGTGCGGACTTCCTGTGTGTAAATCAAAGGTTAAATAAAAAGGTAGCATATAAAATTCACTGTGCTAGCTATTTGGTATGACCATTTGCAAAGACAGACACATTTTAGGTTTTCTAATACTACAGTTCTAAAATTATCTGCTTACACATAGTATCTCCTCAGTAAGCACAACCTTCTTCTCAGGTTAAAGAAAAAAGGTTGTTTTTTAGTCTATGGAAAGTGAGTTTTACCACAGAGTTCCATAGACTGAGAATGAGCCCCTCTGGAATGACAGCTTTCAGTCAACAATCTCCTCACTCTGCTCTAGATTTTGCCCAGCTTAGAGATGACTTCTGAAGCCTGAGTTTCACAAGATACTGCCCACAAAATGAAATAATCTGTTATGGTTTCAGATTAGGCATTCAAAATAACTAGATTAATTTTAAAAGCAAGGTCCTTAGGATTTATAGTACAAGTACCTCATTTATACGATGTGCATTGCTTAGGACTAAGTCCTGCTCACTCCCTCCGGTAACGTCATCTTGTTTCTGACTTACTCCAAATGGTTAGAAAACTCTTTGCAGCAGCATATTGCATAAAATATTAATGGGTGCACAACACTGAGCTGTGCAAGAGGCCTGAAGGGATGATGATTATAGCCTTCTTGCATTTAAAAATCTATCAATCATTATTTAATTAGGTTGTTGATAGCATCTGAAGTAATTTGGGAGAGTCCCCAAAGTGAGAGCGAAGACTGGTCATTTCTCATTACCTGTGAAAACTAACACGAGCCCTCAGGAAATGCTGGAGTAAACCAGTAATGTCTTATGGTGGAAGACTGAGGTATAGAATAAAAGACCAGGCTTTTTAGAAACAGGCCTTTTAAAGGGCTTTGAATTAATCATCTCCTTCTCCAAAGAAGGACACTGCCCCAAACAACAGAGCTGTGATATTCTTTGCTGTGAAATTCCTCTCATGATAGGCTGTGCACTAAAGGAAATTGCATCTCACCATCTCTCTCTCTCTGCTCCCCTCTCTCCCATACATGCACACAGACACAATCACAGAGTTTACCCCATGAAATGAACTGGCCAGTATTCATCAAGGCCCTGGGATATGATTAAATCCTTCTTGTCAAGAGAAGATTGGGCTGAACTGATCTTCAGAACAGATGTGAAGAAATGAAGCGCAAAACAGTGTTTTGCTTTGTTTGTCTCTACTTATAAATACTCTGTGATTATGTCAGTGAGTCCAGCAGCAACCAAACCCTTCCTTTAGTGAGCCAAATATCTTCACTTATGTATCAGAACTAGCCAGTTTTCAGTTCTTCTCTCTAATATTAGTGTCTTATAGCACCCAAAGCTGTTATCCTAGGATTAGATCAAGTGCCAGAGCCACTTGGCTGTGAAGTGTTGATGAGCACATGTGTTGAGCATGTGTCACAGATGGCACCTGGAAGACCAGTGCCTTAGGAAACTGACTAAACTGCTTTTTTCTCACCTCCCTCTTAATTCCAGTCACAAATTCCAAATGCTTTTAGAAACAGTGGCAACAGTATCCCAAGAGTTGATGTTGTCTTTATTAGCCCAAGTGGTTCTTCCCACGTGTGATTTATCACAGAATTCACCATGATTCTGCTGTAAGCAGAGCAACAGGACATGTGACATATGGAAGGAGCTCGTTCTGGTGTATTGCAGTTTCATTTTTGCCAATGACCTATGGCCTTGATGCTTGCCACAAGCATATTGTAATTAATGTGTGTGGTTGTGGCACACACAGCTCTCTGAGGTAAAACATCCTATTCTTTTTTTGTGTAATAGTAACAAAATATTTGTTGCTTTTCAGGTGGCAATTCATTCAGTTGTTGAAAAGCTCTTCAGGAGCATTTGGAGTTTACCCAACAATAAAGCACCTGTTGCCATCAAGTACTTTTTTGACTTTTTGGATGCCCAGGCTGAGAGCAAAAAAATTACTGATCCTGATGTGGTCCACATATGGAAAACCAACAGGTATGCCCACGGGATATATGCAGGGCTGCGTGTGCCTTCTGAAAATGTAGTTGCAAAAATGAAATGTGTCAGGTGTGATCAGAAGAATAAGATTTTGGCATGTCTGGGAATAAGATGTGGTTTGGCTTTGTGCATAACAGCAACTTTAGTGTATTGATTTAATACAACACAAACCACCAGAGCTTCCAGGTCTGTGCAGTCTGCACACCAACTTCACATTCTGAAAGAAGTAGCTGCAGATTGAGAGCATTATCTGAAGCTGGGTGCCTGACAGATGTGTTTGCTCTGTAGCCTTTGTTCCCTGACCCCTTTTTTAGCGTGAAGAAGCAGCCAGGAATGTGCTTTGTTCCGTGAGTGCAGTTGCAATTAAGGACAATTTTAAAGCAGTTGTGCTACTTGAGTGGTTGATTTTAAAGATGTTTGTTCTTTCTCCTGTCTAGTCTTCCTCTTCGCTTCTGGGTGAACATACTGAAGAATCCCCAGTTTGTCTTTGATATTAAGAAGACTTCACACATAGATGGCTGTTTGTCTGTAATCGCACAAGCCTTCATGGATGCCTTTTCTCTTGCAGAACAGACACTGGGGAAGGTAATGCTGCCCCTCCAGTCTTCTGCTACTTTCTCAACCAATGTCTTTTTCAACTGTATAATGATTAAGATGATGAAATCCTGGATCTGCTGATATTGGGGGCAGAATTGTCAGGGGCCTAATTAAGCTGGGTTTCCATTCCTCATTGCTCTGTCTCCTGAGACTGAAGAATTCACCATTAGACAGATACAGCTATGAGAATGCCTTATTTATAGTTAACTGCTGATTGCTTTCTCTGCAGTTCAGTTCTGCACAGTGGGTTTACACAATAGGTGGCAGAAGATGGAAATTGTAAAGTTTTAATGAAGTTTTAATGTAGTTTTAAACAAAGGTCTTAAAAGTATTAACATTATTTGATAAGTAATCCAAATCTTGTCTGCCACACACCAGTGTGCTGAAAACACACACAATCAGCTAGTGGTAGCTGCATGAATACTGAAAGACCTCTGAAGTTCAAAACAGTTCCTTTCACATATCTTAGCTGCTCCCTTTTTATATGCAAAATTATTTGCTGGAGCAACAAGTTCAGGAATCTTACATTCAAAAACTCTTTAGTATAGTGTCCAGAACTCTGGGGATCAGAAATACTTCAATTTTCGTCAGGGTATTTTCCTTTTCTTTGGACCAAAGCAGGAAGATTTTGTTCAGGCTCAAGAAAAATAGGCTAGAAACTTTTTAGCCTAAAAGAATTTATATAAAAATGGACTAATTTCCCATGTGATCTAATCCAACTGCTCATCTGTTAAAGGTAAATAGCAATTAATGTGCTTGTTTATCTTACTTTAGGAGTGAAGTATCATAAATTAAAGCTAATCACATCACTTCCTTGATGGAAAAACTGCAAATGAGCATGGTTGTTAGGTTTCTGTGCTTAACATCCACTGTGCAGAATTGTTGAAACAACAGCTCCTGTTAGCTATTTGAAAAGGAGTGCTGAAACCTGATAAAGGTTTGCAATGCAGCAAACATCTTGTGACCTTTTTAATACTAAAATGTATTTACTTTCATGATTTTTAGGCTTTTATCTTGAGACATCTTTTAGCCATTTAGAAAACAAACATTTAAATTACTTCATCACACATTGGAAACAGTGGTGACAAGATAACACATGGTTATGTCATTTATTGCCCAGAGCTTAAACAGGAAACTACCAGCCCCCACTTTTACATTCTGAAAATCAGTTTTCCAGGTGGGGCTTTGGCTCCTATCACAAGCATCAGCACTTATTTGCTCAAATGAGCCTAAAGCTCATGGATAGGGTAGTGCTGACCTGGGTTGTTGAAGTCCTGGGGTGAAGAAAAATCCCTTTGGCTGTGCATGTCTGGCAGTCAGCTCTCCATGCTCTCAAACCCCTGAGCGAAAGGAGTAGTAGGGACCAAAGAGATTTAGGGGAACCTCTGCCAGGACAGCATCTAATAAGACTCTCTGGTGTGTCACTGCCAGGGAACTTTCCTTTCAGCAGTACTGCTGAATCCTGTATTCAAATTGGGTTTTGGCCTCAGACCCTTTGGCTCAGCTTTCGTAATCCTTCAGGTCTAGGGACCTGTAAGGAGGAAGTGAGAAGGAAAAATATGTCTGAGGTACAAAAAGTCATCAATCCTGATGTCAATAGAAATAATTACATGGCAATTGTCATGAAACACAATACACTATTAGTGAGATCCTGCGTCTGGTTTGCATCTTTGTTTCATAACCTTGGTTCCTTGCATGTAACCACAGCAAAGAAAAATGAGTCACACAGACACAATTAGATGCAATTAACTGTGTGGAGGTGGAACCTTAGGAAATCTGTGCTGTGAAAAGTTACAAGGCTTCAATTTTTTTCTTTTAAGGAAGCACCAACAAATAAACTTCTCTATGCTAAGGACATTCCGCTCTACAAGAAGGAGGTGAAAGCGTACTACAAAGCCATCAGGGATCTGCCTCCATTGACCACTGCAGAGGTTGAAGAATTTCTAGCTCAGGAATCTAAGGTATGGTTGAGAAGCAGCAACTTCATTTGCTTTCGTGTTAAGCTTTTTTTTTTTTTTTAAAGGAGCAGTATCTGACCAGAACTGTTGTCTATTTTAGAAACATGAAAATGAATTTAATGAGAAAGTGGCCTTGTTTGAAATCTACAAATACATAGTGAAATACTATGATGAGGTAAGCACATCTGCAATTTCAGCTGAATTCTTAATGTGGGGTAACACAGTAACCAAGGGCTGGGCTGCTGTGCGACCTGCCCGGTGCCACTCCAAAGGCAGCCCCTCCTTAATGCAGCCGCGGCTGCTGCTGAGCTGGGAGGGGCTGGAGCAGCACAGCCCCCAGGGCGGCTGGAGCCCCCACCCCTCCGAGGGGCACAGGCCAAAGGTTTGTCAGTGCACCTTTGCTGTCACTGCTGTATTGCACAGAGACAGTAGCAATAACATTTTCCCTGCAGTTTTGAGGAAGTTCCTATCAAGCCGAGGCTTCTTGTTTTACTGTGTTTGCAGAGTCTCTGCAAATGCCTGTCACAACTCCTGCGCACGCACTCCGTTTCCCTGGAGGTTCAGAATCAGATCAGACTGTAGCACCAGGGTTCTCGATTTAACAGTCGGTGCAAACACCTCAGTGGAGCACACAGCCTTAAAGCAAGAGGTGTCTGCTCCTTTCCCACCATAGCTGTCTTAATGCTCTCCTCTAATAGTCTTTCTCTTAAAAAGAAGCAGCTATAGTTTCCAGTCCCTGCTATTACTAACAAAAGAAATCTTTTCTCAGATGAAAGTACTTAGTCACAGGCTACCTCTAAGCTGCTTTCTAAGAAAATCCCTGTCCTCCACTTTGCATGATAGGATTCTCCACTCCATTTTGCTTAGCATCCTTAACAGAGGCTGCGTGTGCCTGTGCAGGGACTCAGATAAGAGCCAGCTGGGGTGTGTTGCCTGAAGGCCTCCTTATGCTTCCAGCAGGTTGTCTGGGTTTCCCAGCAACCAGGCCTTTCTCTTTCATCCTCAGCAGCACAGCACCAGCAGTTGGCGTAGTCATCCGGCTCTCAGTCACCTGTTAGCTGGCTTACCGCTTCTGATCTCTAACATCCCAAATTACCTGGATTCAGCATCAAATCTTCACCTCTTGAAACAAGCTTGGGATGATACTCAAAATGGCATCATCCTTTATTAAGCTCATTAAAATGGTTGATACAGGAGAATTCAGTGTACTTTCTAGTCTTAGTGCCCATTTTTGCTTTTTTGAAGCTAGTACTGCCTAAACATAGCCCATCCTTAGAAGGAAATCTTCCCTCCACTCTTCCCCCTCTGGCTTTTGACTGGGAGCAGCTAAATCTCTTTCATTGTTTACTGAGACCTGTCCCTGTGTAGCATTGCCAGCAGAGATTTCAGACAGCAGTAGTGCTCCATTCTATCACCTGGGCAGGAGCCAAGTGGGTGAGTTAGAGGAAAAGTGGCAGTTTATTGCCCTTAGCTTATAGGGCAGAGGAAGAGAAATAAAATATCACTGGCAAATCTTCTGTAGGGTAAAAACTGGAGCACTGGCCTTGCCTCACACTATGAGAGATGAGCATGTGTTGGGTTTGTTTTAGATTTTTTCACTTGGCTCAGTCATTCTTTTGTGGAAGTGTTGCAAATCCTGTGATCAGAATGACTTGAAGGGAAAACTACGAAAATAAAGTGTTGAAGTCAGAAAAGAATGTTTACAGATAGACAGGCACTCAATGCATTTTTCTGTCAGTAGTTGTTAGAGTACAGAAAAGCAGGCTTTAAAAAATAGCAAGTAAAATAAGCATTAAAAAAATTATTCTCTCTTTTGCTAATTGTTAACAGATTGTCAGCAAACTTGAGCGAGAACGGGGGTTTGAAGAAGTCCAGAAGCAGCTCCAGCAAGTAAAAGCCTTATTTGATGAAAAGAAAAAATGCAAATGGCATTGAGCAGAGCACTGACTCACAGCACCACTGTGGGGGATTTTTTATTAGCGCTACTGCTCCCAAAACTGTTTTGACTGACTTTCTGTACAGGGTTTGAAACGTTTGGACACTCTTCTCCACTCTGACCATTCCACGTAATCTACAATTGGGAATGAAAAATGGGCATGGTTACATATTCACACAGGGGCATGTGAAAGTGAACCTAATGTTGGCAGGGTCAGCATTTTTAGGTATGAGCTAAAAGGTTGAGCACACATAACCCTTTGGTTCAAAAATACCGTCCAGTAAGCTTTTTGCTTACTTTCAAAAAAGGTCGTAGGAGATGTGCATAATACACTGTAAGTTCAGAGTTGCCTACGTGAACTTGCAAGTTGCTTACCTCTTTTTTTTAAGAGAAAAAGCTGATGTTTCGCCACATCCTTTCAGCAGCTTGGCAAACTGTGAGGGTGAGAATACGGGTCAGCTGCAGTTTCCTTCCTTTCAGTCAAATGTTCGCTATTCAGAAAAAAAAAATAGGAAAAAAAAGAAAAAAAAAAAAGAAAAGAAAATCACAAAAAAAAACCCAAAACAACAACAACAACAACAAAAAAACCCCAAACACAACAAAAAACCCAAGAACAACCTGGCAACAAAGTGACACTTAGGATAAGTGTTTAGCAGACACAGTGGATCTGAGGTTGAAAATGCCACATGGCAGGACTTACCTTTGATAGGTTAGAAATTCCATGTCCAAAGTGAAGCGAACCACTGAGGGGAAGAGGTGAGGGGAGGCTTTTGGAGAAGGGCATTCAGCCACCATCAGTCTGTGTTTACATTTTTGACCTTTCCATCCTTAAATAAGCTGTGAAACACTTGTGAGCATCTTCACAGCTGAAACTGCACTGCATCAGGACACTTGTGATTTGATGAAGCAGCTGAAGATGGCTGCACTTTGGTGCACAAACCTGTACTCAGGTGCATGATCAGCCCGTGCATCAGTGCTGACGGTCCTGGCCAGCCTTGCCATCTGTGTACAAGGGCCTCACAGACCTACAGCCAGCATGTGGGGGGTCAGGTCAAAGGTTGGTTTAATAATATTCAAGAACAGGAAGACTGGTGTTTGAGACACTGATAGAAACTTGCTGGGGTTGGGCTGGGGAGGGGTAACTGTCTGCCTTAGTCTGGCTGGGGTTTTTTGAGGCTTGGCCATTTTGGAAAGAAGGCGTCCATTACACTTGCATTGGTGGGTAAAGTCAGCCCAGCTGGAAAGCAGGGACACGGCTGTGCTGCTGGGATGAGGCTGGTGCAGTGGCTTCTGAGCAAAGCCACAGAGGAGCAGCTGTGGCTCTGGCTCTGCTACAGCACCAGCACAACCCTACTCTCTACTACAGAGCTGAAATGGTTTGTCAGCTGGACTCTGCTGGAGGCACGTTCTGCGGCTGTCACGTGCCCTTAGATTTGAGGTAAGGCATTCATGACAAGGAGATACATTTCCATACATTTCTGGAGGGATCCACCACTGGAGGTGAGTGGTGTAGCACAGTGGCCCCCAGGAGGGGGAAAGAGCTGTCACCTGCTTTGGCAGTGGGAAAGGTGCCATGGGCTGTGAATGGCACAGATGGCCCAGGTTTGGTACACAAAGCCAGTGCTGGGGCTGTGAGCAGCCAGAGCTGGCTGCACAGGGTTCCCGGGCAGAGCAGTGTCACACGGTGCTGAGCTGGAGGAGCACCAGAGCTCAGGCGTGGGTGCTAATGCTGCCTGCTCTGGTCACAAAGGCAGCTGGCCCCAGGCACAATCCCAGTGGCAGAAGCAAGGCGGGCTGTTAATGTGGAGAAAAGCGAACACAAAAACACGGTCCTGCTGGTCTGCCCCCTCTCTACCATGTGATTGCACAAGTTGTTCCTCCTGCATACCAGAGAGGGCAGCCACCAACCAACCCATACTGTGATGGCTTTGTTGGTTTTTTTTTTAATTCAAGTCTTACACTTGCTATTAAGTTTACACTTTATACTTGATGGAATGTATGGCTTTGTTCAGGACACTGCACTACAATGTTGCAGTACTTTCAGCAGTTCTCTGCCTGGCACAATGTATTTTGATAAGTTCAATTTTAATTGGAAAAAACCCACCCACCTCTAAACCATCTTGTCCTCTGTCCTAAAAGAGTGGACCGTGGCTTGACTAGCACTTAAGCTTGGAATACCTGCACGTAAGGGCTTGATTTTTATTGTTCTTAATGTAACCTTTTGAAGCAGCATCAAATAAATAGAAAAAGCACAGTATTGATACTGAAGGAGAGGCAGGAGCGGATTACACTTTCCAGTTAGTTCTCTTCTACTTCAGGTGTTTGCTGGCAATGCATTCAAATGAACTGTGATAGTTTTGTTCAACAGTAACCTTCTGTACAGGCAGAAAAAACAACTCCAACATTTCTGCTTGAAAAGCTGTAAAATATAATCTGTTTGCGTGGGTCTGATCCTGTGAACTTCACTATATGTGTTTATATTGATGAGGAAATGAAAATCAGTCCTATTCTGTATTTGTACTACTGCTTGTTTGCTACAATAGCTTTAATGATTTCTAGAGATTAAGTATGTGTTGAAGCAGGCCCTGTAGCTTTACCTACAGCCTGGAATAGGATTATTGCCTTTTATTCAAGCCTCCTAAACAGCGTCACTCTGTTAGTAAACCATTTTTAAGTCATACTGGGATTTTGTAACCCATCAAGTGGATCTCACTAAGTGATGTGAAGTATAATTAAGTGATTGTGGCTCTTTTGGTAGGTTTGGGTCAGCACACAAAACATTGGCACACCTTCCGTATCTGCAATTTGCCATTACTGTTACACAGAGAAAAAGAACCACCTCTGACTATTATGGGTATTATGGCAACACAACAGTTCTAATCGCATCCTCAGAAATGAAAAGGAACTTCTCTTCAACTTACTTTCCCATGTTTACAGGCAAACTGCTATGGCAAACAGCGTGTTTCTAACACTAGCTTACAGAGCATTATTTTGCAGTCATCTAGTTTGAAGTCAAATCTTACTAATGTGTAAAGTAATTCCTGTTGTACAGAAGTTAATCTGTTGTTTAAAATGAATGGTTAAAAAAAGTGCAAATGACAAATACATGTTGGTGTTTGTATGGGTTTATCTAGAATAAAGGCATTTGGAGGTTAGTTTGATTGTGTACTTTAAAATGGTTACAAGAAAGCAAACACAGATGGTAACAATACAAGATCATGCAAGGAATGGAGTGTAAGACACAGAGTGGCATCAGATGAGAAGCAGTGCTGCAGCTCCAGCCCTTCAGGGCTGCAGGACATGCAGGTCAGCACAGCACACTTCTATCACACTGAAATTGGGAAGAAGAGGGACAGGAAGGTTCAATATAACTTCTAATGATGCTGGGGAGGGGAGGCACTGGCCTAAACTCCAGCAGCTGCTGAGCACTGACCTCCTGCAGAGTCTGAATGGAGGGGGATTCCCTGGGCCAGAGGATTCCCAGCTGCCTTCCCACCTGTGGGAAGCAGTGAGAGGTCAGGGACAGGTTGGTTGTGCAGTGCCTGCCACACCGCCACACAGCCTTCAGGATTTTCACTTCAACTGCACCACTTAAAGGCTCTGAGGGTGATGATACTTTTAAAAAACTAAACACGTTAAAAAGGATGATAACCCAATATTCCTTTCAGGAGAAGGTGCTTAAGGGACAGGAAAAATAAGCCTTCACACAAAAAGCCTGAGACCAACTGGGAAAGGCAGCCCACAGACCAGATGCTAACCATCATCCTTCCTCCTGCTATTACCCTTTTTCTGCCCTCCAAATCTTACCTGGTTTGTATAAACCTCCCCTGCTTCCTGACATCAGAGAGCACCTTGCTGACACAGCCACAGCTGGGGACAGAAACACGAAGCTGACAACAGCTGCTCTTTGCAACCATTCGGAGCTGGTAGATGCTGGTGACCATCCCATTTGGCAAAGCTGGCTCAGGCACAGAGAGTTACTTTGTACAAGTTCATACTGCGGGAGGCAGCAGAAATAGCTCCTGTTACTTCTAATAGCTACACTGTTTTCCTCAGAGAAGTTTCACAAATTCCCCAAGAACGCAAAGCCCTGGTTTAGAAATGGTACTCCCGAATTTAGTTCTCCCACTGACACACTGGAAACCATGCTCTGCTCTCCCACTGCCTCACCTCCCCTCCCCTGGGGCAGGATGGAGGGGAGAGGTGGAGGCAGAAAAAGTAAAGAACAACTTACTGGAAACAGCAATGAGATAAGAAAATGATCAGTAACAGCAAATATACTAATGACAGAGGGTAGAGAGGCAGATTTACACGTGGCTGCTCACTACATGGAGCCTGGCATGCTACATGACCCAGAAGGATGCCCTGACCCTGAGCCCAGAAAATGAGGTGGTATAGAATAAGCCCAGCTCCCAGCCATGTTTCCCCCCCAGGCTACTGCAAAAATTAACCCTGTCCTGGTGGGAACCAAGATAAGTCCTTATACTTACACACAATGGAAAGTGAAAAATGCAGCCTCTGGAGAGAAGAGTTGAGCCAACGCCGGTGTCATTCTTTCGCTATTCCTACAGTCTTAACAGCAATACTCAATACCCTATTACAAGAGATTGCACAGTGTATTTGACTGTCACATGTTTTTGTTGCAGTGTTGTGAAAACAACAACAACCACAAACCAAATACAAACAAACAAAACCTAGATAAAAAAATTCCTCCAGTTCCAGGAAAGTAATCATTATTGGATTATCAGGTAAAAAAAAATTTAGATAAATAATTGATCCTTCACAAATTTCTTTTACTGGACTGATAATAAACTGAAAAAGAAATTAAATAAATATATTAAACCTAGAATAAATATTTTTGTTGTAGTTAAGTTAAATTAAAGTAGGAATAAATACAGACTTACATTTACATAATGTGAAGGCAATTTATTATACTAATCTCTGCTATATTATATTAAAAAAACAATTATTGCCTATTCCCATAATAGAAATACAAGAGGCACGTTGCCAAGGGTAACAAATAGAAGCTTTCAGAGCTTTTTAAATTTCATTTCATCCTTTTTATCTGCATCAAAATACCAACCTAGATGTGGATTACAGTGTTGTTAATGATCAAAACTGCAACCCAGAGTAGCATACATTAACTTTCACATTGAAGGAGTAAGAGGATACTATCAAGTAAGTGTTTAAGGATTTATAAAAAATTGTTTTAAATTTTTATATTAAATGTCAGTTTTATTTTAAACAACCCAAACCTTGAAAATTAATTTTCAAAGTTTCTTGTGCTAAGATTATTTAATGTTTTGACTTTATGGAAAAATACCTTATCAAGAATGGATTTGGCAATGGTTCACAGAATCACAGAATGGTTTGTGTTGGAAGGGACCAAAGATCATTTGGTTCCAATCCCCCTGCCATGGGCAGGCACACCTTCCACTAGTACAGGTTGCTCAAAGCCCCATCCAACCTGGCCTTGAAGACTTCTAGGAGTGGGGCATCCACAACTTCTCTGGACATCCTTCCAACCATGTTCCAGTGCCTCACCACTTCCACAGTAAAGGATTTCTTCCTAATATCTAAACCTGCCCTTTTTCTGTTTAAACCCATTGTCCCTTGTCCTGACACTCTCTGGACATAGAAAAAAGTCCCTCTCAGTTCTATAGCTCCCTTTAGATACGAGAAGAATAATGAGGCCTCCCTTGCCCTGCTGGCCACCCCACATTCCTTTGCTGCAGCCCAGGATGTGGTTGGGCTTCTGGGCTGTGAATGCGCGCTGCTGGCTCATGACCAGCCCTTCATCCATGAGAACTCCGCTGTCCTGCTCCGCAGGGCTGGGCTCAGTGACTTCTTTTCCCAGTCTATACTCACANTTAAAACCATTGTCCCTTGTCCTGACACTCTCTGGACATAGAAAAAAGTCCCTCTCAGTTTTATAGCTCCCTTTAGATACGAGAAGAATAATGAGGCCTCCCTTGCCCTGCTGGCCACCCCACATTCCTTTGCTGCAGCCCAGGATGTGGTTGGGCTTCTGGGCTGTGAATGCGCGCTGCTGGCTCATGACCAGCCCTTCATCCATGAGAACTCCGCTGTCCTGCTCCGCAGGGCTGGGCTCAGTGACTTCTTTTCCCAGTCTATACTCACATCCCTACCCAGATGCAGCACCTTGCACTTGGACTTGCTGAACTTCATAATGTCCCCATAGGCCCACTTCTGGATGACATCCCTTCCTTCTTTTGTGTCAGTTGCAGAGCTCAGCTTCTTGTCGTCAAACCTGCTGAGACTGCACTCACTTTCACTGTCTGTCATCAATGAAGATACTGAAGAGCATCAGTCCCAAGAGTGAGCTCTGAGGGACCCCACTCATCATCATCCACTACCTGGACATAGAGCCATGGACTACAACTCTGGCTGTGTCCATCCAGCCAATTCCTTATCCACTGAATGGCAATTCATCCATCAAACCTGTGTCTCTTCAATCTGGAGATCAGCTATGTCATGTGGGACCGTATCAAAGGCCTTACGGAAGTCTAAATGCTGACATTTGTTGGTGTTCCCCTGTTGACTGTTGCTGTCACTCCATCATAGAAGGCCATTGTGGTGTTACATTTTATTTAAATGGTATGCTCTGTCTCACCCCTCGAAAATGTACGCTATATCCCAAGCCTCTGAGCCTCCCCTGCAGTATCGTGTATCTGTAACCCCACTGGCCCAGTCTTATTCCGCGCCCACTTGGAATCCCCCTGTTAAGCTGTGCGAGGAGTCCACTCGCTCTCTTTGGCCCTTTTTCTCTCTAGGGTCTCCCTGGCTCTCCCTCTCTCCCCCTCCCTCCCCTTCCCCTCCTTTCCCTCTGGAACCATGCTGCTCCCGGGGGTGAGACCCCCAATAAACCCTCTCCTAATCACTCCCCTCAGAAGATGTGTAGAGTCTCCTTGCCTGCCTGCCGCTCCCTGCGATCACACAGCTTAGGGGGCCTCTCGGGGACTCCCCGGGGACCCCCAAACCAACCGCAACAAGCCATATTGCTCAGGCACAATTGGCCCATAGTAAAGCCATGATGGCTACCTTGACTGCCCTCCTTGTCTTTTACTTGCCTCAGCACATCTTCTAGCTCCATGATCATCCCAGACACAGAGGTGAGGCACACCAGTCTGTAGTTTCATGGTTTGTCCTCTCTCCTCTTTTTCAAAATGGGAGCAATATTTCCGTTCTTCCAGTCACTGACGGCATCACCTGATTGCCATGACTTCCAAACACAGCAACAACATCAGCCAGTTCCCTCAGGACCTGAGATGCATATCATCAGGTCCCACAGACATGGCTATTCAGCTTCATCAAATCATCCCAAACCTGCTCTTGGCTTATAGTGGAAGGGACTTCACTTCCACTACATATGCCCAAAGAAGCGGCACTTCAAAGAATGGGAAGTCGAGTGGACCAGAAAAACTGTCTACAATTGAATCCCAATACTGAGCCTGTAACTGCTGTTATGCTAAACATCACCACACTGGTAACAGAAATTCAGGGTGCAGCCCCCTCATGAATGGCAACCCTGCATATTCTTTCTATGATTCCCACTGAGAAAAGGTACTTTTGTCCTTAGACCCAGCAGTTAAACAAGTTGAGCCACAAAAGTGTAACTATGCAGAATATATTTTATGCTATTCAGGCACATACAACCATACTTTTGGCAAAATATGAAAAACATCTACAAAGGATAAGTTATTGAAAGCTAACAGCATCGAGAGCATGCAGATTTTATTTGGAGTCCTTCCTTTGTGCTTCTTCTCCTCCAGTGATCTTATTTCTTGCCAAGTCCCCACATCCCACCATTACCCGCTCTCTAGACGGTCCAAGATCTTCCAGCTGTTTTCTTTGTCTGGTTTCAAGTTCTTCCAATCGCTTGCCAAGCAGGGCAAGCTCTTTTTGATGCTGCTCCTCCTTGAAATTAAAAGGAAAAAAATGTGGCTCTATTACATTTTGCAAACTTACAAGGAACCAAAATGAGCAATACACTCATTTTCTTAAAGGAAAATAAAAACTGTAAAATCCAAAACATCCTTATTTGTTAAATTTGACTCATCAATATTTCATGGGTATTGTTCTGCCATTCTTGATGAACAGCATCAGGAAGAAATATATTTGCAGATGTTCCTTCTCTCAGATGGAGCACACAAAACTGAAGTCTCAGTAACCATGAATCTGTAAAGTCAACCTGGTCAACCTCAGCCAGAGAGATTTTCACCCTCAGCAGCTCAGCCTAAGATGCTTTTAACCACACAAAAAATCAAGAGCAGCAATACTGCTTTGTAATAATGAAACCATGGTGTGAGAACAACAGTAGCATTTCTTGCTCAGAAGGAGCCATTTAAAGCCTCTGAGGGGAAGGACAAAATATGGAGAACTGGCTTAAAACTACCCAGTTGTTACATTCTGTAACATATCCTTTGTCTTTCAAGTACTCCTTCCTATTGCGAGGAAGGGAGCATCTCTAGATAACTCAAAATTTCTTACTTCTGTTCAAAGATGAAATATGCCTTCCTTAAGACTAAGGTCAGTAAAAAAAGAACTATTTCAGTACCCTCTTTTGCTGTATTATTTTCACAGTTTGTAATACATCCCCACCTGAAGAAAGGAGAAGGACACTGCAGGCCCAGGAGGCAAGGCAGACGATGGCGTTACACTGCCTGGATTGAATGACGGCATGTCAGGATTCAGAATTATACTCCGGAATTCATTGTGCCGACGCTGCAAGTCCTTTAGCCTCTTCTGGAGGCGAGCATATTCTTCAGAGGAAACATTTTGTCTAGGAAAGAACAGATTTCTTGTTGTTCAAGATCTTTGTTATCCCAACACAGCAGCACAGCTCTCCATGAGCGCTCTGCTGTTTAACACCACCAGTTTCTACCTATCCTTACACAGAAGAACTGGAAGGTAGATCTGTGTACATCCTTTTGCCTACCTGTCTGTCTAAATGTCCCTCTACACATTTAGCTATCTGCTCTATTTATAGATTAGAGTTTACACAAAATAAATTAAGCTTTTAATACCATTCACAGTAGTGAACCAGAGAAGCCACATTGAATTATTTATTCAAATCAAGCCCTCTATAGGGGCTCAATGAAGAGAGAAAAACCAGGACTTCATCTTTCAAAGAGGATGCCATGTCTGTTTCTCTTGCAATTCTGAAGTCTTGTTCCCTTCCTTCTTTTAAAGGGATTCCTGCAACTGTGCCTATCAGGTTTTTTTTCTCTTTTTCTTTTAAAGAGACAGCCCTGCAGTTGTCTCATAACCTCTCAGCTGCCCATCCTAAACAGAATCTATTCAAAGAATTCTAGTGCTGTAAAGGCCATTAAACTGGTCTCTGGTTACTAATCTAGGTAACATGTATCTTCAAAAATACTTCATATTTGTAAGTCGTAATTTGAGCATATGTAATTTTTCAAGCTAAGAAAAAGCAAAGTTTATTACCTATTTAACACTTGATTTTCTTTTTCTAGTTCTTCCATCTTGGCTTCCAAAAGTTCTATTTTCTCATGCATCCTCCTTTGTTTATTGTCATTGAGAGTCTTTCTCTGTCAAACAGATGTTTCAAACAGCTAAGTAATAATTTAATAGATTAGATCCTGTAAAAAATAAATCTAAACTGTATGTGGTTTCAAGCTGTGACACTTCATAGGATTTTCCTTCCTTAAGAAGAGACATTGTGTTGTTTGAAGGAGCTTAGATTGCCATGCTGGGAAGCAGAAGAGATGGAAAATGATCCATAGTTGGGAATGAAAGAGGCACAGCTGCCAGTCACTTGTTGGTCAGTGAGCAGCTGTACTAACAAACATTGAAGGTATCTGAGAATCACAATAGTCATCCTTTAAATGACCACGTATAAATGAGTATAAGTATAACCAAAAAAGTATGCTTCCTTTTTTGGTTTGGTTTTTTTCCATTGTTTGTTTTTGCATGTTTTTGCTTTTTTCCTCATATTGATCTTAACTTTGTATGACCTTAAAAGATACTGGTAGGTTTCATAACCTATGTTCAATATATAACAGTGCTAATTAATCTTGAGGTTTTACAAATAACCTGCCTTTCCTTCCAAACTATTTCATAAAAACTAAGCTTAGGATAAGAAATAAAATTTTAATATTCCATCAAGGAAAAGTAGAACATCTCTTGCCTAGTATCTAGTATCCTTCTCCCTCATCAAGGGGTTCACCTCTTAACAATCAATGCACACGTGTGTGCAAAGAAAGCATCACAAAATCTTTGATGGCATTATAACAAAGCTGTTTACTGTAATATTCTTTTGCATGTCATTCAACATATTTTTATGCTAATCTTGAAGAACCCAATATATTTAGTTATTATATACAGTAGACTGCAAATCAACTCAAATTCTAGCTGGCCAACATAAAATTGAACTTTACACAAGCTGGATAATTCAAAAAGGAAGAGACAACATGCCTTCTTCTGAGCAACAGCAGCTCGACATAGCTTGTTCTTCATTTGCTTGTATTTCTCTTCATACTCTGTGATGCGCTGAGTAAGCATATGCTTCTCCTGCAGCCATTCCAGACGTTGGTATTCTGAAGTCCTTTGGAAAAATCAGGTTAAAAAATTAAGAGGTTATACAAAGCAGCACATTCAGTTAATACCTTGAAGCTTTTAAAACAGATGCATCTTTTCACAACTCCTGCTTTTATATACTTCAAGGACCTGACGTAAATTTGATTATATTAACAATTTAATTGTGACTATGACATTTGAACCTATGCATTATCCTAGGATTTCTTCAACCATCAAATTTTGAAAACTGATTCCAAGAAGCTAATTGTTGGTGCCTTTTGGATTGGCATGCTGCCAAACCACCCAGAGAAAATTCCTCAATTCAGGTCAAACCATCACAGTGGAACACAAGAGCAGATGCCTATCCCAAACATCAGTTGTCAGAAGAGTTGACAACTACCTGCTCTGTTAGTTTAGAGCAGGGTGCTGTCCTATGGGGTCTACTAAGTCTTTGTAACAGACTTGCTTAGGACATGCTCTCAACCAGAACAAACACCAGCTCAACAGGAAGCTCCCACTAATATGGTTTCTAGACAACATTCCAGCTGAACACTCACCACCAAAGGCATATGTTATCTGTTTAGACTTTTGCATGGTTACAACACACTAAAATTAGGCTGTGTTCTCTAGCAGTGTATAGGAATAGGAAAGGAGCTGTTTCTCTGTGCTGCGTTGTTTGTTTGGGCTACCTGCATTGTGAGTCAAAGCAGACAAGAACTAATGACATATTTAATTACATTACTGTTAAAAATTAAAATCAAATGGTGAGATTCTATGTAGCAGATTTTAAGAAGACCAAGGCTTGATATCAGTGCATCCACCACTACTCCAGACCTGGGCAGATGCAGTTTCCCTACAGGGACTCTGAATGAATCTCCATAAATTTCTCACCAAACCACCTCTCCCTTCCCCACAGTAGAAATATTGGGCATCATCCACTCTCAATTGGGAAACAAGAGTCCTGGCCCCTGTGTCACCTGTTAGGGCTCTTTTAGTTGACACAGCATGGCTTGTACCTCACTCTTGACTGTAAATAACTACTAGTACCCAGGAAACAAAGCACTTAGGATGAGTACTGCTTAGCAGTAAAAGGATTTCAGCTGAGGCAACGGTTAAAAATGCTTGAGTTGGGTGTGAGGGTTTCTTGAGGTGTTTTGGGTTTTTTGTTGTTGTTGTTTGGTTGGTTTAAATGCCACTAACATTGTTCCCAAAATGCTAAACAAGTCCCTGTTTAAGCTCATCTCTGATCTGTATCAGTCTCATAGTTTGCCTTCAGTTTTTTTGTCCTTTCACATTTTCATTTCCAAGCTTAAGATTGACACAGCCAGACATGCAGCTGATTTGCCTACTTATGCTCAACTGGCACTACTTTATTTATCTGAAACTTTTTTATTTTGTTTTCTCATCTTTTGGTCCCTATTTCACTTCCTCTTGCTTTGGTGCAACTTAACTCTTTGGTGTTCAAGCTCATAAGAATTTGCTGAACTGAGAAAGGAAGTTCTATCACTCACAGACTCATAAAAACAATGGAAACAGGACCCAAGGCTCCCAGGGTAGCAATGGCATAGACCTGCAGGACTTACATGCAGGCTACAAAGCTGCTTCATTTCTGCAGTGTGTCTCTCAGTACCTACACACTTGTACAATGATCTCTAAGGACTGACAAGTTCCTTCCACTGTCTTCCCAGGAAAACCTAGTCCTGATTGTTTTGTGATCCATAAATATGTAAATGAAAATGACAGTCTCATTCAAGTAACAGCAAAATCCAGTATTTTCAAATGCTAAATTGAAAAAGCACTACTTAAACTAACGACAACACAGCAATTGCAGTACCAATTAGTAGCAAAAGAGATGCTAAAACAAAAAGGAGTTACATGATACCCTTTGGAAGTTTTATATTTAATCTGGGACACTGACTTTTTAAAACACCCACCACACAATAATCCAGTACTAGTTAGACAAATATTTGGTTACTAAACTAGGAAATTCTGTAAAGCCATTTCAGACTGACAAATTAATCTTTAAATTCCAGAAAAGTGTTCAT
Source organism: Urocynchramus pylzowi (assembly GCA_013397555.1). Taxonomy (NCBI): domain Eukaryota; kingdom Metazoa; phylum Chordata; class Aves; order Passeriformes; family Fringillidae; genus Urocynchramus; species Urocynchramus pylzowi. Next base: position 222,682 of record VZRH01004248.1, on the reverse strand, counting down.
TTCTATATGGAATCCGAATAAAATTTGGTTTCCTTCATCATTTATTGTCATACTTTGATGGTATGCGGTCAATCTTGTGCAAAAAAGGAAAGTGATGATTTTTAATTTTGATGAGAGGAATTAGAAGATATTCTATAAGCTTTTACTTTCCTCATATCAGCTAAAAGTAGCTAGTGGGAAAGGGCAAGAAGTATTCACACATATACTGACTGGGACAGTGGAACCTTATCATGCTTAATACAATACTTGAATGCTCTCTTCACACATACAGCTTAAACACTCTTAAAAGAACTGTCTGAACTGTCTAATCCATTTATACCTATAGAAGTTTGACACTCACTTCAGTATAAGTAGAATTTCATTTTATGCAAGCAGTGTATCTCACTAATCAATAATTTTAACAGATACGAATGGAAACAAACTCCTGTTTTTAAAGCTGACATGAGGAAAGCTTTTATACACACTATGCCACAGAATGTACAGCCATTTTTTACAACTGTCCAATATTTCCTGTTCATTTTAACTTTTTGACTTTATTCAGAATCTACAATCCACCATTAAGTAATCCACATGAGAAGAACACAAGCAGCATGAAAAGTAACACCAAAAGAAAAAAATTACTTCTCTGTTTCCAGTTGAGCTTTCTCCGCCTGAGCCCTTGCATGTTGACATTCTTGTTTCAATCTCTCTATTATTTCCTTCAACTTCTGATTAGATTCCAGTAAATCCTTTTCTGATTGAGAAAGTGAGGCAAGCTGGAGTTGGATATCATTTATTTGCTACCAAAAGAAAAAATATTTTTTTCCATTTCATAAGGTATGCAAATAACCAACAATTGTTTTTGAGATACTGAGACAATGAAAAATGGAGACACCAACTAGCTTTAGCTTTTCGTTAGTTTTTTTTATTTGTTAGTTTTCTTTTTACTCAACAGTTTCTCCAGAAGCTTTCCAGTAAATCACTATGAGACAAAGGGTTTCTACTGTAGTTAAAATGAGAAAGACAGGCAGGACTCTTCTGCCCCTGAAGTGTCGCCCAGAACTCCAGAAATCCAACACTTCAGCCCTTGGCCTGAACAGAACTTGAGGACCATGAAATGCATAGGTAGCAGAGCTGTGGAGATTTCCAGGCTCTTCTGTCTCATAACACACTGAGTGTTACAGCCAACAGAACAAGGAAGCACTGGAAAGTCCAACCTCTGCAGCCAGAAATTATCATTTCCCTTTCCTTTTCCTCCCCCAACATGGACACTTAGATCCCTCAATTTCTGATTTCAGGAGGAAAAAAATAATTGTCTCGAACTTTACCTGCACACAGCTTGTAGAGTACTTTAATGCACAGCTATTGTTATTACCTACTAAATAACATCACAGGCAAGCAGGAGTTAAAAAAAATAGGTTTGATTTTCAACAGTGCCATCAATTGACTCTGCAATAGAAATATACCTCTTTACACTAGTTTGTTCATTTATGAAACATCTGTTAAACACTTGAAGAACCTCAGATGAGAGATGCAGTGTAAATGCAAAGCATTACCTAGAAACAATTTATAAGTCTCCATGGCAACTGAATCTCCAGTTAAATAGTGCATAACCATATTCAATATACCAGTCTATAAACATTCAGCTTTGAAATTCCTGTTACCCACAAAACACATAAAGCAAAAAACTGTAATCCATTTACAGAGGTCCAGGAAAGCACGATTGATTTCTGAACACTTCTCCTTTAAATATGTGAAGTACACATTTCACCCCTCAGGGAAAAAAAAAAAAAAAAAAGCCTTAAATATTCAATCTAATCTTCAAACACAGGACATGGTTAACTACAGGAAAGAATGTATTTCTCTATAAAACATTACAATGCAATAATACCTTACCTGCTTCAGATTAGCATTTTCACATTTCTTTTCTTCCAGCTCCTCTGTCTGCATAGCTTGCTGTTGAATTTTTAATCTAAAATTGTGTAAGACATCCTTATTTTTATCTAATCAAAATACAGATGCTATAAATTAGGACAAATCAACCTGACAAATAAATAGCATTATTTGAAAGGCTGATAAATATTTAACTAAAAAAGTATTGAAAATATATTTCTATTCATTCTTAGAATTCACATAGGAAAAGGCTTTTGGAGTTTGAGTCATTTTATCATGCTGACCTTCAACTATAGTAAGCCAAGTAAACTCCCAACCGTAATAACCAACTCAGAGATATAATATTAGGATCTCAGCTTGCCAATTGCTGCTATGGTGCCATTGTGGAATGAGAAATGGTTTATTCTAACACTGGGGCTATGCCAGCAGCTAGCACTAAACTAGTTTTAACAAACGTGTATTGCCAAATTATTACTTCAAAATGGTCATTGAAAATAACACTTAAAGGTTTGGACAAAAAGTGTTATCGTTTCAAACATTTTTTAATTCTGCACTCTTTTACATAGTGCAAAAGACAATTTTGTTTAATCTACACTAATGAACGCTTCATAGTGAAGATTTCTGTATCTATGAATAGTAAGTTTTTATACTGTCTACTGTAAAGACATTAAGGGGGGAAAATGAGACATTTGTGCTAAGTTTAGAAAAGTCACACTACCGCAAACGCTGAAGTTCCTTTTTGCTAGATTCTTCTGCCATCTGCACAGCACGTAGTTTCTCTTCATACTGATCCTTTTCAGATTGTCTCCAAGAATCTTGTTCCAGTTTCATCTTCTCTAGATCAGCTAATCTGTTCTCGAGTTCTAACCTAAAACATTATTCAACATGCACACAAGAATCACTACAAAATGCCAGAAGTGTTTAGTTAAGACTGGTATTTTTAAAAGCAACACATAACAGTCCTCTTTTAGAAAGTGAGGAGGAAATCAGTAGACATACTTTTCATTCTGTAAGGCTGCAATATTGTCAAAAACTTCCTCTTTGGCAGCTTGCACTTTACGAATTAGCTCCCGATCCTTTTCCACTAAAAGCACTTTATGGCGTTCAACAGCTGCAGTAAGAATTTCCTTGTCGGACAGCAATCCTGCATCATACATTAAAAAATGTTAAACACATCATTATTGATAAGAACTTGCTAGGATCCTATATTCAAATAACTTTATAAATTCACAAAAGGGAACTAAAAATCTCAATTCAAATGACAGAATGAATGGGGGAAGGGGAAAAAACAAAACGCAAGAAAACAAGAAGAGTCCTTTCCTAGTATAACAGCAATATTTCCAAAACTTTTGAAAAGTAACCATTACACTGGAATAACCACCTACGAAAGTTTCTTACTTTAATAGACGAAAGTAATTAAACAGTTGATATGATTACAGATTTAAACTCCAGAGCAAATTATACAAAGCACTTGTATCTGGATTTAAAAATTTTTAAAAGCGTTCCACAACAGCTATGCAAAAGTCAAGCAAGAAAATTTTCATTTTCTGGAAAACTTTACAGTAAACAGAAACTGGTTGTCAGTGAAACCAGTAACTGGGCTACAACAAATCTCATATTTTAATCCACTTATATTACCAAAGAAGGCATTTCTAAAACTATGACTTTATAGGCAGGGACAAATTAAACAAACTAAAATCTTGTAACTGACACCTGTATTCACTGGCAAATTATCCAACATGCTGCAACAGTGAGTCAAGGTTATTTAGCTAATTCAGGGATGGAAATGGAATTCCACAGTAAGTCCAGGTTAACTTAAATCTTGCCTGTATTCAGTTTCATATTTCATAGAGTTCAACATTTCTAGTTTGCAATACACTAAGTATATTGTTGATACAGAAAACACCACTTTTTTGTTGCTCTTAGTGCACTTAATATTAAAGCAAGTGAACAGAAACACTTATTTCAGGAAGACAAACGTAATACTTTGGGGCTATGGCCAATCAGTGAGGATAGGTCTCTTTAAAACTGTGTAATTGTGTAGCTGTGTGATTTAAACACAACTAGTACTAGAAAGTTTTGGCCTTTTCACTCTAGAAAGCTATTTCAAGTTGCCTATGTACTCAGCTGCATCAGGTATCTTAGAGCAACGCCTGTTTCCTTCAAAGAATGAGCTAGGTACTGTATTTTGTTTCATGTGGCAGCTTTATGGAATTGGTATCAATTCCACAGACACAGAATCAAAAAAAAACCCCAACCACTGAAGCTCTGTGCCATGATATGGTTTCAAGCAGAGTATGAAAGACTCAAGAATTTAGCAATAGAAAAAAATAACCATATGAAGTATATAATTTGAAACAGATTATGGTCAAGTTGTGCCACAAATGCACTAATTTACATAAATGAAAAACTGCTCTCAATTGTTCTTTGCCTAGTAGAGCAAGTGAAACAACAAAATTATTTCAAATACCAAATGAATTGTCAGATCTATGACTTAGACCAGAAGTAGAAGCTGAAGACTGCTGGGGAGTGCTCAGAAAAAAAAATAGTTGTATTATTCTAACTGAAGTAAACAGATTAAGAAATTACAAAATAATTTCATACTTTACCATCCATTTCACTTTGAATCTTGTTTCTTTCTCTTTCTACTTCACTCTTTGTTCTTGCTGCCTCCAGTTTAACATTTGTTACTTCCAACTTATGTGAATGTTTAAGTTCTTTTACCTATGAATTAAAAAAAACCAACAACAATTTGATGTTGGTAAAAACCAACATCAAATTAACTATAATAAATTTTATATATATTTACTTCACTTCTGACTAAAGATACCTCAGAGTCAAGCTGAAAAAAAAATTACATTTAATCTCCATAAGTAAATCAAAACAGTGATATCCAAAGTCAGAATATCAACTACTTCTGCAAATAATAGTCCCCCTGGCCTCCTGGAGTGCTACATTAGTTTCTCAAAATCCAGGTCTTCATAGTTTTAAAGTGCATTTTAAATCAAATACTGCTCTACAGATACATCAAATGACCTCATAAAAGTAGGAGCTTTAAGAACATCAAATCAAAGAAAATTACTGCTTGCATGGAAACTTTCTATAGTTTAGGCATTTGAACGCAGTAATTACACGGTCAATGCGAATTAAATATCTGGAGGAAAGCGCTTATAATGAAAATCCATTCACAATGACAAATGTAATTACAACCTGCTAGCACATACAAGTGGCAAAAGGTTAAGAATGACACAGTAGCTTATTAAGTAACTACATGGAAGATTTAGTTGCTTATATATCAAGTTGATAACATTTCTGGGCAACTTGAAAAGATTTAAGGTGGCTTTCTTAAGGCAGAAAATCCAGAAGACAAACACATGCACCTGTGCTCAGGAATAGGTTTGAGTGGGAGCAGAAGCAGGTGGAAGTTACTATTGCAAAGCTTCTATTTTCCTGCCTTTGAGAAACATCACTGTTACATTTTATTTTGTTCTGCTTCTGGAGGGGAGAAAACCAGTTGATACAAAATATAAAGATTGTAACAACCCTCAATATAGTCTGGGAAACACTGAAAAATGTTTACCAGAAGTTTTCCCCACCTATTTAGCATGCATGGGGGCCAATACGGTATGTTACCTGAAGAGGCTTTAAATACCGGTATAGCTATACCTTATTTCCTAGTAAATTAGAACTCTTTTTTAATGAATGACCAAAATTAAATATGCACTGTAAA
>VZRH01004248.1:203922-216944 GCA_013397555.1 Urocynchramus pylzowi | reverse complement strand
AAACCTCTCAGATCTGGTGCCAACCCAACAAAGTTAATCAAATGTGTTAAGACAATGGTCAACTTAAAATGCTGTGATGCAATTCTGTACCAAAATGTTTCTGTACAAGCTATGCTGGCATTAGCCCAAGAAAAAGGCAATGCTAACGTGATTACCCTGCTTCTAATATAACCTACATCTCCACAAGTAACTCCCATGCAGCTTGATTCCTGTAGCTAACACAGCCCATTCAGAGGACAGTTTTTAAGACCTCAAGAAGCCATAGCTCCATTAAAACAAAAAAGAAAAAAAAAGAAGAAAAAAGGAAGAAAGATCATTGTAAACCTCTAAAGGCTGACTGTTTTCATGAATATTAAAAACATGAATTTAAAGATACCACTTCACATGTCTTGGTCTGTTCAGGAAAAAGATCTAGAAGATGGAATAGTAAGAACATAACCTCAATCTTTAGAGATACTTTTAGGTATGACATTTCTCCTGTAAAGTCACATATTCTTTGTCTTTAAACTGGAACTGAGGGGAAAATTCCATACCAATTTTAAGTCACAGCAGAAGACATTGTTACTTTATTCTTAGTCTAAAATATAAGCAGAAAAACATAACAGGATGTGAAAAACATTTAAGATACCATAAAAGTACTTACTTGAGCAGTTAAGGAATTGACTTCTCGTTCAGATTTGTGAAGTTTGCTAGTTAAGAGAATGTTTTGCTCATGACTCGTCTGCAGTTCTTTCTCAATGCGATCAACCTGCAGTTCAGCAGACTTCTTTTCTGCCTTCAATGAAGGAAGTATTTTTAAGATTTTTGGAGCTGGGTTGCCTCTTGTTACTTATTTGAAATACTTGATTGATCTGGGCTTTCAGATATTACAGTCTCATTAATAATAATAACATAATAATATATAATATGATGTATAAATATTCATATTTGCTCAACCATATATTCCAATACAACAAGGGTCTCAATTGTACCAAAAAGTCACAACTATTTTTACTAACAGCTCCTACACAGAATCACTCCCATTTTCAATCCTCCTTGATAAGGAGTGGTGGTAATCTGACTTGGTTAGGAGGCAGCAGGTGTGCTTACCAGTAAATTACTGGGCTATAAACAGTGTAACTACAAATGGTGTTGTATGCTGGCCTATGCAGGCATACTGACAGAAGAATTAACATCCTGGAGAGGAAATAAAATGCAACTACTGCATTATAGACTCTGATCTTTACAAGACAAGACTCTGATCTTTACTGAATATCAAAATGGTAATCTAATACATGATTTCACCTTCCTTTTTCTAAACACTTCTGTTTTCAGCAGGGCTCTCTTTAAAGCTGTCTAAGAAGATTACAGCACTTTTTAAGTTGAGATCAGATCATTTTGTAACTGAAGTATACAGCACTGATAATAGAAAAAAAGAAAATGAACCATCTATCTGCATGCTGCAACTGTGTGAAGAATCTAGATTAAAAGGCTCACTACCTAGAGAGGTAGCAAGGACTGAAAGAAGGTCTGAGGATGACAGATGAGGAATACAGTGGTATCCTGGGAAAAGTGCAACAGCCCAGAAATACCAAGGAAAGAAACAGCTGAGCACTAAACAACTGCAGTAATGTGTTGCAGAAAGAAGAGGCATAGGTAAGCAAAAAAAATGACAGATGAGGAAAGGATTAAAGAGACATCATGTGACATTTTTGAAAATAATAAAGAATTTACTGCAGCAGATTATTAACATATTTGTTTCTAAGTCCAGCTAAGTGGCAAGTGCTGACATGACCTTCTTACTGACTATAAATACAGATATGACTCGCTTATTTAGAAAGGAGATCATTCAGCAGAATCTCTCAGTTGAGAGACTGTCCAAAGTTGAACTGGCAGTGCATGACTCCCAGTCAACTACAATTTGATTTTAAATCTGAAATGTAGAAATTCAAATTGTGGAGTCAATGGCAAGATTATCAGTAATTTCAGTGACAGTTCTGTCAGGCCAAGTGTTATTTTTACTACACTCTACAGGGAGGCAAAATAATAAAATAAAATCTTACCTCTAGAGATCGCATCATGGTCTGCATCTCAGCTAACTGTCGTGCTTGTACTCTTTGAACGTTTTCTGCTTGCACAACACAGTTGTGTCTTTCTGCTCTTAGTTCTTCTACTTCTGCTTCTAAGGCTTTTAATTTCTGACACAGTTGTGCCTTTTCTCTAGAAAGTGCCTCCACACGTTTACAGTCCCTTGTGGGATCAATGCTAAGCAGCTGATTATGGAGTTCTTCCTTATCTTTATCCAGTCTTGCAATCTGGTAGTTGTTAATCAGAAAAAATAAAAAGTTTTTACATTGGTCAGGTGTCAGGCAGCAACAATTACAGTAGTTAACAATTCAGAAAAGAGCAGCAGTGGACATTTAAACACTCATTTGTTTAGAGTAGGAAATTCAAAGCAAGACCACCTGAATGCCTGTTATTAGTGTGGTCTTTCTGAGAAAACTACAGAGTGCAACACTGACTGATGTCCTCATTAGCAAGCTGGATGATGGCATGGAGTCACTTTCAGCAAGCTTGAGCGTGACACCAAACTGGGGGGAAATGGTCAATCTTGGAAGGCAGAACTGCTATCCAGAAGAATCTGGATGAGCTGAAGGAATGGAAAGAACTGGATCCTCTTCAACAAGAAGAGCAAGACATGCATCTGAGATGGAGTAATCCAGTGCAACAGTACAGGCCCACAGCAATTGTGTAGGAAGCATCTCATGGAAAAGGATCTGGGAGTCCTAGAGGACAACAAGCTAAACATCAGTCAACAGAGCACCCAATCCAATCCTGGCAGATTGGCAGAAGGATAACTAGCAGATCCAGGGAAGGGACCCTTTGTTACCCTTCCAGTACTGGTAAAGCTTTATCTGGAGTTTGTGTCAAGTCCAGATGGCCACTAAGGTGTTCAGAGGGTTGGAGAAATATGACATATAAGCACAAGCTGAAAGAACTAAGCCTCAGCTCAGAGAAGAAGATGCACAGTGATGGGAAGAGAGACAACAGGCACAATTTGGAACATGTGAAGTTCCGATTACATATTATGAAAAAAGTTTACCTTGAAGATGGTTTAATACTGAAAGAGTCTGCCCAGAAAAATTATGGTATCCCCATCCTTGCAGATGTTCAAGACTTGGCTGGACATGGACCTGAGCAACCTGATCTCATTACACTTCAATATCTTAAACAAGATTTTGGAGTAAAAAGAGTCTCTTCCAACTTATCTTATGATTCCACTATTTTATAATTACAACAGAACTCAAATCTGCTAATAACTCCAGACAGTCAACATGACTGGGCCCCAACAGACTATAAACTAAAAAACAAACAAACAAAAAAACCAAACCAAAACCCAACAACAACAGCAACAAAAACCCCAACTCTCTCTTACAAAGTAGTATAAAAGGGACAAGCCAATCTGGAGACTGTACTTATCAAACATATAAATTCATAGATTGTTACATTTCAAAATAAGTTGCATGGACTGAATATAATAGTGAGGCCAAAAGAGTGAGAAAGAAAGGTATGTACGAATTCTCTCCATGTTTGGATATTAGTCCAAACTCTGATCTGCAGCAGTCCTTTTAAAAGTTTCACCAGCATTCTCTACAAACAAACCTGACTTCTGCAGCAAAAGCCCTCCAAATGCCTTTTATGAGGAGATTCAATTGCATGATATGCCCAAGCCATCACTTAGGAATTAGGATGTTTTTATAGCCTCCTTGTGCAAAATGACATGGAATGTTAAAAAACCTTTGAGAGAAACCAGATCACACTGTGCCCTGGGCTCAAGGTAGCTGCATTCTGTGTAAGTGTGCTAATTAGCTGCAGGACTAGCTAAAACCCAACAAGCCCATGAGAGAGGCAGGCTGTAAAGCAGCATGTGGGTTTAGCTCCAGGAAGGACAACTGTTCTGTTTTTAATGCACTGCATTTGCAAACTTGGATTGATTTTGCAAGTGATGATTGCTTTGATTTGTGTCTGATGTTTGGAGTAATACATTCAAATCTGGCATCTTAGAATATATGCTTCCAGACAAATACTTAAATGGATATGCAAATGACATCTGCAACTCATTTACAATGATGTATCTACTTAAAACATAAATAAGCTGGCAATTTATTTAGCTACATACACTTTCGAAAGTCCAAAGAAATGAACAAATGGTTTCTTCAGGAGCTAATAGAAATGAAATAAAGTTATCAAAGTTTTCAGTATCCTTTTGATTATTGCTATCTTGATCCAAACTAAGATCATTACAAGTACATTGCAAAATGTACCCTTGCCTGTTATTAACAACATATCTTCCTCGGTAAGTGGCCACATTAGTAATTTAAAGCCTAAAATTACATTAGTTACTCAGATAACTTATTAATTTCAAATTAGCACCATGTCGCAAATCACAAATGTGATTAAAAACAGTACTAAGCAAACGTCATTTACCAGAAAGCAAGTTATTCTTACTTTTAATAGCACAAATAATATTGCAACCCATCACTGAACAAATCTACAGAGGTAGCCTTAGGCTAAGTCACAGAAGTGCTTTGAGAATTAAGAGAATAGAAACAAACATGAAATGGAGTCAAAACTGACAGCCCTTCAAGTACCAACAGTTCCACAATGTTCAAGCAGCTTTGTCAGAGAGACTTTCTAAGCTACTATAATATTCTACGTACCTCAGCCTCATATTTTATTTTCTTCTCTTCTAAAATATGTGCATGTTCTTCCTTTTGATGCTCAAATTCTGATTTCAGAAAGGTATGGTCATAACGAAGCTTGTTATATAGTGTTCTGTATTTTTCTACTTCCTAAGTTAAACAAAGGAAAAAAAAATTCAAAAAATTGAAAGTTTCCACATTTATTTCCTTTAAATGTCCATGCAATGCTACTATAACTTGCTTCACAAGTTATCTTTGATGAACTGAATGCCGCCTCCTCCCTCTTCCATAATTTCAACCTTCCCTGCCTGGGACAACAGTACCAGAGTACCAGTATGGCATTCTTTGCTCCCCTTCCAGTTTTAATTTCCTAAGGTTTTAGGAACAACTATAAAGCAGTGATCACTACTCTAAATGAAATAAAGTTTCAATACTTATGACTTACATTTTCTAGCTTCTGATAACGCTCTCTCATAGGAGACTCCAATTCCTCATACATTTTTGCTTTTAAGCGTTCTAATTTTTGAGGAGTTAGCACCTTAAAACAGAAAAGTATCACAAATAATTGGTCATATTCAGTTATTTACACTGTGATAGGTCACATAGCCAGGAATACAGTATTTCAAATATGATTTTAGGAATTTTACTTAATTTTCTATGTTTTTCTAAAGAAATTTCAATAGTAGTTACAGAAGCAAAAAAAGAATTAGTGAACTAAAAATATTCTGGGAAGGTAACAGAAACATTTGGAATATCAGCATTTATTGGTAGAAGCAACACAAATTTCAGGCTGAATTGCCAAGAGATATCTCCTTTGTGGGGGATGGGGGAAGGAAAAGCAGTCTCACATAAAAGATAAAGAATTAGTGTCTAACCTAAACAGTGAGTGAACCAAACCAAAAAGATCAAAATGAGCAATACCAAACAATTATTTGCAAAACACATTAGATGTGTGCTCTCCAACAGATACATGGGTACTGGTTTGAATGAAAAAAACATCAGGAAATATTCCTTGCCTTATGCTTCATTCTGTATGGTATTTTGTTAAAATTTCTTGGTATGGTTCACACAGCAATCTAGCAAGAAACAGAGTTTAAAACAAAAAATTTCATCCACAACTATGATGTGATAGTCTTATTTATTCTACTTTTCTTTCACTTATCTGTACCCTGAAGTCCCTGGAAACTAGTTCTAGATATGGTACTGAGGTACATCTCCATTAAGAGTCTGGGATCCTTTGGTTAGAGATTGTATTTGTTTCCTAAGAACATGTCCTGCATTACTTAAAGGAAACAAGCAGATGCATAGAGTGTCACCCAAGTTACCTTAAATGTTGAGGAGTTTTTTTGTTTGATCTCAGTTTGGGATTTTTTAAGAAAAAGAAAGAAGAAAGCTGTAATCACAAAGTGAAACAAATATGTATCTTTCTAGTCAGTTATCCTAACAGGTTTAGGCACCTAAGTTACCCTCCAAGACAGATGATTCTCCCCTTAACAGCAGAGCAAGCACAGACAGAGACTGAGAGTCTTACACAGCACCTAACAACAGGATTTGGATGATTCAGTTAAACAAGGAAAAAGTAATTTCAACCCACAGTCACTCTAGAGAAGAGCCATTAATTTGATTTGGTGAATTTCAAGACATCTGAAATATATCCAAGCTGGGTATATGCATGCTGCATTAACAGAAAAATATGCATGGCCCTACTACAGGATAAAAAGACATATCAAGTCCTTCCAGTAAATTATCTCACCTGCTGCTTCACTTGTTCCAGCTCTTGTGTTTTAGCCAGCAACTGCTCTTGAAAGTCTGCAAGAAGCTGCTGAAATTTGTCATGTACAGTCTGTTTTTCAACTAACAACTGTTTCAGCTCATCTTGTGATTTGGTATAATCCTCTTGCAATCTGAAAGATAAAATACATATTTACTTTATAGTCACCTTTTAAAATTAGACCTTAAAGCTCAAAAGGCTCACACACAGAAGCAAACATACAGACACCAAATAAGAACTAAGCTATTAATAGTCTTTCTGTAATATACTGAAAAGTTATCCCACACTTATAAGCATAAAAAGTGCTGCAGAAGCATCATCTGCGATGTCTTAAGGTACTTTGAATTGTTTATTTTCTAATACGTACAACATTCAAATCTGTCCTTACACACAGAAATAGCTAGCACACATCTCACACATAAATAAATCCCTTCCAACATTTAGCTTCACCTCTTAACAACTCAAAGAGAGAAACTTGTTTAAACTGATGTACCTTAGATGTTCTGCCCTTAGAGTTTGGTAATTTGCTTTGTGGTGTTCACTTCGCATTTTTTCATCCATCAAAAGTTTTAGTAGTTCTTGTGAATTAGCTGCTTCACCACTTTCACCCACAAGAGGAAGGAAGGTGCCCAAGCCATCCATTTTATGAGGACTGCTCACAGTGAGTATGGAGAAGACAAGATTAATGTATAACTAATCTATGAGACCATCCACTCGTTCCGCTGACATCTCAGAAGATCATGACACCTGAACAAATACAAGGACGTGTAATTAGCATTCAAGAACATTCACAGGTCTAAGGCTTCACACACTGCTTTTGCTTTAAGTACAGAAGAATCCTGGTTCTGCTGTTTACACAGATGAGAAACCTTTACTGAAAGTGCAACTCTGCTCTGAGAAGCAATAGCCCTTCCAGGGGCATAGAATACACTTAAACATGAGGGTCATTTGAGTCAATACAAAATAAGAACAAGCACTACTATCGGAAAGATTACATGACATTATTTTTACTTATGCTATACACTGAGACTCCAACTATGATGCCCTAATCATGCCTTTTTAATCAAAGTTCAACAGACAGCAGACACAGCTTTTCTTACTACTTATTAAAAAGTCTGTCACACTGTCCTAACATGTTGTATTAATCAACACACCAGTATTTCAGCTGGTAGAAAAGCAGATAATTCTCTATTGAATTCCTTTCAAGCCCTCTCTGCAGAAGAGTTAAGGTATCAGGGACAGCCTGGAAGACACCTGCCCACAGTTCAGTCCTGAAATATGTCACTTCCTTATTTTCAAAGCTTATCTTGTGGTTTCTTGTGACCTTTTCTGAAAGACTTTTGCAAAATGTGATAATATCAGATTGGTGTGAGGAAAGCTGCAAATCATGAACTCCTGAGAAATAAGGAAGTATTCTAATATGCCTCATTAGTGCTTTTTGATATTTGTGCTTTTTGATATTTGAAGCAATAGGTATTAATCTGATCATTATTGACACTTCTACAGGATCTGGAGGAGGGAGGACTGTAACTGAATTTTAGGGAAGTTACAAAGCTTTGAAAACAACTACTCTGCCACTTTAGCTTTTTGCATAGCTGGATTGATGCCTAAGAAGTCCATGTCTGCAGTGTGTAAAGTGTACCTTTGTACAAAGCAAAACTCAAACAGAAACTATGATAAATCTCTACCACCACTACAAATACCTCACCTTCTTTACATGCACAGTTGCATGTATATTTTCTACCACTGCACTCTTTCATGAATGTATCTTAAACACAATTTGATTTTATAAACCCCTGAACTATAAGCAAGATGAAAATCTGTCTTCCATACTGGGAAAAAAACACCCATTCCACTAAGACATGATAATGTCAAGAAAGGGCAAATGTAAGACTCACTTTCCCATTTTTCCTTCCTCCATTGCTAAGATGAGAAAAGGTCTGAGTAAAATCTACCACTTGTAACATCAGTCTAGGCAAAGCAACAATAGCAAGTTTGTATTCTGCTTTATTCATATTTGCTGAGAGAATGAAGATGAAGAAATCAGAATAAAGAACATTCTCCTCTGTGACTGTTCTAAATACACAACCCATTTCAAACATTAATGGCATAGGTTTTGAAGACCCTTCTAATCAATACAATCTCTTCTTCAACCCTGAATTTTGTTGGCTGTTGAGAAACAAAGGACAACAGCAATTTTGAAACTCAATATAAAGACATTTTCAATTGTTAAACCAACAGCTGGATGAGGAGATCAGGTCAGTGATGCTAAAGACAATAAATCATGTGAGAGGAGAGAAAGCTCTGGTACACAGAGAAAATTCAAGGCAGCATGTCCCTAAGAATTTCTAAGCATATCAACAGGGTTAACACGATCACTATTAAAAACAAACAAAAAACCCCACACAAACAATAAGAACAAACCAAACCAACAAACCAAAACAATAAAATACCCCAACAACCAGGCAATAGCACTTTGCTTTCATATGCTATAGATACTAAACGTAACTATCAAACTGTAAGCCAAAGCTCAGAATTAGGAACACAGCATTTAAAGCTGGGTCTGAATCCTGCTGCTTAGAGAGTAAGAAGTATTTTTGAAGTGGCATAATGGAGATAAAGTCAAAGACACCAAGAAAACACTGCATTTTCTGAGAGAACGTCAGCCAAAAGATAAGCTGGAACACAGCCTTTTGTACTCTCTATTCCAAGCTGCTGCAGGTGAGAAGTATATTCTCTCCTCACAGCTCTCGTTACTATCAAAAAGTGCACAGATTACAAAGCAAGAGACACACCTGGCCATGTATGCATATGCATGAAGATTTCATGAAAAAGATAAAAGGAGAAAAGAGAGGGAGATAATTGCAGCTGACAAAACAATGCTCCAGACTGCAAAAACCTGTTGTGTTTCAGGAAACGAAACTCTTCTGGCTTGCAGGGACATCTAGCGGCAAATGTCATGATCTGCACTCCTGGTGACCACCGTGGAACGGACGCAGAGATCTCAGTGCCTCATGAGAGCTCGTTTGCTCGAAAACACAAAGAGCAATTTGTAATATTTAACCTATTCACATGCAAAAAAGTTTTTTGTTGTTTTGGGGTTCTTTTCCCGACATCACAAAATAATTTCTGGCAGTAAACTGTCAATAGTCAACAACATTTAGGGATAGAAATACTTTAAGTGTATTACCAACCAGAATCTCTTCTGTGCTAATGGTTACAGTAGTTGCTCACAGTCAGTGAACAGGCCTTAAATAATCTTCAAAATTACACAAAAACTACACCCATAATTTTTGAGAAATACTCTAGAAGAACACTAGGTTCTTCCTCTCTTGGAGATGTGTTCAAGAAATGGAGAAGCATAAAACATACTTTAAAAAACTAAACCCACCATCACATCTAAACTTAATTCTGCACCTACTTATTTGCCAAGCTACCAAACTGCAAACTTGTATCAGTCACCCCAAATTCATACTATGAAACCTTAACATCATTTTCCACAGGTATAAATACAAAGGCATTGGTGCAGAGTCCTGAAACCTAGGAAATGCACACTCTGTAGGTAAAATGGTATTACTGTAGAATAGCTAAGTGAAGTAAATCAATTACATTTCCAAGAATCACCTTTGTTTTGCCTTTCTTCTCCAAGTAATTCTCCTGCTAAAGAGAGAAACTCTGCTGAGTGACCTACTATACATCTCTCCTCTTTGTAGCTGCACATCAGGAAAGGGCTTTTCGTTTGCAAGATTTTTCAGCTATATTATTTTAACTTTTTCTTTGCTACAAGCTCTTAAAAATGAGAATACTTGCATTTAGAGAAAAATATGATATATCAATATGATTTTATTCTTTCTTTGAATTTTTATGGTATTTTGTTTACAACAGCAAGTCTTCCTTCTTGTTCACCTGGCATAACCAAATGACACGACTGCACCATGTATTGGTAATTCCCCTGAGTGCCATACATAACTCACTCATGGCTCTCTCTTCCATGCCACACTTAAAACACTTTTTAATTTATCGTGTTTGAATGCAGTTTTAAACAGCTAGATAATACAATTAATACAATTTTGCAACTAACGAAAATACCTGACAGTATTTAGCCTTGTGACAGGTTTTGCTCAAGCAGTAAAATTCTCAGTAAAATCTGTGAAAGTCAAAGAGCTTCTTCACACAATTCATGGTCTAATGCCTCTGCCTGCTTCTGTCACAACTCCAGACCTCTTTATTTGCTCTTCCTTTTTTTCTAATCCAATTAGCCAGGAACTTCTGAAACAATGAACTACTTGCATGAAAGAGTGAAAAACTCAAGGAAAGCACAGCCTCATTAAAGCAACTCTTCAAACACCACCCCTGCTCATCCCTGCTCAAGAGTCTACAGTAAGACCAGATCATGATCTAATGCAAAAGGGTAATCCAACACAAGAGCTCACTGTCACCAGGAACGGGAGGGTTCCACCCCTCATTCCTTTGTCCCCATTCCTGTGTTTGTCATTCATCAGACCCTTCATGGACTGTTTTAACTCAAGAAGCCAGCACACTCAAACGAGCAAAAGACACTCAATAGTTTTTCTGTGAGGTCAGTGAGTCACACGAGCTCATGGAAAAATCCAGCAAGCGACATCATCAGTGAAAGTGGGCAGCTGGTACGGACTAGGGCAAAGGAACAGAGAGCCAAGTAAACAGACAGGAGGAGGAGGAGCAAGCTTTTCTCCTTTCAGGAGCAGAGAGCTGGCACAGCACAGAGCTCAGATGTTCACAAAATCACAGCCTTGGACCAGATACCCAGATTTTACACAGTCACAATTCAGTGAAACAAACCCTATCTCAAACAACTATGCAACACAGTCATAACAGATCAGACTTCCCATGAACATCAAGTGTGTAACAAAAAACACCCCGACCCCCTTCTATATAACCTGAGAAATGTGACAGCACACTGCATTTAACAGTCTAGATTCTACTGATCTGCCATCAGCAACTTGCAACAGATAAAGCAATCACCTTAAAAAAAATCTAGGGAGGCAAAACCAAAGAGAAACAGGAAATCCTTTGCTATAGAGAGTTCCATAACCTAGACACTGGTCAATGTTACTGCAGAGAATCCACTGACAACAGGCACTTAACACTTTTGTGCACCTAAGTGCAGAAATACTGGAGAATATCTGTATGACAGCTGCATTACAAAGGACACCAATCTCATGCAAGCTACTATCACTCCCTCCACAACACTGTTCAAGGTAAAAGTTTCAACAATTAACCACATATTATTGCAGTGTCCATACCTACACGCAGTACGTGGTACCACCCTCTCAGTTTCCGTCTTATACTGAGATCAGGTTACTTATTAGGTAAAAAATAACAAACAAGGTTCTCTCTTAACTCAGGGTTAAAATTTGTGCTTTAGCCACATACTCTACCAAGTCAAACTGACAGTAGTTACTGATCAAATTGAATTTTGAGTGGGAGCAACACCTGGTAAGTTGAGCTGTACTCAAGAGCAGCCAGTCTCCACACACCATGTATGTTTTCCATTGTTTATTCACAGCAATAAACCTTCAAACACACAAACTTTCGCTCACTAAAATCTCGTTAAAAAAAAAAAAAAAGTTCTACTCGGCATACAAATGGCTGCTTTTTGCAAATACAGCTTTAGTCCACAACCAAAACTCTTCTGAAAAACCACTTCCCTTTCATGTTGACTCAAAAATCGAGATGTTCAGGGAGGGCATAGTTTTCACACTGGCATACATATCCCACACCTCTTGTAGGCAGAAACATGATTTTATATACACTCTGTAGGGCGTGGATCGAGTGAGGGGCGAAGCGAGCCGCTTAAGTCACTGTGACCTTTTTACTGTTTGTTTTTTTTTTTTGTACTTATAGACGTAGGAGCTCGGTCGGAGGAATAACACTAACACGGCTGACACACATCCAGAAGCACAGAAAAATTATAATTTTCTTCACAGCGAACGTGGCTGAGGATCGCTGGTGGAAAGCAAAGCGGACAAGCGTAAACACTTGAAAGCCCGCAGCGAGCGGGCTCCTCCCGCCCCTGAACAGTGCCAGGCGACCGGGAAGGCGGCAGGCCCCAGAGGCCGCAGCAGGCAGTTCCGGGAGCCGAGCAGCGGGCACGGAGCAGGCTGGGCTCTCCCGGCCCGGCCCGGGGGGAGCGCGGGGCCGGGCAGAGGCCAAGGGGCCTGCCCGCCCGGCCGCCAAGAGCTGCGGCCACACGCACCAGAAGGGCCGCGGTCAGCCCAGCCCCACCAGAGCCTGGCTCCCCGCTTACAGCCCGGTCCGCTGCACACCGCGGCTCCCCCCTTACAGCCCGGTCCGCCGCACACCGCGGCTCCCCCTCGCCAGCGGAACCCCNCCGGGCGCACGGGTGAGCCCCGGGGCCGCTGCTCTCGCACGGACATCGGCCGCTACGAGCGGCTGAAATACTGTAAGCACCGTCTCCTCGTAAACATCCTCGCCTTTCCTCTAAAATCTCTTTGAATAAAGCAAGAGATTGAACGTCCTGATCGATATTGGCATTCCTCTAGTAAAGCTAACAGCGCTTTCGTAGG
>VZRH01004248.1:178807-203578 GCA_013397555.1 Urocynchramus pylzowi | reverse complement strand
GCTCGGCCCTTCCGGCTGTGCACAGCCGCCTGCCCGCGCGGGTCTGCAAGTGTCCCTGAGGCACTTGTTGCACTGTTAGAAGTGAAATATCAGCAGTATTCCACCTACACCAGTTCGCGCCTGTAGGGAAATAAATGACACCACGAGACTCTGTAATGAAATAAAAATTAATTTTTATTCATAAAAAGTTTGATAAAAAAGATGAACATTAAAAGCCATAGGTCCCAACAGTTTTACACTGCAAAGAAATCTTCCTAGAAAGTGTCGTGAAGTTGCACTCTCATTTTCTGTATCCAATTTGCTCTTTTTTTTNNTGAAATTGCCCTTTCCTTTTCTTGATCCAATTTTCTCTTTTTTTTTTTTTTTTTCCCCCACTATCAGTGTCGGAATCCAAGACATTCCTCTCCGTGCCCGGACAGCGGTCTGGGCAGTCCTGGCAGGAAGCCAAAAACACTTGGGACTTTGATTTCAGCCCATGGAACAAATTGCCAAGCTTATATGAGGAATCACACGTCACAAAAGTTTAGACAACACAGTAGCAGTAGTCATAGGGTGAAAGGAGAAAATTTGGGATTTGGTACAGGGGGGTTTAAAATCCTAAAACGGAGGGATAGGGCCGTGCCCTATCCTTCTTCCTTCTTCTTCCTAACATCCATCTTTTAGGTGATGTTGGCATTCTTAGATTGGTTTAGAGTAGAAAGTCACTGTCTAACATAGGTGTTAGGGATTGGTACACGATTGTAAATATCTAATACGTAGTTCATAGTATAAAAGATAGCACCAGCCCACTTGGGGGGCAGTGCGCCTTGGACTGACCTGCTAGCCAGAGCTCGGTGGGTCAGACAGAAAATATTTTCGGTAAGAAACAATAAACATCACTGAGAACAGGAGCAGAAGACTCCTGACTCCTTCTTGGACAGCTGGGTTGGGAAAAGCTGCTTCCACCAACATCTCGGGTCATCTCCAGCAGAGAAGACCCCGACACATCAGCTCTACAAATATTAATTAAGACCAAACAGAAGCCTTTCTCCCTTATGCAGCTGCATTAACAGGAATAGTAGAATGGCACAGATTCTTTCTTTGGTTCTATTGGTGTCTGTTCATAGCAGGATTACATAGCTATAATTATTGAAAAACAATTCATTTACATGAGAAACATGACACCAAGAATGTAGATCACTCATGCGAGCTCTGCGGGGGACACAGCAAAAAAGCTACAAAATCTAAAATTATTTAGGTAACTAAAATCAACAGACAGGGTTGGGTCTCTTGCCAGCTAATTCAGTGAATAATTATTGTGTAAGTATTTCCAATTTGTAATCTTTTTCTAAGAGGATAACTCAAGATGGTGGAAAGTGTGTTACTTTATTTTTCCCTCCATGTTTTCCACATTGATCAGAGAAGGGTTCTTGTTTCCTTCCCAGACCGGCTGTGTCAGGTAATTCCACTTATGGCCAGTGGTTCTGAGGTGTGGGTGGTAATGGGGCTCTTCTTCCATCACAGTGACCATCCTGCCTCTGCTGGCTTTCAAAGGAGAGCTGCTCTAGTGACTCAGATGGGAATCTTGCAGAGGACCAGGAAAGAGAGAAAAAGCAAGAATCAAGATGGAGATCAAGGCCACAAGGAGGAAATGGCTGAAGGAAGGAGAAATAGAAAGCAGAGTTTTCTATTCCTCAGGAGTAGAAGTGGGGCTAATGCACACAGGGAAAAAAAAAGAAAAAAAAGAAGGTCGATCAAGAGAGGGATCTGGACAGCAAGAGGCAGAAACAGCTAGAAAATTAAGACTTTAAATATTATTAGACAAATACAGAGGAAAAATGAGGGAGAAGTAAATATGAAGCCATCATATCATCATCCTAAATATGAAGCCAACCTCATCCTCTTGGGGAGAGAGGGCAACCACATACTGAAGTTGATTTTGTTTGATTTCTCTTCTCTTCTAACTCAGTACATAAAGGAAACATGTATAACACCTTTATATAAAAAAAAAGGGATTATTTCAACAGTGGCAAACTCCCCTTTTTGAAATACCTCCCACGACACAGGTGGGCTTTGGGTTTGGTTTTTTTGGGTTTTTTTTTTGTAAAAATAGAAATTTATGCAGCTGCAAGTGTCACTAGTTTATTAAAAAAAAAAATGGTCTTTTTAGGGACACTTGAAGTTCACTGTGGCTCCAGTAAAAATACAGAGATTTCATTTAGAGACCTTACAGATTTTGATCAACAGTATTAGAGACTGCTTGTGACTCTTTAACTGTCATATTATAATTGTTCTGGGTAAATCAACATTTCACAGAACAGCAAGGTTCATCCTCACACAAAGAAAGCAATAAAATATAAAGAGCTGTAAAATACGTGGAGAAGCCCAGGAAAATATTTCAATCCATTTTGCAGATACAGTCCTTGGAGGATATACTGACTAAGTATGGTCAGAAGAAGTCTTGAGTTTGAAAGCTCATTTAGACTTCTTTGCTGCCTTTGTTGAGCAAGCTGAAAATGGTTGTTAGATTAGATAAATCCTCAAGCTCCTGTAGCCCAGTGGCATATCTGTAGAGAAGGGTTTGTTGCTGTGTACACATGCTGCTGGTCATACCTGTAGTTTAATCCATGCTCAGTCTATGTCACCTTGACCTGAATCCAGCCTGGCAGGATAGAGGCCAAGTGGGGAATTAGTGTTGGGAGTACAAGCTCTGTTCAGCGTCTGAGTCAGCAGATCCTGAAAGCATCCAAATAGTTTCACCATCCCATGCAATTGTGGCAGAGATGTCTGTGACTAAGTAGTGTGCTATTTGTGGTAGAGACTTAAAACCATACAGTGTAATGAGTAGATTGCCTGAGAAAATGAATATTTTCAGCATTACAAAGTCAAAAGACAGAATTGCTTTTAAGTGCTATGATAAATCTTGCCCAGTTAAACTCAGAGGGGTTTTTACCATTAAGCTCAGTAGGACCAGAGTACAGTTTTTAGCATAGAAAACATCAGTGGCTATAAAGCCTAAAGCAGTGTATTAAGCTGTTACTCAGACAGATGAGTTGTATGGAACTGCTGACCACACAGGCATTGTGTTCTCTCCTTTTCTGGTCAGCCTGGATGTACGGTATCTCATGCTGATCTTCTGTCCTTATCACCAAGTCTCTGTAGTAGTCTCTCTGTAGTCTTCAAGATGACAGAGGGAAAGGATGCTCTCCTGACCAGTACCAACTCATTCAAATGGTATTCAACAGAAAAATATAAAAGGAGTTTTTTTAGGCTACCAGGGTTTTTTCCCCCATGTATATTGTTTTCATATATTACTGGCTTCAGTCCTGACTGTACTTTCATTTCCATTAGATCGATTCCATTCTAGCCACAATAATTAAAGAGTTGTTCCAAATTTACACACACAGGTGGGTAGAACCACACACTCAGCAGCTGAAGGGATCATGACTACATCAAATGCGAGCTCAATTCCTAAAGTTTCTGTCAAAAGCATGTCTGTGCTTCTTTCAGAAGCTCAGCATTGGCCAGCTTCAAGCTTGTTCTAAGGTGTAAGTTATCATAGAATCATAAAATATGCTGACTTGGAAGACTCTCATCTGGCCATTGAGTCCTACTCCTGGCCCTGCACAGGACACCTTAAGAGTCACACCATGTGTGTGAGAGGCTTGTCCAAACCTTTTGTGAGCTCTGCCAGGCTTGGTGCTGTGACCACTTCCCTGAAGAGCCCCTTCCAGTCCCAATCACCCTCTGAATAAAAAAATGTTTTCCTGATATCAAACTTAAACCTGCCCTGACTCAGTTTCATGCCATTTCCTCAAGTCCTGTTGCTGGTCACGAGAGTGAAGCCTCTTCTCCAGGCTGAACAGACCAAGTGACCTCAGCCAATCCTCATAAGGCTGCCCTTCCAGCCCCTTCACCATCCTAGCGGCCTTTTTTTTTGAGGGTCTCTAACCCTCCAAAGGGTTTAATGTCTGTTTTATATTGTGGCACCCAAAACTGCACAATGCCCTCGAGTGCTTGAGTGCCCCCAGTGCAGAGCAGAGGGGACAATCCCCTCCCTTGCCCAGCTGGTGATGCTGGGCCTGTTTCCCCCAGGACACCCCAGGCTGTCTGGTGCCTCCTGGCTGCCAGGGCACTGCTGGCTCCTGTTCAGCTTGCCATACACCAAAGGGAGCCCCAGGTCCCTTTCTGCAGGGCTGTCTCTCATTCCCCATTCTATACACACAACCAGGGCTGCCCTGTCCCAGGTGCACAGTCTGGCACTTTCCCTTGTTAAGCTTCATTTGGTTGGTGATTGCCCATCTCTAATTTGTTACGATCTCTCTGCAGGGCCTCTCTGCCCTCAAAGGAGTCGACAGCTCCTCCCAATTTAGTGTCATTGGCCAACTTATTTAGTATTCCTTTGAGTCCTGCATCCAAGCTGTTAATTAGGTTGAAGAGAACTGGGCAGGGGATGGAGTCCTGCAGAACCCACAAGTGACTAGCACCAGCCTGTCCAGTATCAGCCTCTCCACTTTACTTCTGTCTGAATCTGGTCAGCTACACATAAGAGGTGACATAGCATCGATCCACTAGGCAACTTCACAAAACTAATGAGTTGCCACCTAAGTCACAGTCCAAACAGGAATTGAGGAGGATACAGTGTGGAAATGTCTCCTTTCAATTACATCAATGCAGTGCCACTTGCCAGGGGAGGCAGAGGCTGCCGTTTGACTGCTGCACCTTCTGCAGCAGCACAAGCAGAGAAATAAGCACACACATACAGGAAGAATTTATCAGTAAATTTATAAACTGCTCTGCTAGCACTGCCTCAGCCAGCTAGTTCAGAGCAGTTCTGGATGTTGCAAAATGAGTTGCAGCATAACAGCAGATGAAGTCTTGGGTGCCATCAGCTGGTTTTTGGCACAGTCACACAACTTTGAATTTTGGAGTTATTTGGGGCACCAACATGAAGTATTTTCAGAGTACACTGCTGGTAAGGGTTATTTGTTTCATCCGGTGATCACTAACACTGCACAGTGGCCGCCTCTTGGTGACAAGTGACACTTCTCTTTCTGTGCTGTTAAACAGAACTGCTGTATTTTACTCTCTGCCTTTCTAATTCTGGGTGTTAAAGCAGTTACCAGGGTGTGCTATGCACTCTCCAAAGCCAGAGTTTTGAGCAACTGAGAGAACTGATGGTGAGTGAGGTGCATTTTTTTAATGTCTGGTTTGCCTGGTTAGCAGGGATTATTCAGCCCATGCCAGAAAAGGGCAAAATCATTAGTGGTTCTGAGAGAAGCTGCTGTTTGTGAATGGAGTTAGCCTTAATATAGAACAAGTTCCAGGAACCCATGTGAAACTCAGCATGAAAAGATCTTGGAAAATCTGCAGGTGACACAGCAGCTCCTGTGCCATTTTATCAAATAGGAGAAAATAGGAAGTACAGAGTGATTGCAAAGCAATCTGTTATGGCACTGTTTCTGCTCTATTCTTGGAATAAAAATAACATCATTCTCAATGGCTGCCAGTGCCAGCTGACAAGACCTCTGCTTTATGAATAATAAAGGCAAACATTTTGCTTTATGTCAGCTACATTATTTTTTTAGCACAATGTGACCAAGGTTTCTGACAATAACATAAAAGTACTTCTTAAGTTTCTAATTTTAAGTTTTCAAAAAAAAATCCAAAGAGTCCAGCGACTTGGCACAATAGCACAACATTTGCATGGCAAATTTCACACAAGCTTTGGATAAAAGCAATGATGATATCTAGCTTGATGTTTGCAGTTTTGCCATGTCACAACTGTAAGTGAAACTCGACAGGTTTTGGTCAAAATTGCAGCATAGCAGAATGCTCAGATTTGTATCAGTATGTTAAAACAGGGCCGTTTGCTCAATGGGTTAACTTTATCACTGTCAATTGAACAATTTGTTACTGAGAAAGGAAAATTGATAGGGGTTTGAGTGATCAGAAAGTTTAAGAGACAATATTCATCACCAAATAAATGTAAATATTTTTATTTTAAAAAATGTTAATGGCACCTTAGAGGCAGTCATGATTACACAACCAAATATACAAAAATTACATTTTCATAGTTGAATCTTTCCACTGTGCTGCACAAAACAGAAATACTATGAGAAACATTGCAGGTCACACACCAAGACAATTAACTTTAGTCAATAAAAGCAGACAATTTTTGGTACACCTTGATACTACCAGACCCAGGTTCCCTGGGTAAAAAGGAAAGGTGGCTTTGTGCAAAACTTTCCAACAACAGTACAACTTAATATGCTAAACGTACAGCAAATCAACCATACAAGCCTGTTTGACTTGGCCTCATGCAGTCCCTATATACAGCATCATCTCAGTTGGCTTCTTCAGGGAAAATAAGCAATTTCACTGACTAAGAGAAAACTTTTCTTAGTCTTTCACTGTTGCAATGTAAAATTGTCAGATACTTAGTGCAGGATTAGCATCAGAGAGACCATTCCAACTTTATCTGAAAACAAGCCCTTTATAATCTCCTGCACTCAAAGGCCATGTTCTGGCATGATGGTGAATGAAGAAAGCAGATATATGTTTGGTTGATTAAAAATAGCGGAGAATAAATTTGCCTGATTGCTAGTCCTAGATGGACTTTCAGAAGAGATTAAATTCTGCTATCAAAATTAGAATGTTTAATTACATTAATCTCTGTTTATCTTCTGTTGTATCATTGAATCCAGCAGTAAAATGTCTCAATCATAGTGGAAAGGGCTTGGTTACCCTAAACAAAAACAACCAAACAAGAAAATTGGCTCTCATACTTTCTAAATTAACTACAAGCTTCTGTGTTTCCTTGTTTCGTTCCTGAATTTCTTGTTCAATGATTTTGATTTCAGAAAGCACTAGTTGTTATTATGCAGTTAACTTTGTATCAAACATAAGCCTGAACTAATTTAACTTCAAATGTTGGAGTCCTTGTTTATTATGTCATTCAGTAGCTAATAATTAGCTAGCAACCCTTATGATTGCAAAACTGAATCTTATGCTTACACTGCATTTGTCTAGCTTCAGCTTCTGGTGAGTAGATTACGTATCTTTCCTACAGCAAATTGTCTTCACCTTTTGCATTCCTATCCCCCAGATAAGCAGTCATGATTTGTTCACAAAAAACCATTGGCTTTTAAATACCCTTCCTGGAGTGCAGACATCAGATCTATATTGATAGATGTTCTGCAGCAGAGGCACGTAAACATTTTGATATTAAACTAAAATGCAGTGAAAATTTTAGTGCCTCTCTAAGAATTCAGAGCAAATAGACATCACAGGAGTGCAATAAAATGAGAAGTTGCATGAATGCATATAATGTAAAGCAGAAATATGAAGGAATTTAAACTGGGTCTTGATCAGTCCTGCCAATCACTAACTGGACTTACAACAATAATGGAGCTGAAGCTAGCAGAGGGATCCATTAGACAACTTTTAGAGGAAACCTCATGTAGTCCTGAATGCTGAAATAGAAGAAATCAGGAAAATTGTGCTTACTTTCATAAGAAACTAAATCTCCTGAAACCTCCAAACAAAAAGCTGCCAAAAGCCTATAGAACAGGTATTAACAACTTAATTGAAGGGTTTTTCCATCAGAGAACTACTACCAAAGTGAAGGGAAACACTTGCCTACCAGGCAGTACCAAGCAGAAAAGACACTGCCTGGCAACTTTTTGTTGAGTGGGAGTGTTTTAGAGGCTCATGATGAGTAGGTGTAAGGAGTATCCTAAGAATGTGTTGTATGAGAATATAAAAGCAAATGGTATCCTGACAGAACATGGTCAATTGATTGAGAAGCTGAACAGAGTTCTCATTAGGAGAACTGCAATTCTTTGGGTTGGCCTAGGTATACTTTCACAGGAGGCAGAGCTCAGACTGCAGGCCAGAAACACACACTAATATGTAAAATACATAATCCCAGCCTAAAGGGGGGAAGTGATGCCCATACTGAAGCTAATGGCAGAGGCATCAGCCCAGCCTAGCTCAGGCACCAGCCTTCTCTTGATCCTGAGTATAGACACAGATAGCTAGCCTGTCCCACCACATGCTGGGGCTGTTTGTTCCCTCTAGGAAAAAGTTAAGAAGAACTTTTCTACACTGAATCTGCCCCAACAATCTGCAGAGAGTCTGCCTGGAGCTCAGTTTTAGGGACAGCTGATGATTCATTAAAACAAGAAGAAAAAGGCTCATCTCCCTTGAAATCCCAGCTTTGTACTGATGAGACCTTTTTACCAGCCCTTTTAGTCTCTAGATGTGGAGAACCATCTACCTCTTTCACCAGCTTTTTCTTCCAGTCTAGTGAGCTAACATGGCATGTGGAAGAATTCACCACATACCAGTAGTTAGCACAGGGCAGGAAACAGGACAAGGCAGGGTGGGAGAGCTCCCTCCTTGGGTGGCCTCCCACCTGGCAGAGCTTCTGGCACTAGAGTCTCACTCTGTGTAAAACTACAACAGTTTCACTCAAAAGTAGGCTTTTGTCCTTCACTTCACATTTTTTATTATTTTCTTGATGTGTATCACATCCTTCAGTGATTTAAACCCAGCAGAGAAAATAACCTAGAGAAGAGATGCACCCATTCACCAATTAGGTTGTTTTAGTTTGCATAACTAACATTATGCAGCCTTTATAGCTTTTTCTAAGTCCTCTGCCAGATGTAAAGCCAATATGGAAGTGCAAGACCTTCCTGTTTCCAATTTAGAATTTAGGCCCTGTCAGATTCTGTCAAGACAGTGAGCAATCTTTTGTAGAGACATAAATTTTAGATTTTGCACTGAGGTTATCTTCTAGAGTTGTAACAGGATGCCCTTGGAACAGAAGCCTTCACATTTCCAGGTGTGAAGGGAATGTGAATTACCACACCAACATCCTTTGTTATAAGAAAAATACTAACTTTTTTCCTGCCTGTCCTTGAGGCTACCTGATGTAACATTTCAACTACATAAAATAGCAATGGGAGGATTATATAAATGTATAATCATGCAATGGGCAAAGGAGTTTTTCTTATGTAAACATTATTAACACATGGTATTCCTTTTTTGCACATCTACCCTTCTGAACCCATTTAACAAAATGCTAAACTAACTTTTCTCAAGAGGCCAATGCAGAAGTTGGCTGTGCAAGCTGAAGAGAAGAATGGAGATTATAATAGAGATAGCAAGAAAACACCATGAAGAGTCACAGCATCCTTAGAATCAGAACCAGTTGTTGGTCTTGTTTGGGCTCTTGTTTGTTTGGTTTTGGTTTCCACTCCACTTCCCACTTGAGATGAGGTAGGGCTGGATTAAGATTACATGGGTGTGCCTGATCTGATCCATTTCCAGTGACTGCAAACCAGCACAGTCCTTCCTGATTCTCTGTGCAAAGACTTAGGACATATAAAGAATTCTTTAAATATTTGTAAGTATTTTAATTGAATTTTCTAAACATTGACTTATATAATTATTTATTAAGTTAATTCTGTCCTTTCTTTAGTTCCTGAAGCCACAAATACTAACTATTCACTGTTTATCTGACTGTGGTAAAATGTCAGAGTTCTTCCCTGCCTTCCCCTCACCCACTCCCTTTCCTTAGAATAAGGTCTTCACAAATTCTATACCAACTATTGCACTTGATTAAAAAGAAATATACACATCAAACTATGCCCTCCCTCCCATAATACCAGCATAAAAAATACTGCAACTGAAAAGAAAATACGTAATGACAATTATTTTCACAGTTACTAACACTGAACATCAAATAATCGGAGACACTGTTTTTTCTCTTAATGGATAGTGGAGAAGAATTCTGGTTGTGGTGGGTTGTTTTGTGGTGGTTTTTTGTTTGTTTGTTTATTTTTAATAAAGATCTTGTTTTACATCATGGCTGAAAGCCAAGCTGAATTCAGGGAATTTTTTTTGCAGTTATTAAATCAAGCAAAATAAGTTCTAGTGGGAAAACAAACCCAACCCTGTCTCCTAGTAGTGATACTGCATGTTAATACATTATTTTCAGGAATGTTTGTGTAGAGTGTCTACAGTTCCTATATTTACAGAAGTTTAACTCCCTGCTCCCCCTAAGAAGCTGTTCCCTCATGTTTCTGCCACATTCTTGAATCTGACAGAAGAAAGAAATCCACTGTACCCAGGGTCCCACCACCTGTATGCTCTGCATTCAGTTAGAGCACCCCAACAATTCAGTGCTAACAAAGGCTAACCTCAATGTTGCCTTTCCATGTACTTCTTTCCCCTTGCAGGTTGCAGGGCTTGAACAAGTGAGTGCTTTGGTGTGGATGACAACTTACCTACCAGTTACTTGCTTCTTAACTCCTTTACAAAGTTGCCAGGAGACCTTATAATTCAATTCAGTCATCTTTGGAAGTCTTATGCCACGTGTATGTGTTTCCCAAATGCGATAAGGAACAGTGCCTGGACAGAACAACTGCTAACTGTGGTCAATAGTCATCTCTGGTCTCATTTACAAACAGTAAACTCTGTGCAAAAAGTTACTAGCAGAAGCATCAAGTTTTGTTAGCCTTGAAAACTCAAAATCCCATGTAATGTTACCCATTAATTTAGAATCTAGAACTATCAATACACATGACTGCATAGTTTGGCTTATTACTCTAGTTGGATTCAGAGAGAAAATTAACTATCAGTCTAGTAGAGCTGATACACATTATGGCACTCCCTCTTGATCACACTCTTGTCACTCCAGCCTAATAAAAAGCACACCTGACACTTGCAGTTGCTGGGATCCCTCCCAGACCATCACACCATCTGTTGTGGGTATGGGTTTGGAAAGTGGAAAACCTTTTGGATTAAGGCAGAAGACTGACTTAAGTGAGCAGTTCATCACAGATACAGCCAGTTAGACAAAATCAGATTGAACAGGCAACTGACTGCCAACAAGTATACTTTTATATATTTACACCAGAATTTGTATACACACAGTGCTTAAAAAACAGGGAGGGGAAGAAAAAAGGGGGGAAAAAAAAGGAGAAAAAAAGAAAAAAAAGAGCCAGTCCAACCGCTTCATCTTGGTATAATCATCTTTTCTATAGCACAAATGATATGATCCCAGTTTTTACAAAATATTGCCAGCAGTGTCACTGCAAAAAAAGTGCAGATGATATGAAAACGGCTCTTCATCATAGGAGCAATGAACTTTGCAATAGTAGAAACACACACTAAGATGACAGTCATGAAGGCCAGGATAACATTTATACACTTCCCCAGGAGCACTTTGGCATTAACTGTTTCAGACTGCTGGGCTTGCTGTTCTTGCTGATGGAGCTCCAGTTTGGAAACCCGGGTCTGGCACGATTCCAAGGCTTCCTGGAGACAGAAAACAAGAATTAGGGCAGCCATATTTCCCTTCAATGTTTCCTCACATTTTATCTGCAGAGCCATATATCAGCTAGATTAGAAGTGTAATTTATTATAGACTGCTAAAATTTCAATGAACCACCCACTTTTAAAAGAATAAATGCACATATGTCTGAACGAGTGTGTCACTGTTTGCTCAGGCATAATCAAGGCTAACAACACTGTCCAAAATGTGGGTTTGTTCTTTTTTCATGCTCAAGAAAAAGTATCATAACTTTAATGTTCATGACAGTTGTTTCCTACATATACTGTTGATAGAAAGTACTAGCAAAGATGTTGCCATAGCAACTATCACTGCATCAAAACAGCAAGAAAATTAGTTTCTTTGTAAATTCTATAGAAAACATTAGGGTGGGCTTGCTGTGATACTAATTAACTCTACTTTGCAAGGTGTAGCAGCACTTGGTTTGCACTGCCACTGTGGTCCATATTGATTGTGCTCTCAAAGCTACCCATCTTACAGCGTTGGGCTTGAGTCCTCTGTGAGACCTGGCCTTCTCCCTCTGTCACTGTGAAGACAGTGGAACAACCTGAGGAGATGCTTTTATGGATTCTCTCCCACATGATCTATTCTGCTTCACAATTTGTTCCAAAGAAAGCAGACCTTTCTCTTCTGCTTGAGGATGAACTAAAAGTGGTCTTTGAGTAAAATGCTTCCTAAAGACACTACCCCCATGCTGAAGCCTTCCCAAAACAAAACAGAAAAACTTCCAACTGCTTCACTTATTTGCCAAAATGCCAGTTTTTTGCTGGAGTTGGGATTTGGGCATCACTGCATAATGTGGTGCAAAGCTATAATTTCATGAGATTGATCAACTTGACAGAATCTTTTACCACTGTGCGACAAAAAAAACCAATGCTCCAGCATCCCTACTTTCTTGCACACTCTCAAACTCCAGATATTTTCCTTGCACTAGCAAGGTTGTTCACCTGGTCACAGAGCAAGCTGTTTCAAACCAAACCTCTATGTATAAGCACCCAGAGAGTTATCAGCTTTCCCTTGCTGGGTCAGTTCTTCATTGTTTCAGCAAGTTGACTGGCCAAAGCACCAAGGTCACCACAGAGAGTGTGGCACAGTGCCTTACACAAGGCTGCTTCCTTTCACTGCTCTAGGAATTAGTAACAATACAGAAGATTGTTACTACTGTTCTTAATGGGAGGCACAAAGTCTGTTATGGTTCAGGCATGTTCTCCACTACACACCAATGAACTTCCCCCGTTTTTCTTCTACTCTGACTGTAAGTTATCTTCAAAATTGTCTTGTGCTGCTTTAGAGAAAGTCCAGCTGCAAAAGTCTGATACCTGCAGCTCTGCATTGAGAGGCTGAACATGTCTTTAAAACTATCTGCACATCCTTTAGCGACAGAGTTAGGCTGTTACTCAAAATATCCAGAGCTTAAATCCTTTTACTCTATTTTTGTTAATTTTCCAAAGCCCCAAAGAGATAGTTTTAAATGGGCCCAACTGTACAGAAATAAAAGAAACAAGGCTGTGTCAACATAGCACTTCATTAAGGAATCTCTGACACCCCTCCAGGACTCTTTTAAAAGTCTCTGACACCCCTCCAGGTTTCTGCTAATGAGTTAGGGAATATTTCACAGCCCCTCTGTTGGACAACTCGGGTTTCATTACGTTTTTACATTCTCAAGATGCCTTCACAGTCCTCTTTTTTTTAAATCTGTGAGAGACCTCTCTTGTTTAAACCTACAATGAAACCTATGATATGCTTAGATTCGGTACCATCCCTTTCCCACTCTGTTCCCAGCAGCTTCCTAATTCACATTTAGGAAACTGTGATCATCCTGCTGCCTGCACTCTCTCTGTTCAGAAATGTGAGCACAGGTGTATACAGGTCAGGTTTTAGGTTCTTTTACCATCTGAGCCAATATGAAGACAGTCTTTGAGCATTCCTCAGTTGTTCATGAATAGGCAAGGCACAACTGTGTTTTCACCACTTTTCACCACTTCCTCAGACTTTGAGTGGAAATATTATGCATTATGTAAGTGCTTCTATTGTATAAAATATTTCAGTACATACGTAACTACATGCTGTCAGGACATACTTGTAGACATTATTACTGGTTTTTGATTGAAGTCAGACATGACTACAACTGATCACTAAGGTGAAAACACCCCACAGCTTTGATTATAGAGGTTGTTGTGACTGTGGCTTAAAACTCTTTAATTATAGCTGGCAAATCTACAAGTCTATTTATAAATTAGCTCTCTTACTTTTTACCCTAAGCCCAATTTATATTAAATCTTGCCAGTGATGAAACTACATATTGGAGAAAGTCTGAGCAAGAAGTTTATGTCAGGACATTGTCAGAAGTTTTATGTTACACAATACAAGGAGACTTGATTCCTTCCTCCTCTCTGAAAGAAATTAAAACAGGCTATTCTTCAACCACAAGTCTGCTTGGGCCATATCATTAGTTTCAGCAGAAGAAAAATCCTGAATCCAGAGAAACAAATGGAGACCGTCACTGATTCAATGAGCT
Organism: Urocynchramus pylzowi; assembly: GCA_013397555.1. Taxonomy (NCBI): domain Eukaryota; kingdom Metazoa; phylum Chordata; class Aves; order Passeriformes; family Fringillidae; genus Urocynchramus; species Urocynchramus pylzowi. The sequence goes on along the minus strand of VZRH01004248.1, from coordinate 189,719 downwards.
GGGTTTTCCCCTTAAAACAAAGAAAACATGGGCTTACATCTTCCCCCATATTACTTACTTAAAAATATGTAGAAAAATGCAAGTTTTTCACGGTACAAGATATCTACAAAATGTTAGAAGATTATGGTAAGGAAAATAAGTACCTGAACATCTCGTGATCGCTCATAGGCCTGGTACGCCACCTTCTCCTCTATGCTGGCTAGCTCTTGTTTCAAGTTTGCTGTCTCATGTTGATGAAGGTCAGTGAGGTCATTTAACTGGTCTTCCAATCTTTCATATCTTATTAGGAAAAGAATTCTAAATTTAGTGCCTTCTATTCAAGTAATGCAAATCATGAAAACAATTGCACATTTTAAAAGGTAATTTCTCAGCATATGTTGAATTCATCTGACTGGCATTACAAAGCACATACAGAAATCAGTAAAAACTTTGCAAACTTTCCATAAACATTTATTCAGCCTCCTGAAAGCCTTTTTTTAGTGTTTCTTGCTGGCAGTAGGTGCTAAAAAGCAAATATTTGTACATCATTGGCAAATTACATAAAATATAAACAGTGCCTAAGGATATCCAACTCACATTTTTCACTCTTCATTTAGCCAAGAAGATATGGCTTCATAAGTAAGTTTGAGCCAGTTAATAGCTCGCCAGTAATGACAGGAAAAATATGTTCTCTCTCATACACAACTGCAGGGTTCTGCCATTTATGTACAGTCTGTTCTGGCATGTTTCTACATGGTAAAGCAGTTCAAGTAAACCACCAGCAAACCAGAAATTTTTTGGGAGTTTGTCACTTGATTTAACAGACAACAGGCAAACACTGTAGTCAGCACAAAAATGATGGAGGCAAAATTGTCTAAAAACGGGTAGCAGGAGGCTTGAGATTTTATTGGCAGAGAGCTGTCAGAAAAGGCCACTCTGCCTTCTCCTGAAACCAAGTCAGAAGTTCAGTAGGCCACTTTCATTGTTCTTTCCTCCCTATGTTACCACATGATATCAAGCCTTTTGTTGTATTTCAAGAACTATAAGCAAGGGAGACATGAAATATTGCCCTTCCTACCAAGATTTTGCCCACTGGCATAGTAAAGACTTCAAGAATCAACAGTCACTTTAACAAGCCATAGGAAAAATGGGATATAGGTACAGCAGGTGATAGCCCTTTGTAGAACTTATCATCCACTTCTCATAGAGGATGATAAAGGAATTTAATGTCATGTAACAAATGCAAGATGAAGTTGTGCTACAGCACTTCAAACTACATCTCCCAGCTGTGTGTTACACCAGGGTGCAAGGTGACATTGCATCCACAAGATAGCAACATGTGTGAGAAGTATTTGGACAAGGTACTCAGGAGACAAGGGTATAATTATCAGCTGTCAGTCAGTTCTGCTACACCACAGACTGATTAGCTCTTTTGAGTCACATTAGATGAGAATCCTTCCACCAGCTACAAAACCATTGGCATCTCCTATACGCAGTACTCATATAATTCACATAAAAACTGTGACAGAGGAGAGAGTTTTCTGACCAGCCTTTGACAAAAGGCAAAGGGCACTACACCATTTGATAGGAAATATAAATATTCTATGTGTATTTTTAGTTGTTGGAAGGAATTAAACATGTTGGTACCAGATATTGATTGGAATTATTTTTTCCTCTTGCTTCTGAAATCTCTCTCTCTCTCACACACACACACACACTTTCCAAATAGTTTCTATACCCATTGAAAAGTCATTTCAAGAGAACAGTTAAAAAAAAATACCTATATCTTTCCTCTTGTAGCATCTGAGAAATAAAGCCATAGTCTCTTTTAAATTGGGTTTTTAAATTCTCAATATCATCAGCTAATTGGGACTGTGTCTCTTTGATTTCCCTTAGTTCCTCCAAAATCATGGAAAGCTTTCCTTGGCTGTCCAGGGTACTTGCCACAGCAGGACTAAAGGAAGTATTCCCGTTGCTGTCTGCTGATCCAGAGGTCCCACTTGAGCATTCATCATCACTAACGTATTTTGGTTTGGCAACGATGGTGGCACTGCCCCCATAGGTTCTAGAACTCGTTTCTGGCCGAAATTCATCCAGGGTATTTTTGAGATGAGCAATGTTGTCTGCGCTACCAAATTTGTTTCGGATCAGGTTGGCAAACTCTCTAGACTTGCTGAAAACAAAGACAGGTGGTGTCAGAGATACACCCGGCACACCCGACTTGCTGCTCTCTGTTCCGTGCCCGGTGTTACGAGACTTTCCATGTTGAACATCTTTCAAGTTATCTTTGGAAGTATCCTTCGTAGCTTTGGAAGATCCATTTTGTTCAATATCCTTGAGCTTTTTGTGATACTGTTCCAATTTCTTCTGCAGCTGGGCAATGGAGTGGGCAGATTTCTGATTCTTTTTCTCAAAGACTTGCTTAATGCGCCCAGCCTGTTGCTTGTCTGCACTGTTTACCAGTTTCAAATACTCAGCCACGTTTCCATCTCGAGCTGTTTGTTCAACCTTTATTTGCTCTGTAACCTTGAGGATTTTCTGTTTCAAGCTATCTGCATTGAGTTTGACTTTGTGAAATTCTAGGACCCCATCTGGTACATCAAAGTTCAGGTTGGTATCAGAACCTCCACGGCGGATGTTAAGTGGCAAACTCAGGGTATTCATGTCATGTCTTTCCACCTGAGAGAAAATAAAAAGAGGTAAATGGAATTTGAATTCTATTTTTTAGAATCAAACATCCAGTTTACTTTTCCACATATAATTATATCAAGTACACAGTATAATGTAGCTTATATTAGCAAAGCATATTAAACTTTTCTTTGAATCAAGCAGCATTTTTCTTGACTTCTACAGGTTAATAAACAGTCTAAGGAACTGCTTGTCTCTCTTGAAATAAAGATGAATTAGAGAGAAAATTATTCAGAATACCTTTTAGAATTACTGTAAGCTTTTCAGAATCACTTACAGTTTTCCACAAAATGAGAATAACACCTAGTTAAAAAAGGTTCCTAAATATATTGTTTATTATTAAGAGTTTCAAAGAGACCATGGCTGATAATCACTGTTTTTTCTCTTAGAAGCAGTGAAACATCAATGGAGATGTAACCAGATTTTTCCCTCTACAGCAGTGCTATATACTATATACTGTTGAGTATATTTTCCCAGGTTTAACACCTTTTTTTGATCCCATTCAAATTCCTTCCACAGGTCAAGGTTTTTGCAAACTACGCTGAAAGAAAGCTCTTGAGAATTTAGCGTATGCTGCAAGATGGAAGCAACTGTTGTTTTTTAAAGCAGAGAGCACAGAGAAAGAATTGGCCTGTATTTGACTTCCCAGCTTGATGAAGGTGCTCAACAACTTGATCTGCTGTGCTAATTCTGTTTTAATAGGAGGTTCATGGAGTGGGGTTCACAGGAAGAAACTTAGGAAAGAAAACTGGATTCAGTCAAGTATAGGATCTGTACACCTTAAATGCTCTCTGGAAGCACAACAAAAACAATTAGGCAACTCAGTCACAACACTGACCACAACAGATCATTGTATCTTTCTCAACAGAAAGGCAAGATAGTCTGATACAAAACAATAAAAGGGTTTCCTCATATACAGTCAAAGTTATGGGGAAGGCATGAGAAGAATGATCTAAACAAAACAGCTCCATCCCTATTATCATCTTGGTTTAGCCTGTGGGACAAAGTAAGTGCATTTCATTGTAGCTGCCACAGTGTCAGGTCTGTAGAGACTGCTTAACAAATGCTTTAGCCATAATGGGTTTTCAGAGCTTTGATACCAGAGGGAACCAATATAATTCCTCAGGCAAAACCATTGCAGAAACAAGGCAGAAGCTATATTAAAGTATCTCCTGAAGATGCATTTGTGAAAATCTCTTTTCATCTCAACTACTTTATATTATTTATTTATTTATATTATTTTCCTTACAGATTACCAAGGATTACAGTGGGGATTTGTCTTGATTTTTCTTTTGCTACTGCACCACTCAGTACTGCACGAAGCAGCTAACATAAAAATTCACATTCATCAATACCTTTAAAAAAAAGGCAGTTGAAAAATACATACTGAAAGAGTTCTGGAGCTGACAAGCTCTTTTGGAGAATACTGGTTAATGATGACCTTTAAGACTCAGACTCTATCCCAGTGACTAAACCAGTGCTGTGGCCTAATAGAGCTACACTTTAGCAGTTTGTTAAAAACAATTGGTATTGATTCAAATGCTCAGTATACAACAAAAATTTCTTGAAGCAACCTATGACATTTTTTAATAAGCCTTGGCACAAAATGATACTGTAATTAGTCACAGAATTGTATACACACACAAAACAGATCCATCACTGATGTCACTCAGTACAAGCTGTACATAACTTCCAGGAACGGGTGGGTCTATATCTAACCTTTACACAGCAGTGTTTACTTCCTCAGTAAAAAATAGTCTAGAAATGTATTGTAATAACTGGATACAAGCCCAAAACAGATCCCTTCTCCCTTATGTCCCCTCCCTCACAGGGCTCTCTATTGGTCAGCTTTCTCTGCCTTCCTGAAACTTCAAGGTCACAAAAGCAATACAGATAAAAAGAACAATAGCATTGAAGGAATACATCTGCTGAATGCTGCTGTGCTTTTGGACATGAGGAAATCTGTAATGGGGCAAATCAGCTCCTGAATAAAACCAATCATAGGGTCAGTTCAAATTCAGTAATGTTTAGAAAAGAATTGTGTTTAAATTCCCATAACACTGCTAGCAGTAGGTTTTTTTTTACTTAGTGGATTCAGAGCTCACTAAGGGTACAAAAAAAAAGTTATATGCAATGTATTTTTCTGTCTGATTGTATTTGGACAAAATGGCAGGTGTCCTCTGCACTCATGTTGCAAGGCTGGCTCAAGCAATAGAGGCTCTTGAAATCCTCTGCTGATGTAATACACCTTTTTCTTTGGAGGGGATGTGTAGTGTAGAGTGGAGTTATTTCTTTTTTAGGTGGGGGGCTGGTTGGTTGGGTTTTGTGGGGTTTAGGGTTTTTTGGGGTTTTTGGTTTGGTAATTTTAAATCAGAAGCAAGCAGACAGTGTGCAATTCAGGTATGTCTAGACAAGTGGCCTGTTGCCTTCCTTCTACCTTGATGATCCATTTGTGATTGTTTTATAACTCAGCACTGATGCTACCCCAAGACATAAGATTTCCATCTTCAAATCCTACCCCAAATTCTTCTTGCTACAAGTCTCATCCTGTGATGAGAAGAATTAGCTTCACTTCCTGCTGTATTGAATGCCTCACTGTTTACACTGAGCACAAGACTGCCAGTAGGAGTCTGAGATGCTTCCTCATCCCTGCAGGTACTGGTGCCCTCTCCTGGGATGCAGGCTGAAATCCTCCCAGTGCAGGAGACTGAATGCACATCTCCTTCAAACTGTGTGAGTGCTCTTCCAGCTATGCTACGGGAAGAAATGAGGAATGCCATCCATGCCATTGTTCCTTCTGTGACTCCTGGGTCCCCAGCATCTCACAGGGACACCAAGCTGTTAATAATAAAGAAGTTGTTGAGAGATAGGTTTTTTATTTTGTTTTTTTAAGATTTTCATTGTGGTTGCCAGAAGAAAAATATGTTTACATATAGTAGCAGGCCCAACAGTTCAAATGGATGAGCCATCCTTTTGGAAGTGCAAAGCACTTTAAGAAAAAAAAAAATCATTGTACATATCTCCTATTATGGTAATTAATAGGGAGTTGGGCATTAGCAGTAGATGAGAAGCAGCAGTCCTGAGACATGTGGTACCACCAGGTAGACAGGAAGTCAAAGCACCAGCCCATAGTCTGAGGAAATGCCAGAGACATGCCCTCAATTTGTCTTCTAGGAAAAAACAGGGAAAAAACCAATTTGCATATGGTCCTGGGATAGCCATAGCTGATGTTGGCCTGAAAAAAGAAACCTGGGCCTTGGAGAGAGACCACTGCACTTTATGGAGCAGTTCACCTACACACCTCACTACAACCCAGTTGAGAACTAAGAGTAATGTTTGTGCTGCTGAAATATGAGCTTTTAAGAACAGCACCGCAGGCGACAAGATAGATAACTCTCAGAGATAAAGTCCCAGTCCCCTTTTTTCCAGGTAGCCAAGAACTTTCAGCTGCCTGACCATGCTATCCATGTCCAGAGCTTCAGAAGGGACAGCAAAATCACTGCTTGGTGCAATGAACACAGGTGCACTGCCAGGAACCCTTCGCTGTACATGGATTGTCAGGTTTACTTTCTGTCTAAAATGTGAAGTGGAGAGCTGGGTAATAGGCAGCCTGCCATTCAAAAAGAAGCATTCAGAGCACAATGGTGATTTGAAAACCCAATCACAGAAGCAAGGGTAGGGATTTCATTGGCATCATAATGATGCACGTTTCTTCTCTTACTGTCTGCAAAAGCAGCACCAAGGTCCCTTGCAGGCCATGGTAGAAATGAGCCCAGCACACAGCAGGACCCATGTTCCCCAATGCCACAGGTAAGACTGTTGGAAAGGGATTCTGCATGGACAGGATCTGCTGAACAGGTGAAAATATCGTGTTTAACGGCCTATAGAGATTGGTCATTGTATCTTCTTATTGGAAAATATAAAGCAGAACTAGGAGACCTTATTACTTCCCCAAAGATCCTGGGTAGGATCCATCTGGGAGAAAAAATCCATAGTGAATAGAGCACAGAGAGCATGCAGCCCACCCTAGTGCAACCCACATCCCATGGCTGCTCAGATGAATCACATGCTGTGTTCCACTGACTGTGCCAATGGCTCTCCACTAACAAGTGAGAGATAAGCCCTCTATGTTAAAGGTATCAAACTGAACTCTACTCTTTAGGTCCTAGATTTTTTTAATGCTCTTTTAAAAAGTACCTTTAAAAAGCATAGAGGGAAAAAAGCATTTACAAGACAGATGCATATATACATCAGGCTCCAGAAAGCCCACCCCTTTGGGTTGCCTCACTAACAGAAACAAACCATGAAGACATGATCTACTTACTTAAATAGGCCCAGTTTACAGGTGTTTCCTTCTTTTTCTTTCTCTAAAAAACCTCATTACCATCACCAGTCACAGCTGTGTAAGCTAAACAAAAGCTTATGATGACAATTTAAGTCTATCTTGAAAGAGTTTCTGATGAATGCTTAGAAACAGAATCCCATAAGAAGCATACAAAATAGGATTAGGGCAGCTTCAAAGCTCTTAGAATTTGGTAATAGCAACAAAAGTCATCAGGAACAATTCTCTTTTTATCAGAAATATGCATATGCCAGAAGCACAGGTGTTCCAATGGGTAAAAGAACATGCAGAGGGAGTTTTAGTAAGTTTTCAGTATATTCCAAAGCAAAAATGTATTTGGGGAGAGACTTTCACCATCTCTTTCAAGTCCACTGTTCCTTCTAAAATCCACATGAGAATCCTTCATGGAAGTCTTAAAATGGAACTAAATCATCATAAAACATTTTAAGTTACGTGAAATCAGCCCCCAACATTTTTGTACAGTATGCTACAGCAAAACACCTTCTGCTTGTGTTGTTTTTTTTTTTTTACATAGCTAGTTAATAGTAATATCTAGAAGTACCTACACTCAGAAAACCATGCTAATAATCATGGAGAGGGTTGAGAGTATATGGGAATAGAGGGTGTCAGCAAAACATGTTTCTGCTTTTTACTGGAGTAAGGGAAAATCCTGGGTGATTCTTCTGAGACCATCTGGCAAATGCTGATAGATTCAAATAACTGAAGGTGTTTCTTTCATCATCAACAATTCCTCTATTACCTACCTCTACTACCTCCCCTCAAAAAAACATTGAAGCTGTAAGGCATCTCATTAACACACATTAGGTGTTTTTTCCAGGTAGGAGTCAAAGGTAATCCCAGATGCCCTTTGGCTCTTCAATATTCAAAGGCTGGGAAGCTTCAAGGCCATTCCATGAGTAAGGCATCATACAGGGGCAGAGTAGGCTGTAGAGATTTGAATCCTTTTGAAAGTTTTCTGCACTATGCCAAGATGGTCTGGTAAGTACAAAAATTCAGTTGTTCTACTAAGACACTGCAGCAAGTCCTCAGATATACACTAAACTACTAAGCATACTAGGAAAATCGTCAGATGTCGAATGCAGTCCTTCTCAGGGTCAGTTTGATCACCTATTTTTCCCTCCATTTTAATTCATTAGCACCACAGAGTTGAGACTGTAAGCACAGGCCCCTCAAGAAAGATATACATGTACTTGCAACTTTTGTTTCAGTGAAAAAAAACCCCAAAATTAAAAAAAACCCCACAAAACATGTTCAACCCAAAGTTTAAAATGTTATAAAAGAAACTCTGCAGAAAGCAATTGCAAGAAAGCACATGCACTGAAGCTCTGGTGTGACTAGAAATACAGCTTTTACTCTCTTGATCTAATCTGGTCAAGGCCAAATACTAGTGCGTAACCTGTGATCCAAACAGTCAACTTCACACCAAAGTTGGTTTGCCTCAAATCCTACAGGCACGCTCAGTTCAAACCAGAAATACCCCAGAAAGAGCCTTTTCTCTAATTTCTATTTAAAGGACTAAACTAAAGCCAAATTTTCTAGGTCACAGCTTGTGTGTAAATAAGTATTTAGATATGGTACAATTTCAAATTAGACCAATGGGAGAAGAGAACAATGGGGGAAGAGGCAGTTTTCTCCTTCACTGGTAACACCAGCTCCTTCAGAACCCAAGAACATCCACTGAAAAGTCTCCAGTATCATAACTCACATTCAGTCCAGTTCCAAGTATTTTGGCAGCACAAAACTGACATAAGCAAACTGGCTCCAATACAAACGACTTCTGTGCCTAGACACTGAAATCTGAAAAGAACATGCCTCTATAAAGCAAGTTACTTTCCATTTACTGTCCAGCAGTCATGTGAAGAAAAAAAGAACAAAAATCACTGCCCTGCCTGGAGAAAAAATGCAGTGATGAACCAATACTCACATTTACTAAGCTTAAGTTTCTTAAGCAGGCAAAAGGTAGATTCCACACCCCTTGGTTAAGTATTTTGCTTCAGATCAGTCCTCCTCTTTAGATAAGCACCATTAATTAAAAACAAATAAATAAAATACCTTCTCCTAACTCAGATCAAAATAAATGTAACTCACGTGACTCACACGCATGTTCCTTCTGTCTCAGGTTTACACAGCAACATCAGGAATTGCTTGGGAGCTCCAGGTGCTCCAAGGGTGGTTCTATCGAGCAGTGCTTGTAAGAAGCCTGCACTCCTACTCCCCGTGAAGGAGAGTGCCTTTCCCATGACACAAATCCCTCATACTACCACTACCAAACAGTGTGGGGGTGACATAGTTTTGAAGAGTGATGCCAGACATTTTGTATCCCTTCTAGATTAATTGTTTAACTTACTTTTAGTGTTCCTAACAGGTGCTCTCCCTGCCCCCTTCCCAGCTTTTATGGATTTTTCTTCCCCTCCCATTCAGTATTAAGCTTTCTTTTTCAAAAGATGTCTGAATAGATGGCAATAATGAAATTTTCCAGACTACTGTGAAACATTCTGTGAAAAGTCAGCCTGCTACACATTTTCAATTACTAAATCCTTTTCCATGAATGAGAATTTGATAAAAAGCCAGCTACATACCTGCTATGACTAATCACTTCTCATAGTTACAGCATACGCTTCTGATCTCTCACCACTTGTGATTTAGGGTGTGCTTTCCTTTGTACCACTGCATTGTCTAACTTCTCATCACAAACTATTCCACACTGATAAAGTTGCAGCAGGTCACCTTCTCCCTCCACCTGGCTCTTTCTGTTTCACAGTCAACTCTTAATTTCATTGCTATTCAGATGGTCTAACCATTTTCTGAAACCCCAGCTCCTGGAACTGTACAATCATACAAGAGAATTCCAGGAAATACTATGAAGTTTCTTGCCTTCAGTTACAGAGAAATAACTCTCACATCTAACTTCACAGTCAACAACCAACCAAATCCTCCTTTGCCCCCAAACAGACAACTTTAAGGAAATTTTAAATATGTAATTTACAGACCGACAAAAACCAACCCCACAGCTCAATGTTGATTTTAGCCCATCTCATTCAAGACTTTTATTGCTTTGAGCTGGCAACATTACATAAGACCTATTTTGTAACAGGAACATTAAGGCTTTACAGTAGCAGGGAATTTTAAAAGAATTACCACTGAGAGACAAAGCACTCTAAGTCCATATAGACTGGCCATCACAGGCAAAAGACTCAAGACTTGGGGACTTTGTTTGTTTAAACCATGGCAAAATTTCCGTTCATAAACAAGAGAACAATAGCTCCATCAGGCATAGGATCTTTTCATTTGCGTTAATGCAGCAGCAGCACATCCTGAGCATATAAACAATCACATCTTGTCCTGCACATGAACTAAGTTGCTTATTTAAAAAAGCCTGCCTGCTTCTTCCTTTCCCCTCTGCCCTGCATCTCTCCTTGCTGGGCTGATAAAGTCAAATCTCAAAAATACATATCTGTTACATCAACATTTCTGCCTATACCCAGGAGTTTTAGTTCATTTTTTATATAAAAGGTTTAATCAAAAGATAGAGTCTTTACTGCATTACATGACTAAGCATCTTATTTACCTGTCCACAATAACTAGTATATCTCTTGACAAAGCAACTTTATTTTATCAAACCTTCATTACTTATATACACGGTACACTTTCACTATTTGCCACATTACACATATGAGTGCATGGTTTGGCTCCACACCTGATATCCAAGGCTTGTATTTGTACTCAAACCACAAATCACCCCAAAGGCAGAGAACTGCATGAAGACTGAGCCACCAAAAATCAAAAACTTCGGCCATACTTCATGTTCTACAAAAACTGAAAGAAATAAGAAAAAGAAAAAAAAAAAAAAAAAACCAAAAAAAAAAACACAAAAAACCAAAG
>VZRH01004248.1:152186-178797 GCA_013397555.1 Urocynchramus pylzowi | reverse complement strand
AACAAAAAAAAAAACCCCACAAAACCCCCCAAACAAAACCAAACAAAAAAACCCCCCTCAACAACCAAAAAGAAAAGAAAGAAGCCCAGAAAACAAAGAGGAAAAGATTTTATTTAAAAGACTACTTTAAAAAACTCCTTCTTTCATTGGGCAAAATAAAGAAAATTAAAATTTGAACCACACAGATGCATATTATGCAGGTCATTTATTATTCAATACCACTGCTGCAATAATGGTATTTTAAGCCACTATACCCAACTGATTAACAGTGCTCTGACTTAACTCTGGAGAAAACATCCTAATTGCAGTGCATTAAGAACCAAAATTCTCTGCAGAGTCAATGGATTTAACCTCCTGTGGATCACAGCAACATAACTTAAAAGCATTTTGTTATTTAAATTTATTTTTAAAATAGCAAAAACATTTTCCTTTCTTTACACTGAAGAGGCAATATAAAGCATTAGGCAACATAATCACATTTTCCTGCTCTTTGCATAACTTCCTTCTGGAAGAAAATGAAATGTTGTCCCTCAAGTTAATATAAATAATATTGTTTTGAAAAGCAGAAACTATGCTGTGACTATGCCATTAAAGTGTGTCACGAGTGACGCTTTCCATTTATGAATAGATCTACAGTTGTCCTCATTGTGGAGAAAGCATTCAAATATTATTTGTATGTTTTCTATCTTGTAATTTATATAAATATACATGTGTAAAGATATGCTTTTAAAAACATTTTGTGAAATATACATAAAGTTACTGTTATTATAAGTAAGTCCTAGCCCACAGAAAATCTCATATCCATGCAGTGTTCCAGCTGCTGTGCACCTCCTGGAGAACCTGCTCTTGGCATGGTGTTTTAAGGCTACACCCTAACAACCAACTCAAATAGTTACAACCAAATCTGAATTCACAAAAAAAGATAACTTTTCCAGTAAAAAAGACCCAAACAGAACGCTTTATGAAGATGAGTGTGCCTCTACAAGCAGTTGTCCCTGAATCCTCTTCTTTAAAGAGGCTCCATGTGCACATTATGACAATACACCAAAGCAGTACTTCAGCCAGTGCTTTGTGCACCTTCTAGAAACATGATCTCTCGTGCACATGATGCTGAAGTTTCTCCTATAATCTTTTCAAATGTTTATAAGCTGTTACTAGCATGAATCACTCCCATAAGAGGTTGGAGGTATGCCTTTTAAAAATATAAGAAACGTTTCTGTCAGTCTGTTCTCTCTGAACAATATTCAGCTAAGACTGTTGTATCGATTTTATAGGATTAATCCACTGTTTGTACATAGCCATGAGTCACCTTTATATTCCATTTTTCCTTTCAATTTTCTGTATACACTGTACACTTCAAATACTAATACACAGCACACAAAAGTCTCAACCCATAAAAGAAACTCTTTTGTAGAGAAGTTCCGTAAATAACTTAACATCTATTAACCAAAACCCCAAAATTCAAAACACTTGTCTAACTGAAAAGAACATCAATGAGATTCACCCAATTAGTGAGAAATAAAACCCAACAGTAAAATTTTTATCTAGTCTTAAAAATATTCCTATTCTCAGAACACACTTCCCCAATCAGTGAGTTTTATTAAATGAATTACTTAGAGAAACCAATTCAGATGATTTGGGAAGATAAACTAGGTTAAATTATTATTCTTATGTCACCATATTAGTTGCAATGAGAGTGTTAAATCACAGTTTTAAAAAGTTTTATTGACAAAAAAATCCCACTCTTTTTAAACAACTGCCTTTAATAAGTATTCACTACATTTTTACTGTATAGTACAAATCCTCTGATGTAATTTTGAAGATGCCTGTGTAGCACCCATTATGTTTTGCCATGGTAGTACTAGCAATTGAAAGCAGACTTTTCCCCTAAGAGATGTTTGCAAACTGAAAATACATTTATTTCTGTTTTGCCAGAACTAAAATGTCAAGGGTAGAATGAACTCCTGCAGAAGGAAGTCCTGCTGATTCTAAAAGCTCAATACAAAGCTCTACTCGTAACTACAGGGAACATTTGTTGAACATCTCCTCATGTAGTATAAATATACAGCAGAATGTGTATTATGCATAAAATTTTAGTCATAAATTCAGTGCTTATAAACTAAATAAATAAACAAACCAATCCAAAACTAAACAAAACCTCCACTCCTTTCTCTCTGCCATCCAACACAAAAAACATTCTCAAAGCCAGGACTGCAAGATGAGAAGCACAGGCAAGAAACAGTAGTGACTTTGTTTAGCAGGCTAATGGAAAGTGCTCAGAAACTGTACAGTTGCACAGCACATTAAATTGCTTAGAACAGATTCAGTAGGAAAAATTGTTTTCAATTTGATACTTCTTAATCTGTTAAAACCATGTTGCTAATATAAAAGTAATTTAATGCAGGAAAATTAAACCTGCTTTTCTTACCTGCTATCTGTTGTATTGAGATGATATATAAAAAATTATAGACCAAATTCATGTAACTTCATTACTTTTGTTTCATTAATATGTTTATGCAAAATTTAACTCAATTTGGCACAGATGTATTAAAGACTTATCTCAGGAGATAGCAGGGCTGAAAAGGCAACACCGACAATGCACCAGCAACAGTAAGACTCACATAAGAAAGTGAGAAGCAAAGATGGCTTTGCAGACTGTATTGCTCCTACTGCATTTTCTTGCCTTTGGATAAATGTTTTAGACTCATATCCATCATATTCAAGGCTCTTAGGTTTTTTGATTTTGTTCAAACTCTGCCTAGGAGGACAGAGGGGGTTAAAACCTTGATCATGCTTTTAGAGTCACAATTTAATTTGGATCGCAACATCATTATCTCAGGTGTTTCATTCTAGCACTACAAAGGATGTGATGGTGTCACAGGGATTATTTATTTAATTGAATAGGGCAATACTAAAAATGTTCCATAGGGATAATGTCTCTCAGGAAATTATAAAATTACTCTTCAAATAACATTTGTAGAAACATTATTAAAGTTCAGAGTGGTTTACTTGACCAGGACATTTATATGGCCAGATGCCACAATTTAGACTCTAAAGACAAAATTTGTCAATTCTTCTCATTGAGAACTACTAAGATTTTCTGGAAGAGGAAACCTTAATATTGTCATCAGAATATTATAGTACAGTTAACTTTACATAAAAAAAAAGAAGTAGAGCTTGCTACAGTAATAGCATCTACATTAACAACTATGTATTTATTCATACTCTTAGTTTGTACTTTTTTCTTTCTTGTATCTTTCCTCTTTTTGCTCTTGCTCAACTAACAGTAGTAACTGCATCTTTTAATCTTAAATCAGTTTGATCATGGTTTTATTAATCTGGATATATTTCACCTGGTAGAATACTTACCAAGATTTACAGAAATTGCCAATCTGTGTGTTAATACAGCTTAATTTCATGCATTTCCTTCTATAAGGCTCTTAAGACTATCCCAGAACAATTTTTCTTTTTAAATAGTAGTGATAACTTATATTACATGACACAAACAATGAATGTTTAGTCTGGATACTTTGAACTCTAAATCACATGATTTTATGAAATCCATACATTTCATGTCCATTTACATGGACACTTGACACAACAACTGATATTGCTTGATTATTAAAATACAATCTTAAAATAGAACTGCTACATCTTCAGTAACATCCATTATCAAATCCATAATGATGGGTAAGTCAACTGCTATAAACACATAAACCCCACCATCTCCAAGTTAGGTATTAGAACACACCTCTGTTTTACTCAAGAATCTCTTTCAGCACTGCTGGCAAGCTTTGTGTGCTATGAAGAAACATAAAGCTAATTAAAAGGTCTAAGCAGAGATGGTAACAGAAGTTATTTGGATAATATCTAACAAAAACTTCATTGAGCACATAGGTACTTCAGATTCTTGTACAGCTGTAATCCATAACAGCTAGGCCAGGGCAGCATTTCTGAAACAGGAGCTCAGGCTGTTGCTTTTCTGCTTGGTTGAGTTGTCCCACACTCACCATCCATGACTTACATGTCCCACAAACTGAGTCACAGAGCTCACCCCTCAACTTCCATGCCAAGTGTATGAGAACAATAGAAGACGTTTCAGAGCATTTTTAAAAGTTATTTTCATCTTGTTGAAAACCATTGTCTCTCTTACCTAACCAGAACTGGGAGAGACTCTCTCAAGCAGTGGTCAAGCTGTAGCTCTTATCTCTTTGTAATTTTTAGTATGAAGCAGCAGGCTGCCCAACCTCAGTAAGTTTGTTCCCCATGTTCCTTGATTACAGCACAACAGAACAATTTAAAGCAGGATGCAGAAGTTCCCCATATAATTTTATTACACCATAATACAACAATATTACACTAATTATAGTAATACACCTGATGGCCTTTTTAAAGCAGTTTGTAATCTTAATTCAGAGTGTTTTAAAAAAATTATCAACAGAAAATGGCATGTGTTGATCTTGCATTCAAACTAAATGCACAGGGTTTCTTCAGGAGCATAGACATAAATGCTAGTTGCCAATTTTCTCTTAATGCCAGTTCCTACATATTAAACTCATATTAGATTTTTTCTATTTTTAGAGTTGTGGTGATGTTAGAGGCCTATTCACCAATATGATTTGATTAGAATGAAACTGAAATCAATATTCTGCTCCTAGTCTGCCTGCCTGCCTCCCTCCCTCTCCTTTGAACTTTCTAAATTGACTCTTTTTTTTCCTCTCTTAAGTTTCTATTCAGACAGTCAAGAGGATATGCTTAATCACATGGTTTGGTGTAAAAGACTTATAAATATATTACCATATTCAGTCATAGCTACATCACAGATAAAAAGAAACAAAGCAGAGTTCAGTGGGAAAGGAAGCAGATAAGAGCCATGCTGTCCTTGGAGTCTGCCCATGGTTACCGGCTCTGCCCTGAGCCAGAGCTCTGTACCTGAGCAGGGAGCTGTGCTTGGCTACAGGCTCCAGAACTCTGTTGTAAACAGCCTAACATTCAACACAAGACATCTCATTCCATGACAGTGAAAAAGCAAAGCAAAACCCAACAGTGCTCATTTTGATCAAGGCATTAGAAAATTGTCTTAATATTTTTTCCCTTTATCTCTCTCCATCACACGCTTACAATAATTTTAACCTAAATAAAGTACCATTAATAAATCAGATTTTTAGAGGTTCAAACAGACAGATGAAGATCTATATCCATTACTAAACCCTCAAAAACATGCCCCTTTAGGATATTATATCAAATGGTGTTAGCCTAATTACACACAGTGAGTTAATATTCTAAACAGTGAAACATGTCAAAAAATCATTTTCCAGACTCTCTTCCTAAAGAAGCAGACTGACAAATACTCTCACTTTCTGTAGTCAGTTACTTGACAGTTTTGAGAAACACATAAATCACTTAAGAAATCATAAGGCAAACTGCAAAAAAGCTACTTCAGCCTAAGTCCACTAGTTCTTGGTATTTATGTTACAATCACAGCAGTCTGCCTGCAGGTAAGCAAGTGGAAGAAACACACAAATTTGGGCAGAAATTGATCTTAAAAATTAGCTCCTGTAGATATATCATTATTTATAATAAAACAAAAGTTTGAGGGGGAAAAAAAACTCAGGTGGTAAATTAAATCCAAAATTACCTAACTTTTCAGCAACACAAAAAGGCCTGAATGTCTTTTATTCTGTTTCAGCGAGAGAGGAACTCTTTAGATATGCACACATTCATTAAATGCTCTGGGACACTTTAATGAATTGCACTGGAAGAAAACCTTCCATGCAAATATGACTGTATGGAACTCTGACCTCTCACAATGGAAAGAGCAAATCACAGCTTCTACTGCTCTGCTCTCCAAAGGTAGATTTCAAGTCTGTCCCTACATATGCTTCTGGTACTAAGCAGGAAACACTGCAACGTTTTAACTTTATGGAATGAACTGACGTACTTCATTATTCATCCCATTTGTTCTGTAGGCTTTTTACGTGCTTTTTATTATCCTTCTTGTTCATTTACTGCTTTAACAAAAGTGTTATAAAAATAAAGGTCAGTACAGAAATAAATGCACCAGGTGTATGTTCCTCTGCATAATTTAACAGTATTTAGACAATATTCACATCGTCTGAAAGCTATATGATATAATATATTGAACAAGCCTGTTCTGTTAGGGCTGTTTGCTAGCTGAAAGCCAAAGATTCACCAAAATACATCCAGACATAAGTTCAAAATTTTCAGATGCTTACCCACAGATACTGGGACCACTATAGGGTACTATATCCAAGAAACAACTCATAAGACCACTGAAAAGTTAAAAATACTACTAAAAGTAATTAAAAATAGACTAGTAAAATAGACTAAAAATAGACTAGTAAAACCAATGATTTGTCATTTATTTAGCTTTTCATTGAAGAGCTCATTTAGGTCCCTTTAGTGCAATAAACGTGATGTTTAATTTCTGGTACTAACTTCCCAATATAGGTGTTAAAAGATTCATGCATAACACTGTGAATGCATCCTTGTTTAGAGTGCAGAGCTGGGGTGGGGGTTAGTAGCATGGAAAAAACTGAAAACACTTATGATTGTGGTATAATAAAAAAATTTCTACCATTTTAACACTGCTCTTTCAAGTTCTCTAGATGACTTCTGGGTAACATAAGGTAACATATAATAGAAGTTCTTACTATGTTTAAAATATCACAATATTGTGATATTTGACTAATGTATGAAACTGGTGTCAGAACTGATCACAAGTTTCTTAAAGCTTTACTGTTATCTGAAGGGAAAGGAAAGGAATTATCCTGGAAGTACTTATTGGAAAAAGCATTGTTTCAGAAGGTTTATAGTTTCCTTGCACGTAGCAGCAACCAGGGAAATTATGTTACTGCCTTGAATGCTGAGACCCAACTACAAGCAGTTATCTTGCTGTCAGACAAAATCTCCCAGTGTAACTCAAAGACAATGTAAGGGAGTCAGTAGATTCACTAACAGACTGGTCTTCTAAGAGACTACTACATATGAATGCACATAAAATCACTCCCACAGACTTGGCAGCCTGCCAGTATTACAGTGAACAAGTCTAGCAAGGTCAAAATATTTTTAGAGTAATATTTTCAGACTTGGGGTATTTTGAGTCTATGATCTCCTTTTGAAGAGTTAACATTGTTCCCAGTGGATTTTAAAAGTTATAACTGGTAGTTCTAGATACCTGTCTCTGGCATGACCTGCCACAATGATTTGAGCTGTACTTCTGATCTGCAAAAAGGCAAATCCTAGAAAAACTCCAGTAGTTGCAAGAGAAGCTCCAGCGACAAACTGTATCTCAAAGCCTGCTTTGAGACAGTCGTTCCAGGTGTATTCAATCATCTGTTCCACAGGAATCTGACTCTCTCCCCACCTCCAAAGCATGTAGACACACTGACAGGCAATACGAGCTAGAGATGAAAATAACAAAATCTAATCAGCACATTCTTCTAACTTATTATGAGTTCCAAGTATTAAAACATGATTTACTTATTTCCTTTTTGGTCAGTGTTTCCTCCTGAACGTGCTTTGGGGGTGGGGAGAGAGTCCAATTCAGCATAAATTCTTAAGATGACTTTGTAATCACCTGTCCACAGAAGAGCAAATTCCACAATTTCTTCCATGCTGAAACATCCAAGGACTCATGATGGGCCAAAAGTAAATAAAGTGTGTCTTTGACAACCACAGATACTTGATCTGTGCTTACATTTTGATGCCACATAGCTTCTGCAGCCACTTCAGGTGAAATTTCATCCCCGGTCTGATACCAGAGGAATCCAACACCTTGCACATAGTGATTCTGCTACCTAAAAATCATAACCTAGGCTCTTATGTCTTCACTGTATCTTATGCATGACATGGCTGGCATCCATGAGTGATGATGGTAGCCACTTCAATAGGTGAAAGCTGAACTAGTCACTATTTTGGGTGAAGCAGGAAGGCCTGGAATCGTTCTAAGTGTTAAGATCAGGGAGGACACTGCAGGACCTGTTCTGCTCCTTCTTGAAGGATGGGAGGATGCCACATACAGGGCCTTTGCTTCAAATTGCAGCTTATTGGCTAAACAAAAGGTTTTGAATTTTATTCAAGTGAGCAGAAGCTATGTGAGTTTTTGCCTCCCATGAGCTCAGGTTTTCCCCTTACCCTTTCCCCCTTCCTCTATCTTTCTTTTTTTTTTTGTGAACTCTTCAGTCCTCAGTTCCTTCTCTGTAACTGAGCTTCCCTCCAACTTTTCTATTAACATACCTTGTAATAGAGAGTACCTTCTCCTCCACCCAGAACTTCTGTACAATCTTACCAACTCCCAAAAATTTTTTGACTCAATTTAGATTTTTCTCACCTCAGAGACAAGGAGTTTTGAAGCTAGGATCTAACACTCTAAGAGAACCATGTAATTTCTCACTAGTGGTACAACTTCCTATAAATCATATCAGTATCCATTGACATCGGGAAATTTGAAGAAAATAATCTCCCTATCCAAGCACAATCTTTCCAGTAGGTCATTCTTAGTCTCACAAAAGATGCCTTATCAAACATGAAGATACTCTTTAGGTTACACAACTTTACAAGGAAAGGAACAGCAGCTCTAGGGGTCTAACAGTAAGCAAACTGCAGCAATGCAACGCAGCTGCAGGAATATGAGCCAATGCAAAAGCAGAACAAGCAGCTCCAAAAGGCGTGTAACGAGCTCTGCCACTCAGCAATCCTCACAAACCTGAAGCAACTTTCTTCTCTAAGCTCTTGTGTATGGGCCTTTGATTCTCAGAAACACAAAAAAGTATGAAAGGGATCATATATAAAACCAAAACAAACAAAACCCAAACAAACACAGGCCAGTACCGAAAGTTTAAGTTAAGTTATTATTAGACACAAGCTACTTTTGAGGCTATCCAGGCTGCTACTTGCCTGTCAAGCAAAAACAACATCTGCTGTAAGCTACACTGCCCATGCTATAGATACTGCGGGACAGGGACACTTTTGCAATTGTAGCATAAAATATACTTCCCTTTTTTTTCCCCCAAACTTTTAATTTTTAAGTTTACAGAAATTAATATAATAAATTAAAGGACTGTGATACCTATATAATGAAAAAAATTACCAACATCTTTTTTTGTCTCTCTTTTGTGACAGTCAAATAACAAAGAAAGATAGTAAGTAATACTTCAAAAGTATTTTTAGCTGATTGAAACAGAGCCATGATTCTAAACAACCTACAAGAGAACTACCGCAGGTAGTCTGAAGACTTTGTACTAAAATAAATGTCACTTTGCCAAGTGAGATGCATTTAGTCATTTCCTGATTTCTTTTTCCTTTATTTCACATACTTAAAAATGTGTGTTCCTGAATAATTTGTTCCTTTCCTCCAGAGATTCCTTTGCAATGAGTCCATAATAGTCCACTAATGAGGGCACTGGTACTACAATCTCTTTCCAGGTGAATCAATTCAGATGCAAAATGTATCATGACTTCACTGCAGAAATCAGTGGAGAAGAAATACTTAATCAAAGATGAATTACATGTTCAGTCATATGTGCCTTCAAGCAAAAGGCATGGGGGAAGTAGGTTTACTTATCGGCCAAGATTGTTCATCAAGAAATGAACAGTTGG
Organism: Urocynchramus pylzowi; assembly: GCA_013397555.1. Taxonomy (NCBI): domain Eukaryota; kingdom Metazoa; phylum Chordata; class Aves; order Passeriformes; family Fringillidae; genus Urocynchramus; species Urocynchramus pylzowi. Next base: position 169,176 of record VZRH01004248.1, on the reverse strand, counting down.
ATTCTAGGCTCTCTTCAGCTTAAGACATGTCCAAACTGTCCAAACTCACAGCTTCAAGGCAGACATCCCAACCACAAAACTGACAGCTAAGACAATGACATTCCTCTGCCTCTCCAGAAGAATTAGGGCCCCTGGACCCCGAGATTTGTGGAGAGATTACAAAAGATAGTAAGACAGTGAGGACACGCCCCAGGAAGGGGAAAGCTGTCCTCACATCACAGATGTGTTTTGAGGAAATGCAGGAGGGCACACTAGCATGTTGCCTTGCATTCTTGGGCTTGTTTTTTTTAATCTTCAGCAGCAAACTTGCTGCCCTGATCCCATACAGTGCTGGGGCCAACCAGCCTCAGGAGGCACAGAGGGCACATTTCAGACATGCAGATTCCTGTGGAGCTCAGCAAACAAGATGGCAGGGAATACTCAAGGTCTCCAACAGACTCTTCTTTTAGTTCAGCAGCAGCTTACTGGAAGTGCTGGAGCACTTACACAACACATGTTAACTCTAATTTTTGTCCTATTTCTGTAAAAAATTTATTTTGGAGCATTTTTTTTCAGTACATTATTAATCAGCGGTGTCCAAGCCACACATCTCTCCCATTAAAAGAGCAACTGTGCTGTAATGCTCCACCAGCCATAATCTGAATGGAGCTTATCCAAAAAACATCCATAACTACTTAATATTGACAACAATAACCTGGAAAACAGTTCTGCATGCAAGCTAGAGCATTTAAATGGACCGCAGGCACAACCTGCTTTCCATTCATTGTTCTTACATCTTCAGCAAACACATAACAGAATCAATGCCATCTAGTTACCTCTAAAACCATGGTAGACTGAACTGGCTTATATACCTGAATAATTTAGCACTGAAGAGAGGCACTCTAGGTTGAAATCAAGCCACGACAGCCTGTAACTGCTGAGATCCTCTGTGTATGTTTACACATTTAAGAACTTGAGCTGTTCGTTACAATAATTTTAACTGTTCTGGCTGAACACTTCACTTTCTTTTATAACCCTACTGATTTTATTCTTTTCTATTAAATATACTCATGAAAGAGATGTTCATCAATTAGACAGAGCACAGCAAGTGACTGCACAAAATAGGTTACATTCTTTGGTACATCTTATTGGACAAGCCTGCTCTATATTGGAAAAGTTAATAGGAAAATTCTCAAAAAAATGTTCTTTCTTCACCTGAAGCTTCAGTTCTTCTGGTTATGAAACTTAATAGGAATGTCTAAAGTTTGGCAAGCAAAAACTGAACCAGAGATTAAAAATTACCTGCAGTATCCAGCCTTGTATGCAGCAAAGTCCAACACGTATTAAGTTGTATTTTATTTTTTTATTAAAAATGCATGATGTATAGGCAAGCTGTTGAAACACTAAATATTTGCTAAGATACCACACAACAATCCATTCCAAAAAAAAAGCAAAATTTTAAATTTTTTATGAAGACCATGATTTTCTTTTTTCAATGGTCATGAAAACGAAGTATGAATGTCATGCACAGGAATGAAGCATACTGAAAAGCCCAGAGCTCGCTCCAGACCTCTAGATCAAGAGTTTCAGAAGCAGCAACCAGAGTTACTTCAGTAAAGGCCATTCTTCCACACTGTGTGGCAGCTAAGCAGTGCAGAAAGGCATTTCAAATATTTGACCAACATCAATTGCTATTTGTGTTCACAAGCATGGATGAATCCAGATTTTCAAAAAAATTATCAGGAACATCACTATACTATGCACCTGAAGACACTGAAACACTGTCAAACAGAATTAAGTGCATTTACTCACAGAAAAAAGCCCAAATCAAACAAATCACTAGACAGCAATGAACATAGAATTTAAAATATAGATTGACAAGAATTTTCCATTTATCCCCTACAAGAAGAAACATATGCCCAAATTTAGTTAACACTAATCTTCTGTGAATCTTAAATTAGCTCATGAAACATGGATGGAAAAAATCAAGAGCAACAATTGTTTAAAACTAAAGACTAAGGTTTTAGTTTTGAATAAGAAATGCAACCACAATTTCAAAGATGCAGTCTATGTGTATCCACACAAGCACTTCCTACAGCTCTTGTTCTCAATGAAGAGAGCAATGACTTGGTAAGAAAAGAGGCATATCGAAATGGAGTGGATACAGGATTAACACTGCTCATCAATTGCAGCAGGAAGCATTTTGAGCAACACCAAGCACCACACCAGAACAAAGTGCTCTGCTGTCAATATCTGCTTCTCAGTTGACGTGCAATACCTTCCCAAAGGCACATCATCTCGTTCTGAAGGCACCCACAGCACTCCCTTCACAGTGCTTTCTCTGGCCACCTGTTTGCTGCTAAAAGCACAACAGTAGGGTGGGATATTAAACTCATACCAAAACTGCCCTCCCAGTGTTCCCAAGGAATGCTCTTTGTTTCTACAGTCCAACATGAGACACTGAAGATGCTAGAACACCTTCACCTGTGCACTCTGGGAAGACCTTTAATTGAGTTTTCACTATTAATATACTTTTATCAATTCATCACTACTCTATGATATGGAAGCTTTATTCAAATTAGAGTATAAAGCTGCCTTTTGTGGCAGAGCTCCATGGCACAGACAGAGACCTTGTCAGGCACTTCAAGGCCAGGCTGCACAGGGCATTGAGCAACCCGGGCTACTGAAAGGCTCCCTGCCCACAGCAGGAGGGTTGGAAGCAGATGATCTTCAAGGTCCCTTCCAAACCAAGCCAGTCTATGATTCTGTGATCAGAGGGCACACATTACACCTGAATAGGCACCACTTGGAGATCTGAGCCCTAGCTCAGCTTGAACATGTGAATTGCTAGAGAAGAAGAGGCAGGGACAGTATGCTGCATAATCCCTCACAATCTCACAGAAACACTAGTTCAGCAAAAACAATGGAATGTGGTAACACGAGGACTTCAGATTTATTTCCTAAAGCAACAACACCAGCAGCACCTTCCCAGATCTCCTCACCCCATTCCTCAGATTCTTTTATGCCCCCAAAATGCTGTATTTTCTGCTTGCTCCAGTGTCCTCAATTGTCCTTTATAATGGCTTCAACTTTGACAGTGTGCCTTGCAAAACCTTTCTGGCCCAACAAATGGGCAAGAAAGCTTATTCTCTGGATAATCTTAAACTGTTTGCCTGCTGCTGGACTGGCATGCCAGCCAGTGGATAACAGGAAAATTGTCTTTGACTTCCACTCCCTTTGAGACCGGATAGGTGCCTGGTGAGGACACATGAAAATCACTTTCACAACATGTCTGGGCTCATTACCTTTGAAGCCTCTATTCTCCTGTCATATTTACTAGGCAGAATATAATTCTTAAACAAATCTGAATGATAAAAAAGCCTCAGGAAACATGAAAAATAATTTCCAGGAGAGAAACAAGAGATTTGAAGGAAATTCCTTGCTCCTAACATTGAATTACATTAATAAACTTAATAGGCTTCCTTTCCAAGGAAGTAATGTATTTTTGCTGTTCCTCAAGTTTGAAAATTACCATGAATAAAAATTTTATCTTGATTTACTCTCTTTACCTGCAGTTAGATCTTTCTCTTCTACACCCAACTGCTCCTCCTTGTTATTGGCACATAAATGACATACATTGCAAACATATAAAATATTTATACCCTTTCCATATTTTATTTGTATGTAACCTTTTTTTCCTTTTACAAAAATAAGCACAAACAGAATGGAAGGATGAATACTGTATTTATCTTAGAAATCCAACTAATCTTCTCCTCCAATGTTTTGTTTGTGGGGAAAAAATATTGCTAAATTATACCATGTGAAATATGGAGAATGGTATTTTTTCTTTTTTTCCTCTGGGACCTACATTTCATACCAGTCCCTTCAGTTTTCCATCTCTGGGGAAATTTGTACAGATAGTGTAGCTTATCAACATCATTAATAGAGGACAAAATTGGCAGAACAGAGGTGAGGGCTATGAAGATTAGGAAGTCACTGTTAATAATTGTTCATCTGTGAGCTACCACATTGATACTGGCTCAGGACAAATCCTCTTTTGGGATTTAATGGCCAGTGTGAATTACAATAGTAACATATATTAATTATTTTTATTCAAAACATTAGTATTTCAGTGGCTAAATGGATTCTATTCTCGCATGTAACACCATGACTTTAGGCAGAAGTCTCATAAATTGGATTGCCTATGGTGCTTGTGGTGCTGACAGAAGAAAGCTCAGCACAGTGTTAGCCTAAGGAATACTTCTGAGCATTCACCATTCAAAAAAACCCAAGCACATCTGTTGTCAAAATGCCAAGGGGTTTTTGCATTGGGAAATGAGCTGCTGAGTGGATGACACTTTGTACCTTTGTTAACATGACAGTCTCCTAAATCTTATTGCTCTTGCAAAGATAATGACAACAGATGGACCTGTCTACTTCAGGAAGAATAAACAATTAGAGAACGATGCAAGTTTATCACAGAATCCTCAGAACTGGATCTTGATAATATGTTAAAAACAGCAGTAAAGGTACAAGGCACTACACTCTAAAATCAAAGCTTTCCCAAATTTAGCAAAGAGTAATTATTATAGTAATTAAAGACATTGCTTCATGTGTTGGCTAGTAAAATACATGGAATGTTCACTGCTCCTCACATTGGAATTTCACAAGATCAGTTCAAATAAAATATTTCCAAGCTGCTGTCCAACCTCAAACCACATTGATAAAATGGTTGAGTATATTATAACATAAGGCTGATCAAAATCATACTGGAAGGAGAATTTCTTTCCATTTCCAATTCACTAACCCTACGTTCACTAAAGTATGCATTTATCAGTCCATCAGACTGTTAGTCACCAAAACAGTCACATCATAAGCAACATATTTGGCCCTACATAGAAACACACAGTGATAAATTTTAAATAAAAATTCAGACACAGCTATTAAAATTTTGTCTCACAAAGAGTTCACACCCCTAAGATTAGCAAATTATACTGGATGAAATCAGAGAGAAAAATTTCCTCTTAAAAATAGAAATTAAGGGACTTATTGCAATATGCACGGAATATAAATAAATGAATTTAACTCTGTACGACTGCACAGGTTTTGGCTGGGGTAGAGTTAATTTAATTCACAGTTGGCTGGTATGGGGCTCTGCTTTGGATTTCTGCTGAACCCAGGGTTGATAATATAGAGATGTTTTTGTTATTGCTGAGCAGTGATTATACAGAGCCAAGGTCTTTTCTGCTTTTTGTACTGCCAACGAAGCTGGGGCTGCACGAGAAGTTGGAAGGAGACACAGCAAGGACAGCTGTCCCCAACTGACCACAGGGATATTCCATTCCACATGGCATCACAGTCACTATATAAAGGGGGGAAGAAGGCAGAAGAGAGGAGACATTAAGAATGATGGCATTTGTCTTCCCAAGTAACTGGTGGGGCTCTGCTCTCCTGAAGATGGTTGAACACCTGTCTGTCAATTGGAAGATGTGAATTAATTCCTTGTTTTGTTTTGCCTTTGTGCAGCTTTTGCTTTCCCTGCTGGACTGTCCTTATCTCAACCCATGACTTTTCCAGCTTTTACCCTTCTGATTCTCTCCCCAGTCCACTGGAGGGGGAGTTAACAAGCCTGGGGCTTGGTGCCTGGCTGGGGTTAAACCATGACAAAGACATTTTAAAGCCATCTTATCAGGGAGTCTATAAAATAATCATTGGCCTTTCTTTTCCCAAAATCAGATATTCTTGCAGCAACAATAAGGTAAATTCAAGAGTCATCTCCTTCTTTCCAAGTCACAAATCGGTGTTTTTTCACCTTTCCTCCTTTATATATAAAAAAGCAACGGGAAATGTAAGGTAACATTCTGTACTGCCAAATTTCTGAACAATCAGAGACCAATGATTTTTTTGCATAATGGCAAAGCTGGCAAAAAGACAGTGTTGTTTTTGTAAAAGTTTTCCTAAAACAATTATGCATAAGTGAAATGAAGAATCAGTAACATTAAGAATGCACTATGTAAGAGGGAGAGCCAGAAAATTCTTCTGCTTTTCTGCCTAACTAAAGAACTTCAAGTCCTACTCAAGAGTACTTTGGCACAGATGTCTAGATGTTCAGTACATACATCTAGTTCTATAATGCATGAAGAATAGTGAAACTTGCATTCTTTATGCAGTGTTTGCAATATTCACTGCCACAGCTATTTAGACTAGATTTAGTCTCGCCCAGCTTCAGATATGCAGCTTTAAGTGATGTAGAAGGAGCTTCTTCAAAATCAACAGAGATTAGATAGATCACTGCAAGTGCTTTCCCACTCTCAACTACAAAGGGTGTGCAACTGCCCTAAGAGAAAATGCCCAATTTCAAAGAGTTACACAAGACTTACACTATTTTGGGGGGAAGAAGCACCTACTGCAGATAGTCTTCAAAGCTGCATGATGTAGAAAGGAAGAACATGCATTCACTGTGTATTTTTAAAAGCCCAAAAATAGTAAGAGGTGGTTTTTCCTGAAGTATCCACTTGGATGCTAATGATTCTGAAATATGTATCCTTCACAGTATTTATCCTCTCTCCTGTGCATGCTGGGAGAAATCACACTCTCTTCAGAGGGGTTAAATGACTCCCACCATTACACAAGGACTGAGAGCTGTCACAGTAGCCTGAACCCATGTCACCAGAGCCTTAGGCTACAGTTGTCACCACTGCTCTAGACTTCATTTCAAAACATAGATTTTTTGCAAGGAAATCACTGAACTTCATCCTTCTCTGACATTAAGTGCCACACTGCATAATGGTGCAGTACACACAAAGATTATTCTAGCTGATTCTGTCAAGTCCAAACAAAAGTAACTCAAACAAGGCCTGGGCTATTTGTTCCAAAACACCACAAGTGGTTGTATCTTCATGGCAAGAGAAATTCCTCAAAATTAAAGAGGAATTATACAGTTTGCATATAGGTTACGGTGTAATATACATAGTCACCAAAAACTGAGAAATCCCATCTAAAATAAGCATGCAAAGTGGCAACATAGGTCAAAACAACTTTTGAAAGAACAATTTGTAAGCTCCTGCACTCAAAGCCCAGCTTCCCAACACCCAAAAAATATCATAGCTTCTGGCATCAACAAATACAAACCAAAGCTTGACACAAAGTTTTATGAAGGTCACCAGAGATTTCCCTCTATCACTTTCAGATCAAGCTTTGTTAGGTCATAGGTCCTGTCTAATTCACTCTCCTGAACTCAGCTGCTATTCAGCCCCTTCCAGTTACTTGGTGAAAAGAAGAGAAATAGAGTTCTTCAGAGGCAAAAAAAAAGCTCATAAAAACTATAGGTGCACATTTTTCTACATTAAATTTATGCTGCAAGACACAATGATGTCCAACAGGTAGAAAACCATTGAAACCAGTTTTTTAAATAACAGCAACAGAAGATTTGCTCAATAGGATCTCTCTCTGCACTAGAGAGATGACACCATAGGAGTTAACACTGGAAACACACAAAGGAATAACCTGACAATGGCACACTTCCTTTTATGAGTAGCAATAAGCATCTTACAGACAGTAATGCTCTTTGGTGCTTCCCAAGACAAATTACTCATAACCACATCCATACAGTTTATGGGAACAAAACATGCAAGAGCCAACAAGGACAGTCTCAGAATTTCTTCATGTAACTATTGGCAACCAGAGGAGAAGCTCTCACTGATCGTCAAACTTTTCACTGTCTTCACTATTACCCTTTTCTTAAATCTTCCTCAGGTCTTGTTTATAAATGCTTTTGCTCTCTCTCTCATCCCCAGCCTTCCCATGCCTCTGTTAAATCCAAACCACTTGCACAGGACAGGAGGAGCATAACTCTCATACAGGTGACAGGCCCTCACCAGAAGCAGCAACACCTGCCTGTGATGATGCTGTGTGTCACAAGGGCCTCATCACCTATGGCATCAATTCACATGTGAAGAAAGGGCTCCACTGCAGAGACCTGCACAGAAAGCTGATCAGGACAACACAGGAGTATGGCAAACTTGATGTAAACCTTCTGTGGACCCATTTTAGAGACCAGAAGCCTGACAGCTTGAATCAGCCTGCTGACATTTACTCTCTGGCTTTAAGAGACAAATAAGTATATCCTTTTAGTTCTTATTTTAGGAGAAGGCTGTAATTCCTCTTTTGTTCATCAAGGTGAACCTCTGTAATTTGCTCCAAAAAAGGACTGGATACAGGTGACGAGATGTAGTCAGATTTCTTCCTTAAGTTATGGCAGGAGAGGAGAATGAAAAAAGATAGCTTCTTTCCCTGGATATGGCAGGCATGGGAGAAGAAAGAAATTAGAAACCTGATGAAGTGATGAGACACTTTACTGTTCTGATAAAATGTATCAGGGACAACCATGACAGAGGATTAAGTTACTCCTGCCAAAAGCTCTAGTAAAACAAAGATTCCTAACATAGTAAGAGCCACACAATCCCATAGTATGCACATGTATCAGTAGCTGAAGTAATATCAAATAATGAAACGTTTTCTTTTCAAGTCATCTGTGTGGACTAAAGAAGGGGAAAAAGAAAATGACATGTGGCCTTTGGAGAGAGCTCTGTTCTGGACAGCAAATCCTTTTTAGGCTAAGCACATGAAATCCCACCTCTATTCTTCTCTTTGTCATGTTTCCCTGCTATCTTCTCCATTCCTTGCTATTGCCCTAAACATGTCCAAAGCTGCTGAGAGCTGCCCAGTCACACCCACACCTTCCCTGCCCCTCAGCCCCAGCACAGGGAGCGAGTGAGCATGGCACTGGGCTGGGGGCAGTACCTGTAAGCACAGCACAACCACAGGGAGGGTGAAGGAGCCCCAGGCTGGGTGCCCCTAATGGACTTGGTACAAAACAGCTCTGAGCAGCTTGAGAAAAGCTGTCAGGGTGAAGGTGGCACCCTGCAGTGCTGCAAACTGGAGAAGCAGCTGTGAATGTGTGAACAGTCACATCTTCTTTGGTCTTCCTTAGGTAAGAAAGGTCCTCACACCCGACCTAGGCAACTCTTACTAATAAGATCTGTTAATCTAATTCTTCTAACACTAAATGTCTCTTTCAGACTAGTACTGGGTTTGATCCTGCTAGGTTCCAAAGCTTCCACCTGTCCTTGCAACCTTCAACCAAAGCTTTTTGTCAACAATAATCTAAAACACAGTCAATGGTCACTGCAGTCCCGCAGCTAGCTACCGTTTCATATGAATTAATTAATTTCCTAGGAAGTGAGGGTGAAGCACTGAATCTTATCAAGTCCTCAGCAAACTTAAAGTACATTAAGTTGTACTGCCCTGAATTAGAAAAATATTAAGAGTCAGTAGTAATTGGTTTGTCAGTTTGATCTTTGCACATCACTCACCTGTACAGACATGCTGGTATATAAAGCAGCACAATTTCTGCATATTTATATCATTTTGCATTTGAACAATGAGCACAAGCTGAATTCTAATTTCTGTATTACATGTACTGGAATAACTTGGAATAAAGGGAGTGAATGCAGTAAAACCAGAGAGACCTGCTAAATCAAGTTACCCTAACAAGGTTTCCCTTCTTGTAACAGTAATTCTTGTAGTGTGGCTTAAAGCCCACTTAGAAATTCCCTTATATTTAATAATCCCGAGACCCCAAAACCCTGACTCCTCACACTTCCTGTAAGCTGTGTTATTTGCTTTTTAGGTGGCAGTAGGCAATATCAGGTTTGGTTTGTTTATTTAAGAATGGAAGGCTTATACTTCCACTAGTTCTACTTAATGCTTTTTCTAACCTCATAAATCAACACCTGTTGTATGCATAAATTAACTCCAGAGCATTACCATCTTCCCTATCTTTAAAACATCAACTTTCATCATGATGCTTCATCTTCAACTGAAAAGGCTTGCTTTAAACAGGAGGAGCAAATCAATTAAAAATAAATTTTATTTAATGCTTGAGAAGCCAATCATGTCGTAACCTTTTTGAAAGCCATACTTCTACTAACTTCAACCAAAAAGAAAAAAAAAAAATCACATGACATAGATAATTAGAGAGTTTAATTGCTGCAGTCCTTAGATGCACACAGAGTGGCTGCTCTTTTTATCACAGTTTTACAAGGAAATTAAACAGGTTTCCATACATTTCTAGCCAAACCCACTACAAGATCATTTATTTACAAAGGAAGAACAAAGTTAAATACCCACCTACACCATGCTGGTTTAAGCTAAATGAGACTGTAATATCAAATGGAAGCAGCATGTCCCATCCTGTAAAGAACAGTTAATATATAGAGAAGTTTCCATAAGTCTATTCTAATTCATCTCAGATTGGTTCCATAGTTAATCAAATCAAAAGTTAATCAAAAGTTTCCAATTAATTAAACACTACTTGAGTCACATATTCATTTTAATTCAATAGCACAGTGTCAATTCTTTGCATCCCCAGCATAACTTCTTCATCCAGAGCTACTGAAACAAGTATTTCCAAAGAAAGGCAACTGTTACACAAACTGTACACAAACAGGAAAAGCCAAGGAAAATATGCCTACTATAGTAAAGGTTAACTAGTAAGAGAATTACTTAAGGTTAACTAAGTAAAGAGAATTATCAAGAATTGATGCTAAATACTTTACATCAAAGGTCCATTGAAATACACTGTCCAATACAGAGGTAAGTAAGAAAATATTAGTATCAGTGGTTTCCAAAACTTCTGCTCTCTGGAATTTTATCCAATTGCAACCCCTAAACAGAACAATAATGAAGTGAGCAAGCTCTCAATATTAAGCTTATCTGTAATTCTTTTGAAAACAAAAAGCCTCATTTCAGCTTTCTACGGTAAGAAATTCTTTAGAGGAGTTCTCATTTGCAGAGTGTCTGGTAAGGTTCAAGACATTCCAGTACATACTTGGTCCCATATGTGAAGGCTTTAGATAAGCAGGTTAATTTTTGGCTTCGCATATTAATCCTCCCTCTTTCAGACTAAGGGAAGAACAGAAAACTTTCAGCAGTAAATACTGCAATGCTCTGTTGTAAAGTTTCTCCACCTGGATACATAAGTGGAAAGGGAGAATTATGTTCCACCATTCCCCAGCACTACATAGAAATTCATCTCCCACACAAGTCTTTCCCAAAATCATACTTACTGTGGGGGTGAAAACAAAAGCTGCACACTTGCTAATATTCCCAAAAGAACCAAAATGGGACAATGTGCAGCAGGAATCTTTTTAGTTTGGACAAGATTAGATGTCCAACCCACCAAAACTTTGAAGGCTCAGCCCCTGTGTTGACCAAGCTGGTGCCTAGTGAGAGGCTTACCTACAGAGATGATGACAATAAGCAAGGCAGGGATCTGGAGCTCTTGCCATCCCCCAGCATCACTGCTGGCAACCTGACTGAAGAACAATTACATGTCCTTCAAAAGGAAAGCAAATCAGAAGGCTGGCAATTTTCCCCCAGTGACTTTTTTTTTTTATACATATACCTAACATATGTACCATAATATATGTAAAAGGTGATAAGAATCCCCTAGTCCTGTAAACAATACCATCCACTGCAATGAGGATGGATCAACAGCACAGCAAAGGAAAGACTCTACAGTCTTCAGAGACAAGAATTTTCCTGGTGAAAACCAAAAATTATGAAAGGTCTAAGTATAAAAAATCCAAACTTAAAATCAGTTTAAACCTTAAAAAGAAGATGCATCCCCCACCACTCTACCTCTTGTTTAAAACCTATTGGGCCTACTGGGTTAAAGATGAAGTGGGTGAGAACACAACCTTTATAGCCTACAAGTCTACCAAAGAGGTTCACCTTGCAGGATCAGGGGAGCACAGCAATGCTAAACTAAGCTGTACAGAAATAACTTCCCTTTTGTTTCATTTGATCTAACATTGCCCTTTAGATTTTAGGTGTATTTAATCCCAAAACTCAAAAAAAAACCTCAAAAAAACAAACAACCAACTTTGCAAACTTCCTAATATTCCTTTCTGGCACTAGGGAATAAAAAACTAAGAAGTTTTTTAAACAGTTCTAAATGGGCAAAATAATCAATAGTTTACTGTTTTAAATGAACAAACCAGGCTTTTCTTCAGTTCTAACAAACTAGTCAGTCTTTCTGGGTTCATATTATAATTATGGCTTCTCTCTCTTATTTCCAATTCCCCTGGATCATGCAGGCTATCTTTTGACAGGTGTCACACATTTCTAATTACACTGTGGATTTAAAACCAAAGCTTGGAGGTCCTAGCAAAATTGTCTCATGAAATTATTTTTTTCTTATGTCCAAACCTGAGGGAAATGTGGGGAAATGTGTGTGTAAGGTCTTAGAGCACAAAATATTGGGAGGTTTGATTACAGATTACAAGAGCCCAGAACAGGCACGTCTTCCACAGTGACCTTTGTATTTAAAAGAACACCAGGAGATTAAATCTCCCTATCTCCTAAAACTGTGGGTGGAGTGGCTTTTTGTTTTCGTTACACTTGGTGGGGTTTTGTTGTTCGATTTGTTTGCTTTGTTTGCTTTGGTGGGGTATTCTGTTTGGGGTTTTTATTTGTTTGTTTTTAATCCTTTTAGGTTCCTTTATGTCATTTCCTCCAAACCTACTGAAGATTTTAAGAAATAAAGGGAATTCAAGGACAGATGATGAAAGTGATTAGAGGCTTAGAAAGACACACATATGAGAAGGGATTATTAAAGTCTGCCTTGCCTGTAGACAAGATCAATGGGAGGGATCGTAAGAGAGACACGGAAAATGAGAAGACACATTCCACATAATGCTTTTTCATCAGTAGAAAGGAAGTGAATTTCTGGGCTCTTTTTTTTTAGTGTAAGCCTTTTATATGTGTGATCACATAAGAATTAAATCATCCAAAAAACCACGGATTCTGCGGCTAGTCTCACTAAGGCTGAAAGAACAAGAAGCTTGAAATTAGCTTCTCTATGCAATAATAAACAAACCACATGTATTCCAGGTAAGTTTTTTGCATTTGTTTCAAATAAAGGAAGGATTCTTACAATTCTGTTTTCCATTAATAAAGAGAAAGTTCTGAATAGGCTCCAATGTGCAAGAAATCAATTGGGACTTCCCATGACTCTCTCAAACGCATCTGGTACTTGCTAAAAGCAAGTAGACTCTTACAAGACTTCTGATGGGATGCAGTTAAGGAATTTATGTGTTTTACTTGTACTGGAAAAGGATTTTTCTCCTCCAAAGCCATACATATAAATTTATAGTCCTGATGAAATGCAGAGAGTTCTTGTTCGGTAATGGGTGAGACATCAAGAGTGAAAAGCAATGTCCTGATCAACAGATTAAAAAAAAATTTTAAAAAATTGCCTTAACAGACCCTTATGGAGCCTTGAAAGGCAGTCCTGACACAGTGCTCCTGAAGCAAAAGTCAACACAGTGAGGCACGTTTAGTATAGCCAGGCTAGTTTGAACTGCAGGAATGCGAACTATTGCAATTGCATAGGCCTCTGCATGGATTTACTGATCAAGAAATACAGTGTAGCCAGAATCTGAACACCCTAGTCTTCCAAAATGCTTAATGCAAAATCAAGTCCCTTAAGAAAGCACTATGACACTTTTTAAACTATCCTGCCAGTTACATTCCAGCAAGAGCAGTACTTTGTTCATGACAACTAAAAATGCAACTCCTGTTCCCAAATTGTCCTACTTCATATCTTAGGTCCTGATTTTTAATGTTTTTCAAAGATTTGTATTTGAAGTGTTGCAGGAATTAGCTAGTAGTGGATGTTAAGCACAGTGAAGCTGCAGCAACTGGCATTAGCAGAGAAGACCAGAAACCTTTTGCATGCCTGTATTGTCCACCGATTTCACCTGCACCAGTCACCAGAGTGATCTGCAGTAATCCAGATTATAGCAACCAGATACTATTGGCAAGGAGAGGCAGGCAAAGTCTCCTGGATGGGCACCCTTCCTAAATCTGGAGTTGGATGATTTTGCAGAACTAAGGCAGCCACATGGCTATAAATCTATACCCACCACCTAAGAGCAGAACTGTAAGGCACTAATTCCATTACACTTCACGTAACAGTGGTTTTACACCCCACTCAGGACTGCCATGCACAGCATAGCTGCACTCTCTCGTGATTCATCCAAGGAAGAGAACATCTGAGAAGAGAAAACATCCTCTCCATCAAAACATTTGGCCTTCAGGAGCAGTGACTCTCCTAAGTTAAGAATGATCCAACTATTCTTCAATAAAGTATTTCTTCTTGTTCAGCCACGGGGAATGTCACACAAAATGTGACATATAGAGAATTATTAGCAGAACCCACAGGATCTTATATTTCAAATGGCCTCAAAGAAGAAGGCATTGAGCAGACCTGTTGCTATACACTAAAGAAGCTTTTTGGCTGCAGCAAAAATGTTTAAATGCCCCCAGACTGTACATTTACAAACTCTGGAGGCTATAGTTACAGTAAATTGTTCCAGCACTACTGCAATCTAAATTTAATGATGCCTTCCTACAGTATACACAGCAGCAATTCTGGAACTGTTGTTTTACCTGTCCAGTGAAAAGGTGTCACATTCTCATAAGGAAAATCCTTAGCTGGACTTGGAAGACACGTGCAGTAACCTATAGGCTGGAGAATTCCTTTAAAACCCACCCACTTAAAAACAGGAGTCAGTAGCCTATGTTATATAGACTAGGAGATCCAGCTTCTACTTTAACACCTCTCTTTTCCCCAGACTTTATTAAATGGATCTCACCTTACAACATGTCCTATCCTGCTACCAAATCCAGCTACAAGGCATTCTTCACACAGCAAGCCTCCCTAGTCTGCTCAGGCTCTTGAGAGCCCCACCACCAGCTCTGTATTGTTGTGTTCATGCACTGCATTATTCTTCTCAATCCATGTTTGGGAATGGCAGCTTTAACTTCAGCTGCTCTGATGATTTTTGTTCAGTCTCTAAATAAAAAACAGCATTCTAATTTCTTGCTTTTTTCTACATAATACCACCAGTTCTTGCTGTTCCAGTCTGTGATCATTTCTACCCCTATGGCTAAGGCAGTAAGAGAAATGTTGAATTATCCAGGCAATTTACCCAGGAAAAATTCCAATTTGTCTGGACTAAGCACAAACAAATCTAATACAAGGTCTTACCATCATCTGGAACATACAACATGCTGCTACCATACCTAGCAACTATTTTACAAGTTCTGTGATATTTGACACAACTTGTAAAGCCCAAACCCTGGAGCATCATGATTACATACAACTCTAAACTTGTATAGAGTTGCATTTCCAGTCCTCATGGTCGCAGGAAGGGAAGATGATACTAATTCTGATTAAAAGAAATCCAAAATCAGACGGAAGACCAATGCTTTTACAAAATTGCCTTAAACATGATTTTTTTTTTAAATGTCAATACACAAGTACAATAAACAACACAGCATTAACCACGATACTTTACACTTTTAGGCAAATCAACTAGAGTAGAGAGTAGAGTTTAACCTTTAAATATGTCAAAAATTATAAAGATATGCAACTTTTCTCCATGGTCACACTTAGGTAGGTAGTCACTATTCTTACAGCAAGATCAATGAAAGAGAAACTAATCAGTTCAACTTTCCAAAGAGAAGGACAAAGGAAACACATAACATTGTTAACAATATGACTAGCATGTGCATCCACCTTAGAGTGTGAAGAACATTATAGATTCCAGTAGTAATGCTACAGTGTATAGGGTTACCTATTTTTAAAATGTTTCATTATTCTGAAGCAATCTGAATCACATCATCTCCTTTTCATCACTGTGAATTAACGGGCAGGAGGGATGGAGAATACTGCTAATGCGCAGTATTGGAAAATAAAACCCCCAAATCCTTTACCTCAATCACCCCCCAGAAAAGATCTTGCCTCACAAATAATTGATCCTTACACTTCAAATCATAAAGTTCATTTGTTGTCAGACCCAAGATCTCAGCACAGAAAAGAAAACAGAATTTCTGCCAATATCCCAGGTCAACTCATTTTTCCTTTCCTGCAGTGCATGGGAAGAAAGGGCCACTTCTTACACATCGTTGAGCTGAAAATTTAGGTAAGAATTTTAAACTAAAAAGCAAAGCGCCTTCATCAACAGAACACTTACCATAAAAGCCACTAAATACATGAAAGGAATACAAGCTTTGCCTATACATGTTTATGTTTACATATATCATATGAACAAAACATAAAAATAAAGAAAGGCGAACTTGCCAGGAGACTAAGAAAAACTATTCCATAAAGCCATGCATCATGGATATATAGTATATTCTTACTTTATCCCTAGAACACACAGGTGCACTTTTTCTGTCAAGTTCCATTCCTGCCACAGCCTCTTTTAACTTCATAAAAAGAACCATAATAATTCTCTGCTGCCAGATACAATCACCTGCTCCAGAGTTTATTAAACAAACCTTGAGAAACAGAACCAAACCCTAGTGTTCACCACTGTGATCGAGACAGAGTCACAGCATTAAATCATCGGCGCTGTTGACTCTGGTGAGTAAGTTCTCTATTACACTTGTATCCCCCTGGTTTCGATTGCGGGGACACCTCGAACATTGGTTTCTGTGAAGTCAATAACCAGTTTCATTTCATTTTCCTACACCAAAAAGTGTTCAGAGCATGAACCTGAAAGAATCACACAGGAAAAAACCTTCTCTTTAGATCGTCAGCTTAGCAAACGTGGAGACCTCACGGGGAAAGTGCTGCAGGTTGGCGGCTGCCTGTCAGAGCTCGGCACCCAAATCCCCCAGGCAGCCCCAGCGCCGCAGCCTCCCCGGGCCGGCTCTCGCCCGCCTTACCCTCATCTTGCGGCGCCGGTGCCGCTCCGGGTCCGAGTACGTCCTGTCCACGGCGAGCGCCGTGTCGCTGCCCGGCATGCTTGTGCGTGTGCGTGTGTGTGTGTGCTGCTGCCGCTGCCGCTCCTGCCCGCTGCCCCACGCCGGGCGCGGTGCCGCCCAGGGCCGCCCAAGCACCAGCCCCGCGGCCGCGGGATCGAGCGGGATCGGG
>VZRH01004248.1:110858-151694 GCA_013397555.1 Urocynchramus pylzowi | reverse complement strand
CGCCGCTCCCCAGCCCGCACACAGCCGGGCCGGCCCCGCGGCGCCCCGCGTCCTGAGGGGGCCGCGGCTGGGGTGTCCCCCTCCTTTGCAAAAGGAAGGACGCCTGAGAGGGGATAAAGGTGGGAGAGAGCTTAGCCAGAGGGACTGGGCCAGAGGTCCCTTCGTTTGTTTAATTTTCAAGGCTCCGGGGACAGCCGGAGCTGGGACACGATGATCTCTCAGAGAAATGGCTGGACAGAGGGATGACAGTTCCTCGTGCTGGCCGCCGCTGGTTTGGGTCAGATCCAGGTCTTGGAGGGAGTTAACATCAAGCAATCTCCACTTCCCTTAAAACAAACCTAAACCCTGTGGCTACAGTGAAACCTCACAAAGCACAGCATATCCTAAAGGTTCAGAAGTCCAAAGGGAAAAGAAAGGAAGAAACCAGAAGTATTGTATTGTCAGTTTTGGGCAGACTCACTTGTAAGGTTTTGACTTTGGCAGCCTAAGGTACCCTGGACACAACTGAGCGCTGCTGCTTTAAAGCCCTTGATACCTAGAAGTTTTCACAATAAAATGGTATCAACATTCTGTCAAACCGACTAAATAATCAGGGCTTGCATTTTCCAAAGTGGTCAGTGGAGCACAGCAACCAACTCAGCCCCATTTTCTGCACATTACCTATGTGAGATAAATTCTTCAATATCGTGGCAGAGGGGAGCTTCAAACCATACTTCTGAATGCTCAAGGAAAACTTGTTTTTCAGGGCATGTATATGCCAATGCATTCAAATTCCTGAGTTGAGTGGAGTTTCTGACTGATCTTCACATTTCTCTTCAGGCTTTCTACACTGAGGAATGCATTTAAGTGACACTTAACACATTTTAACCCACTGAAAAGTGCAAGTAAAATACTGTTTTATAATCAGTAAGTAGTAGAGGAAATGTATTTCTTTTCCTTTCTGAAATAAACAGAGTTGTTGAGTTATGACCTCTATTACACAAGTAAATCTGGAGCTCCTTCAGGCCAAGTCCCTTGCGGGGGTAGCAGGACTTCACCTTTTAGGTACAGTTGTTCTCATGCTCATGCACGAGTCACACTGCTTTTTTTCTCTAGCTGGAGACAGCAACAGTCCCAAGGCATGCGGATATATAAACATACTTTAACATCAACATAGTTAACTACCCTAGGAGGACCTTGTAGCTTTAAAAAATATTTCTCTGTCGCCATTTGTTTTTTCTTATTGGAATCATATGTTCCAACATAAGAGTACTGTCAGAGATTAATTATCTCACATGAGTACCTGGATAGTGTTTTCAAGTAATGAGGTCTTCATAAAGGAAAGACCTGGAATTCTAAAATAAAAATAAATACAAGACCTCACCTTCTTGGCAGGTGTTTCTTCTTCAACCCTAACACCAGTTTTAACAAAGTTATCCCAAAGTAAACAATGAGTGGGTTTACTAAAGGAAGCTCTATTTTCCTAATGCAATATTCAAAGTACCAAACTAACACTAGATACTGCACATGGATGGTGACTTGCCACCCTTCCTACAGTTCTTATGAAGCTGAATGGATTAGCTGAAGTTAAAAGGCTGCTGGGGAAAAAAAGAAATGGAAACTGTTTTTTCAGTCCTTCATTAATTCATGTGCCAGAGGGTGAGGAACTCTGGAGGTAAAGGTGAGTAAAAAAATTAAATAGGCAAATTTTGTGGGACTTGAGGTTTTCACTGAAGTAATCATTGCACATTTCCAAACAGGAATGTGTGGTTTTCAGCACCTA
This sequence comes from Urocynchramus pylzowi, assembly GCA_013397555.1. Taxonomy (NCBI): domain Eukaryota; kingdom Metazoa; phylum Chordata; class Aves; order Passeriformes; family Fringillidae; genus Urocynchramus; species Urocynchramus pylzowi. The sequence continues at coordinate 149,932 of VZRH01004248.1, read as the reverse complement.
GGATGAAACACCCTTATTTCCTCAGAAACTTTCAGGGATTTTTTAAAGACTTGCCAGATGTAGTTGATCAAAGCATAGAAAGGGTAAGCAGTTGGAATAGGGACACATAAAACACTGCAACTGCTTGATGTTTTAGTAATAGAAGGCTTATTACAAATCATACTTTATTCAAAAGTTTAAGAGTTTTATTTACATATCAGCCTTATTTAAATAGTACCAACAGACTAGCCACAAAATGGCGAAACTTCTCTCAAGATAAAAAGAGGCAGGAATATGCAATATATATTTAGAGGTAGTATCAACAGACATACTACTGTATTTACAAAGAAAGCTCTGTCCTGATGTAGCCTCGAAGAAGAGAGCATAATCTAGCTGGTCTCATCAGACCCAGTGTTGCATTAGTCACACCTTCCAACCAAGCCTTTGGATCTGTTGCTTGGGCACTGCTCTCAGTGGTGCATACCAGAAACAGCAGCTCCCAGCTCCTGTGCCAGCAGCGAAGTCCCTGGCACTGGGCAGTTCCTGGAGGAGCTGTGACCACAGGACAGCAGGCCAGTCAATTAGGAACAACTGCTGCACACATCAGCAAGTTATAGTGGGGGAGCTGCTTGGGTGGAGGCATCTGTCCCACGGGTCAGGAGAGTCCTTCCACAGAAGCTCAATTAGGAGCCATTGTAATTTTGACAGTATCTGCAAGTGCCACATCTAAAGAAATGGTTCTTTTCATATGTTGGACTTAAATCATCTGTGTCTTCAGAATTTATGTCAAACTGTGGTGCAATGCAATTCTCTGCCCAAAGGCTGCTCTTTTCCCCCTTTATCTTTCCTTCTCACACATGGGCCATTAGGTCCTTCCTGAGCTGAAGCAGGAGCATGTTCTTTTCCTGTGGCACATTTGCAGAATGCATTTCATTTGGCTTGGCTGAACAAAGACCACCTGCCCTCCTCTTGCACACACAGCTCGTTTGTACAGCTCTCCTTTCTCACTCCAAAACAGAGACGTGATGCCCTGAACGTGGCAGAATACTGCACAGCACAGTACTACTGAGAGCTTCACTGGGTGCTTCTCTCACTCTTATTTTCAAAAGCCAACAGAGTTTAAATAAATGTTCTTCCCACACACTGCACCTGCTCTCTACTGAACCTTAACTCCACTAAAGCAAATTCTTTCAGATACTAGCAGGAGCATGAGCTGGACTCACAGTGACTTAGATAGAAATGGCAGTCCATAGATTCATTCTCTTATCCTTTGTTCTTCTCAGAAAATATTTAAAACATTAATTTCTACGGCTTAAATTAATGATAAAATGTTAAATCATTCTGGCCGTCCATTCTGCCAATTTTAAAGTTCAAATACCTCAAAATCCCTCACTGAGTGCCCAGCTGTCAGTGCCCATTTTTTTCCAGTCCTTTCTCTCACTTCAGCATGCTGGCTTGATCCACAATGCTTAACTCTTGGTATTTACATTATTTTGCCTACCTTATTAAAGTGACCTTTTAAAGAGCGATGCCTATCAAGAGCAGAAGGTCTAGTAAAGACTTATGATCACTGTACAAGAGTATTCACTACTGTACTTGGTTTTCAGAGGGACAGACATCAATATTGCAGTTGCCTGTATTGACATGTTTTGGGAACATCCAATCTCTGGAGGTGCAGCACAGCAGAGGCACTGTCCAAAGGAGGCCTGTCAGATGGAGCCTGAGCTTTCCTGTCTCACTCTTCAGAAACTGCATCTTTGCCATGCATTTTTTGCCCCATGACCATGTGTAATGCTTGCACAGCAGACACAGCACTCCCACCTACAAGCCATAAATTTTCCATACTGACTTATGCATAGGCCATGGAGAGAGCAGAAGTGCCAGTGCACTTTTCGGATTGCCTGACAAAACCCAACTCCCACACAATAAAATCCCCTAGATGGTGTTACACACACACACACACACACACACACACACACACTGGCAAGTAACAAAAAAAAACCCAAACAGACATTTATAGAGGTGGAAAACATGGAAACTCTTTCATATGGAGGCTGGCTCAAGGTTTGGCCCCATTCTCTTTCCAGTTTTATCATGAATCTGGGTCTTGGCAATTTACTTTAATTCTTAGGATTTCTACTACCCTATTTGTAAAAGGAAAAGCACGGCACACATCTTTCTCATGTGGAGAACCTTGAACTCCTCCAGAATTAAAAGTGCTATTATTGAATGTTGTGTTCTGATGTTCATGGGGAGAAATTAAATATCTGATGTCAAAGGTATGTTGGCAAAGGTACAAACAGGAAGAAGATGAAGGTCCCTTTTCCCACAATGGTAACATCTGTACTCTAAACAGGATACTGGGGCTTCTTTTGAGAGACTTTTAAACTTGCCCTCCAAATCTTTTTCCAAAAGCTTTCATCAACCAGCCTCCAGGGAAAGGGTCTACGTGAAAACAGACTGTTAGTCATTTCCAAGTCTGAGGTCAAGTGGGATGGTGCAGAGTGACATTGGTCTTGCAGTTAGCCCTGAGTGCACTGTCACAGTTCTCAGTTCCTCTGCCAAAGCATGAGCCTTTCACACCCACAGCAAAGGAGATACTCTGCTGGTCTGTACCCAGCACAAACTACCATGGGATCACACTAAGACTTGCAGATTGTATTGCCAAGCTTGTAGTGACAAGCATTCAGAATATGTTGATAAACTTTCAGATATCAAACTAAAATTTTAAATTAACCCCTCTCCTCCTATCCTCTCCTGATTAAGAAATGTTTTATGTGCTTTCACAATAGAATAGCTCTGGACACTTTATGAGTATGCATTTTCTACACAGTAAGAAACTGCAAAACAAAAACTTTCATATATTAGTGAGATGCACTTAGAGGGAGTGAAGTATAGAGAAGCAAGAGAAAAATTCCAGTTCAGGGTAACAGAAGTTCTTCTTCTTTTTCCTTTCCACTGCATACTATTGTGTGTCCCTTGCTGTGTGATGAGAGGCAATTTCAAGGCCTTTCCTCATTCTCATACAACCTAGGAAAATTCAGCTACATAATTCCTCACTGCTGCTGCTGAGTGATAGCGATAGTGCAAACAGTACCTACTGGATGGTGGCAGTATTTTGCATTTCAAATGCTGTGAGTAAGAGCCACCTTTGTAGCAGACTGAAATGCCAACTGTTCTGTATACCCAAGAACTCGCCTGGAGCCCAGCTATTTACATTAAAGATAGTCCATGTTGCAGAGACAAGTAGAGAATTCTCCCTCTAGCAACGTGAATGGTTGCTGCTCATCAGCTTACAAATTTTCTTCTGCCTCATAGTATGTGATTTGTGGCTGCCTGAGAATGAATGTTATGCAGCCTCTTAGTCCCAAATCAGCCACTTTGACATTGTCACAAGGCATGCAGGACGAACAGCTGCAGCCTGCTGGCACATAAAGGTGTACCCCCTTCCAAAACACAAGTATGAACTTGCATCCAAACCATCCAGGCTGTTGCCAGAAGACAACCAGCCTGAATCTCCTATTACTTCATATTCTGGTGGTTATATCAGGGCAACATTTTATCTCAAATTAAAATAAGCACACTAGACATAGCCCATGAGCACAAGAATTGCTCTTGGAATGTGCCACCCTAACCCATTCTACGAGCAGCAGTGCCTGCAGTCCCCCTGAGGTGGCATGTAGCTGGGTAGCTGACATCTGAGCTCCTAAAGCTCTGTAAGTTAATACACTGCAGCTTTCACTCTACAGCTCTATGGCCACAGCTGCACAGAATCCCAGCTCAGTTTGTGGCTGAGGGCTGCACACAGAGATAGCAGACGGTGCTGGATAGGAACCTGTCAATTTTTATTCATCTATGAGGTACATTGCATAGTGGTGGCTCTGTATAAGTTATGTCATGCTAAATGTGTGACATCAATTATTTCCATTTGAATTGACAATGTCAAATGCAGAATTAGGACTCGCTTGCCAGTCAACCAGAAAACACAGATGGGTTATGAGAGGACAGAAAAATTAATGATTATACATGTAATCCTACACCTTGTCCTGGTGAGAGTTGTTGCAACACAGCCCTTTGAGTTTTATTACAGTGACTCTCTATCTACAGAGATGCAAGTTACAGGGACATGAAGTTCAAATTCCCTCACGAATGTAAAAGATGATCACCTACAATTCATCTAACTGTGGAAATTTTCCAAGTGCCTGATTTTAACAACAAATATTTTAAAGGCAAGAAATTGCCAACAAAAAAAACCCAGACCATAGCATAGATTTTTCTATTATGCTAAGTACATGGGTATCAATAATTTTTTAATAAGTACCCAGCAACACACTCTCTTTACATATATAAATGTAGTAATGTCAAGAAACCACTTCTGGGTTATTACTATATAATTTTAACCAAATAAATGTGTTTTTTAAGCAATATTCATAATGATTCTTTGGGGCTTTTAAAATAATTATTTAGTAAGGTATTATTCATTACAAAATTTGGGAGACAGTCTTTGACAAATTGAAGTCTTCTGCTTTATTCTTATACAACCAATGAATTATATGAGACATCATACAATATGATTTTCTTATCCTTGGGACCTGAGTTTAGCAAGAATATATAAGCAGCAGCTTATTCTGCAATACTTTTGGAAGCTGTATTGACACAGTAGAGGCCTTGTATTTCAGGGGGAGATCCCCCTGAACTTCCATTACTGGAAAATGTTACAGCATGAGATCACTAGAGAACTGAACAGCAAAGACACAATATTTCCCAATAAAAATTCCTATTCTGCTATATAGCAATGCAATTTTCTAGAACAAAATTAATGCCTTTATCCCCAGCATAACTGTAACCAATTTTTTCTTACTAGAATTATATGTATGAAGGGTAAGATTTATTTTTCTTTACCAATACAGCCATGTCGATGAAGCATTTACACATAAATCAATCCTAAGCCAACAAAAGAAAAGAGAACCTCAATGTCCAGACACCTGACAGGACAGGAGAAGACACCCTGCAGCACACAGGCTGCTCTGGGGCTGGAATAAACTGAAACCCTTTTCCCTTTCAGTGCCCACCAATATACTCATCATCAGCTGGCCTCAAGTGTCACTGAGAAATGAAGCTGCCCCTCTTCTTGCCTTAAAAAAAAACAAAACCAAAACCAGTTTTGGCGGCTGGGTTTGGGTTGGTCTGATATGGAGGGGTGCAAAATAGTTGCCTCTGCTTGAGCTACGAGTAGCTCCCCACTTCTGTTTTGTAACCACCTCAGAGTAACAATTTTACAGATATCAGAATATTCAAGAACAGCCAAAACAAAGACATGATGTTATCAACAAGAATCTCACAGACAAACACTTAAATATCAAGAGAGGGAAAAACTGTTATAGTTATAGGCCTACCAGTGTTCTTCTACAAGGTTCCCTTAAATTATTTGTGTTTCTGTGCGTATATCTCACACATATACACAACCTTATCAACAACTTTAAGTATTGTAAGGGGAGAAATTTAATGTTCCAGCTTGTTCATTGCGCTAATATGGATTATTTCACGTAGGTTTTGAAAGAATTGTAAATTAGGAGTCTGAGAAGAAAGTATTGGTGCAATATATAAACTAATAGCAGTCTAAAGACCATAAAAGCAACAAGGCATATATCAATAGTAATTAAGATTACTAGGGCACAAGCACAGAAAAGTTACAATAAAGTAACACAGCCAAGAAGTCCTATTACATAAATTAAGACAAACCTTTCAGAAAAAGTAGTACCACAAACACATGGGACCTGACAGATTCTACTTTGCAAGTCTGACCCTTACCAATTCCAATGATTTTCTGCGTTTCAATCACAGAGGTCTGATACAACTACAAAACAACAGAGCATATTCTTCATTTAAATTCACCAAAATCTGGCATTTCTTACAATGAAAGGTGGTCTTTTTTTCTAAACACTGTATTTTCTCACATTTTCTGTCTTTTGAGATCATAAACCTTACCCAGTTTGAAAATTTAACAGGAAAATATTAGTAAAAATTATTTTTCATTTCTACCACAAGTTTTCACAAAAATAACCTACCATTTTTCAGCAGTTCTGTTTCCTTACTCTGAGCAGGGCTGGAGGATTTGCTTGAGCTGAAAGGCTCAGGCTCTGCCGAGTACACAGCCAGCACCAGCCAGCAGGTGCAAAAGGCTGCTCTGCACACACGCCCCTTTCCTAGGTGAAGGATGAGCCCAGTTCCAGGTGGGGCCTCCCCAGCACAGCCAACAGCTGACATCAGTGTCCTCGAATTTATGGGCATGGGAAGGTATCCAAGACCTCAGGGCCATAAAAAGAAATGGCTGGTTGGTGATATCAGTGTGGAAGCAAACCAAGCAAGCTGTCCACAGGCAGTAACTTGGGCAGAGGAGTATTCAGACTATGTACTTAAGCTGCAACAAAAACCACTGACTGCTTGGATGACACAGCTTCAGTTAGTATGTAGAACTGATGGCTGGTAGCCTGTAATGCTACATGTGTATGTATTTATCAGAGCAGAAAGATGTACCTTTACTGCCTCTGTTTAGTCTAGAATCTTATCCTTTAAAGCTAGCTTGTAATTTAGATTCAACAATAGTGAGCTGCTCTGAGAGCTGGTGCAGGTGAGAGCTATTTCTGTCAAAACAAAATAAATTATTACATTGCGAACGTCTGAGTTTTATTAGCTCCCTCATCTTCTACTGGCACATCTACTCAAGCTGTGGTGTTGACTCAGGAAAGTGGGCAGGGAGTCATGCTTGGGGGCAGAAGACAGAACACAGCAGACGTCAGAAGTAAAAAAAGCTAATCATGCATTGCATTCTTAGCTGACAAAGATTTAATTGTGTCATAGCACATAGGGTACGTGTGTATCCAAAGACTCTTAATGTAAAAGACATGGAGTCAAATCTTAAGTCACCTATTACTTATGAAGATTTGTAAAATCATGGGCACCCCAAAATGAAATATTAAACCTTTAAAATGAACTATGTTCCTCATTTTTTTTCCCTAATAGAACTTCAATAACAGCTTTAATCGGTTAGGCTTTGGAAAAATAACAAACAGCTTCACCTAAGCAAAAACCTAGCAGAGAGCTTCAGTGTGAATTTTCTGCTAGAGCTGAGATCAGCAGTTATATCTGAATATCATAATACCAGCTGCTGAAACTAAGATGAGGGAAAGATGAAAACTAGCAGAACTGCTTGAAGGACCAAAAATGCAAATGTGGCATTAGAACATCTGTGGAGATAAAGCATCATACATAAACAATCATCTGGTTTTCAAGAAAAGAAAAAAAATTTTCTATATAACTAAATAGCTGACCCAGCAGAAATATGTTCATCTTCTCTAAGAATGAGTCATCTCCAGGACATGTTTCACTAAAACTCTATAAACTTTCCCCTTTGGTACTGGTAAGTTTGCTACTGCTAAATTTCCTTTAGTTATCTAAACTTCGTATGGTCAGTCTCCAAAACTATAACGTATTTATTTTTCTAAGGCATCCAATAGTATGAAATGAGGGTGCATGTATACACAACTCAGCTTCACTGATGGAGAAAAGAAGTAGATAAGTTCAACTAAATCAGCAGGGAATTCTTGTATTCCTCTGTAGTGAATGGGAACAGCAGCAAATAAACATTAAAAAGTTAAACAATGTCCCTGAGCATTTAAATAGCTTGAAGTGAATCATCTTCTTAAGATGAGAATAAAAACAAATGTTCAGTAACTCTCAGCATGACATTTTCAGCCATCTTTCAAAATCATACAGCAATTTAAAACCAGAAGAGATTAACTGACCCTACATCATCAGGTTTTCTCCCTACGAGGTGTGTTCTGTATTTACAGATAGTTTTTTACATCCTCTTTGCATGCACAGAGCTGAACTTGCTACAGCTTGTTTGCATTGTGACAAACCTTCTTTTGACTTGATTCCCCCAGAACTTCTTGACATAACCCTCCTGTTGTCAGAGTGTGGTGGTAATAATGACAAGGTCACAGGTGCCATCCACTTAAGAGCTGGACTAGATGAGCCTTGTGGATCTCTTCCAACTCAGAACATCCTGTGATTTTGTTTTCTTTTGTAACTTCTAGACCTGCACACACACAAACGTGTGCTGGCAAATACATGCACATGAGCATCTCCCTCTCTCCTAGTTTCCCAATCTTCCTCAGCAGTTGTGAATGACACTTCAGCAAACAAATACCTTCATGCCTATCATCAACATCCTCATATTGCCCTGCAAAATCAGAAAGAACAGAAGATTTTGAGGTTAAAAATATACTGCTCAAGCTCCCTTCTCTTTGTTAATTAGATGTTCTGCAGACATGCATATGTATAAACACACATTATTAATTTATGCCTCCCCAGTGCTTACAGCATTTCATAGGTAGAGTGAGCAGTTTACATGTGGCACTGCACAGTGGGCAGGGGGAATACCTACCTCATGCAGCCCTGACTTCAGTCTTCCAAAAGGCTGAGCAGTTGTTGGCTGGGCACTCCATTGGATGGACAGTAAAACAGGGCAGAGGGAAGAAAGTGAAGAGTTCCTTTGAGAAAGGATGTACCAATCTTGGTACATTTCTACCCCAAAAGAAAAAAGTAAGTGTACTTGTTCTGCTTGTTACAGGTTGATTGGAGAGGTTTTTGAGCTGATTTTTAGTAATCAATTCTTGCAAAAGATTTTTAAAATGTCACAGAGTTGTGATAAACCTTTAGATTTTTGTGAACATTATCAATTTTCAACAACTAAGGACCCTTTCAAATCACTTCTGGTATGGCCAATGGGTTTTAATTCTATAATTTCTGGGCAGGCATTAAAGCAAGGAAAAAAGAGTGGTAATTGGAATGAGCAAGTGTTTCCCATGCTCTGCAGAACCATTCAAAGCAGTCACATCTTTGAATGTGTCTCTAGTTTACCACAGTCCTGTTGCAGATGTGCATTAAAATCCTGTTTTCATCCACTAGTAAATTTGAAATGCTTTTCACTACAAGTTCCATGGCACTTGGATACCTCTGAATGTTAGCTATGGAGCTCTCACTTACACTCACTTGTGTGTATCAAGCTAGAATTTAGATACATAAATTATACGTGTGCACATAAACACACCAATTCATATACAGATAGCTACATACAAAATAAAGAATATGCAATAGCATCAGTTATTGAATCAGAAATATGAAGTCTTGCAGTTTTAAGACTGAGCAGATGATAAGTTTAACTGGGCTGCAAGCTAGCAGGAGCACTTCTATCAGAACAGTGTCTCAGGAGGAGGGAAGAAATACATAATTTGTTCTAGCTGGCTTTCCCTAATTCCATTTAGTAGGATTTAATTGAATAAGTGCAGAAAATCTTCCTAAGGTTTATATCCATGACGACAGTTTGTTCCCTGTAAGAAATTTCAGAAATATGTCTCTAGGTTTCTGTATGTATGTTATCTTCCTGATTCAAATTTAACAACAGTAATTAAACTGATTTTGATTGTCTAGGGTTTGATCAGCATATAGTGCTGCTGCTTTGACAAATGGGGATTTCTACCCCTGACACATCACAATTTAGTTAGACCTTTTAGATCATGCTGTCAGGACTGGTCAGCATCAGTCTCTGAAGCAGCTAAGGCAGAACTTACTGCATAGGTGAGATACCTACTGCACTGGATACTAATTTTTTGGACTTCAAATTTCATGTAGATTTGCAAAGACACCAATGTATTTATGCAAGTATTGAATTACAGAATGGGTAAGATTGGATGGGACCACTGGAAGCCATCCAGTCCATCCTCCCTGTTCAATCAGGGTCTGCTAGAGCACATTACTCAAGATTGTGTTGAAATGGCTTCTGAATACCTCCATGGAAGGAGACTCCACAGCCTCTCTGGGCAGGCTGTTCCAGTGCTCAGTCACATGCACAGTGAAGAAGTTCTTCCTCATGCTCAGGCGGGATTTCCTGAGCATCAGTTTCTTGTCCATTGCCTCTTGTTCTATTATTTGGCACACCAAGAAGAGTCTGGCTCCATCCTCTTGACACCTTCCCTTCAGACACTTATACATTGAAGAATCTGATGATCTTCTCAGATCACGTGGTACACGGGTAGAACACGGAAACTATTTTCGAGAATTTAGGAATGTGCACATACAGGTAATTGACTTAATTTATGGCTAATGGCTCTTCCACAAGGTTATTTCAAAGGCACACTGATACTTTACTAAATTATCCATCACTCAGGGCTACAGTACAAGCACCATTTGTAAAAACTTAACTTTTCCAGGATAATCTACTTGGTCTTTTCACTTCATTTTTAATGTCTTTCCTCAAGAGAGATCTGGAGAGTATTAGGGTGAGGCACTAGCAAAACAACAGAAAAAACCCCACCAGAATTAACTTTCAGATATGGTCCCAGTACTAACACGATAAACAGGGAGTTTGAAAGGCCTGCCTCCACTGCAACCTTTTATTACATTCAACCTCAATCTTTCTACACCCTTAGATTTTGTGATTTACTTGAAAGATTTGAAACATACATGGATATTTCAAATAAAGCCTGAAGGATATTTTTTACTATATATATAAATTCTTTGAAGCAGTTGGGCTTTAGTATAACCTAAACAAATGCAGCTAAGTGATACTGCTAAGCATATCTGCAATTGTGCCCTCCTCAGAGCAGAAACTCTTGAGCACTGTGCTGGCCTCCATACCACCACCAGGTATATTGTCATGTGTTTTTGCACTGTCAGAACAGAATGAATTTCACTCCCCAGACAATTTACCACTAATCTCATTTCTCTCAACTTCTCTAAAAGATGGAAGACAGTGGATGGATGCCTGAGACAGCTGAATTTGAAACAAATTGCAAGAAAGATAGGTGTTGTTAACTGGACTCTTCAGCTGAAGGCTGATGCCTCAGCTGTGTACTGATGGAAATTCTTGTCAGCCCAGATTGGTTCTGGCCATGCTATGTTGTTTAAATATTATAGGAATAACAGAAATGGGGTTATTTTGTGGCAGCAGCCAGTTTTAAAGGGAACTTAAAAGCATGTGGGCCTCGAGAAAGTTATAACTTATGCTAAACATGGGAACAAAGCTAAGCAATCTGCTGTGTAGGTGATACTGCAAGACACACAAAAGCTTGCCTGAAATAATCCACCCCAGCTGTTGGCATGCTGTAAAGTTCCCTTATTTTAAATTTGCTCTGAGATGAAAAGACTCAATGTAAACAATCTGCTTATATTTGTGGAAATTTATTTCTCAATGTATATCAATCACTGGAAGCCTAAAAAATCAAAACCAGTGTATAGTGCACATTTTGGCTACAGTGCTGGTAAAAACACCCTGTGCTTTTTTATCCCAGGCAAGAGACAGCAAACTTTCAGTTTGACATGTCTTCATTTGCCCTGGAGTTACACATCTTATCTTTCTGTCAGCAAGAGCAGAAGATGAGGGGGCTGGGGTGGCAGATCTCACCTACCATGCACTCAGGGAATTGACCTGCAGGTGCACATCCTGCTTTGTCCACTCACAGAGTGGGTGAAAACTCTGCTGAGAGACATTGTTGCCTCCACTGATAAGATATGATAAATTTTTAAGCAGTTTTGATCAGTTTAAATCTGCCTGCAGACTTGTTTTCTAACACCAGCTACCCCGGATACATGCCCAGCAAGACATACTCTACATCAGTTCATCTCAGGGGCAAAAAAGGTGCACCACAGGTAGCTCCACCTTACTGCTGCTATGTTTTTCATTATAACATTTTCACATTACAGACCCCAGGGACTGTCATAGAAAGCTATCTGGGCACATGCAATTTGGTGACGCTTCTTCAGGTGCATTTTGACAAAATGGACACAGGGATGGTGACAGAGGAGCCAGCTCAGCTCAGCATCTAAGACTTCCTTGGAAGCCTTTATACAAAAGCAGAGATGAATCCTACGTAAGCACCCGACAGACAAAATAGGGGAGCATGTGGTACTTGGCATCTGCTTTTGTGCACAGGGGAACAAGAATGGAAAAAGGTATCTAAAACACTTTTCTGCTTCACAGGCAGCCTCCTGAAATAGCTGCTACCTTCACCTTCATCTACGCTTCCCAACAATGAAAATAAAATGCATAGCAACAGGAAAGGAAATCTTCAGTAACCTTTCCAATCCCAAGCAACAGGAGTATGCATGAAGACTGTATTATGCCTTAAATTTTTATTTAACTTGAAGTGTCTGCGTAGCCTGCAACAGGTCATTTACCTCACAAAAATCTCAAATCCCTTTAAAGCTAAAGACATTCATAAAACCGTGAACCAGAAAACCATTCTAATGTTTTTGTTTACATTAGCTTCCATTGTTGCAAACACGTTTCTTCTCTGGAAGACTATTTTTAACCCATGTCTTGTACAATCATCTGGAAGTGAGGGGAGGAGAAAGTGATATGGAATAGCACAAAGGAGGCAGCAGCAGTATGGGAAGAGCAAGAGAAGAGAGAAGGAAAACTCGAGCAGCAGCTCTATGCTTGCATTCCTCAGAGCAAAAAGCAGAGTACACCATCATTGTCGTTTTGAGCTCCCTGGGGTGCCGAGAGGAGCCCGTGGCACAGGCAGCGCGGAGCGAGCGGCAGCACCGAGGGTGGCTTTGGGCGGCCCCGGGGCTGCGCAGGGCACAGGGCACCCGGGCTGCCCGCTCCGCCGGCCCGCCGGACAGCGCCTGACCTGGCGAGGGGCTGGCTGAGTGCCGTGTCACGGGCTGGTTAGCTGGGCCAGGGGACTGTGCCGTGCTTCCCAACAGCTCTCACAATCTCCTGATCCTTCCCTTAGATGAGCCGGGGCACGGCAGAAGACGGATGCTTGTCGTGGAGAAAGCTTGAGGCAACACCTCCTGGTGTGGTTGTGCTGGGCCCAGCGCCCACCACAGCCCAGGAAGAACCACCTCACTGAGAGCTGCAGGATAACGAGTTGGAATGTGGCAGCACAGCAAACACAGGAGTCTATAACTCGCTAAAAGATGTTTTGATGTTTCCTGTGAACCCTCTGTATGATCAGCCCATGCTGTAAAACTCAGGAGGCACAATGAGTTTTGAGAACATTACTGCTGGCCTGTAAACCATTTATCTACATTGTGCAGCACAATTCACACCCTGGGTTGGGGGGCACCCAGGTTCCTCAGCAGTTGAGTAATCTGTGTAATTTAGTCAAGATTTTAAACTGTCTCATGACCCTTTTAAGTCATCACATTAAAAACCCCATAAACACAATAGTACCGGTCTGAAGCATGCACATACACACACAGACATCAGCCTCAACTTCTAAATAACCCAGTAATTCCTTGCCCAGCAATGACAGCAAAGGCAGTGTTTTTAAGACGCTCCCTTTTTTATTACCTCAACAAGCTAATTAAGGACAGCTGAGGTCATAGCTCTATAACTGAGTTTGAATCTTGACAACAGAAACCGGTGTCTGGTTCACAGTAAGGTTTCTAACCTCATTTCCACCCACCACTACTGTTATAAAATTCCTCTTGTGTGTGTTGGATGCTCATTTTTCTTAACCTTTGCTGTGGTTTCTTCACAAGGCTGAACTCTAAGTCTGCCAAGAAAGAAGGCCTATGGTACAATCAAAAATTAGATGAAAGACCTAAAGGATTAGTCTTTGGTAGATTTTTCCTTACATGACTACTGAATTCCACTATCATAAAAGTTTTCTTGAAGGCCTGGACTATTTGAGGCTGCAGAACAAAAATAACTAAAAAAAAAAAAGGATGAAATATATCAAGGACAACAACATGCTAAACTTATAGAACAACAAGTCTAGTCAGGTATAGTGAATCACAGCATGAGAAATCACAGATGTGCTTGAAATGGAATTTCTTTTACAATCACCTGGGTAACAATACCAACAGATGTGGAATTTTGGGGTTTGGCTACTGGGATGACTAATGCCAATAGATCAGAGCAGCAAAGTAGGTCACAGAGTCCCCACCTCACCTGCTGCTCCCATAATCACAACAGGCTGACTCACTTTTGCTCTGATTTCACATGTTAGTTTGGCACTTGGAACTATTTCATTATGTCAAATAACTCTCTTACATTTTACAGAGTTTATTTCTCCAACATTTTAGTCTGTGGATTCAGGTGCACAACAAATGGTCCCTGGATTTACCCTGATAAGCAGAAGATCCATAATTAAAATACCAGTTAAAATGGTAGCACAATTATAGGGACAATTTTCTCTGAGCAATGGGCATTCACAACCAAATGTAATGATTAAATTTCTGCCAAAATGGTCTTTATTTTGAACTTCTGCTAGTCAGCAAAGTAGTAGGAATGCATAAATTAGACCCCCCAGAAAATAATATTCTCGACAAAGAGTTAGTGGCAACTAGAATTTTGAGTGATTTATCGTTTTCCCATTTTGTGGAATAAAAATGCCACCACAGCTAATAGATCATAAATAGAACTTAGGTTTTTCTATTCAGTTAGCATTGCCTCATCTAAGGCAAACTACTTGTGTCAAAGAAAAACCTTATTTAATTTTCAATGGGCCAATAACCCAAGTAATAATGAAGCAGAAGAAAAATTTTTATAAACTGCAAATTAAGAACTGTTTATTACTTTGCACAGTTGTTTGCAATGTTTCTGTAATCCTAGCTGGTCTTTATCCATTGCAGTGGGAAATCCAGTGTATCATAGTGCAATGAGCAAATGAAGTAGCTGCTTCTGACACTTTAGCTGTGTTCCTGCTCAAGAAGAAAATTGCAAAAGGCATTGTGCAATCCACTGAAGGCCACAAACACCTGGAATGCTGCTCCAAATCCATTCGCTGTGGACCCAGATGCACCTCCAAGAGTATTTTCCAGCAACTCCATGTTTCAGCAGCCCATATATAAGATGCCTAAGGTCTGTCCTGAGCATACCTGAAACCCACAGCCCATGAGCCAACAAACAGCTAAGCCCAGCAGGGTGCCTCGTGCTGCTGCTCATGCTCACGGCACCCCTTCTCACTCACCTGCCCTCAAAGCTGCACAGGTACCATTACTCTCTCCAGACACTGCTGTTACCCATCAGCACCATCAATTCATCTCAGAAAAGCAAGTGCAGGCTAGAACCTGGGCTTCATATGGTTGGTGGTTTTTATTTTGGGTACACACCACGTTTTATCCTTCAAATTCACTGAAAAAAATCTGTAATTTGTGACTATTATTATAGCTTCTTGTAATGCACATTAACATCATGCTAATGATACAAATGTACAAATGTCACAGTGCTGTCTTTAGAAATTCATGTCTGCACCCCGTGGTTCAAAATCAATAAATAAATAGTTACATAGACAAACACTGAAATTTTGAAAGCCATGCATGACTTTGCCTACTGTAGATACTGCTGGTGGTGTGGAGAATCTGGCACTCAGATTTGCAGTCAGACATCAGGCACCACACTGCCCCAGTCTACAGCATCATTCAGCATTAAGCAGTTTACTGAATCAGAATTGCAGAAGGTAAACTTGAAAGTTAATTTGGTGGTAACCTATCCATTAAAACTCCCAAAGAGCATATGGCTACAGCTTCAGTATTATTCCCACCTACAGATATTCCTCTTATCCTTCATTAAAGAAAAATGAAAGGAAAAAAAGCTATGAAACATGCTGTACTGGCATTATACTCTGATAAATTCAATCACTACCATGTAATTCGCTGATGATTAACATAAATTCTCTGGGTAAAAGCTACAGCTGAACATCTACTCACTTTAATGAAGAAAAATGTTAATAAATTCAGTGGTAAAGAGGATAAAAATATAAATTCTGCTTAGTTAGGGAAAAATAAGAAAAAAATACTTGTCCTATATGATCAGACACTATCTTATGTATTTTCTGCAGAAGGTAAAAAACTGTAGAGGACATGCTCAACGGTACAACCCAGGCAATGAAGCATGCCAGGGTTCAGGTTTGTCTGGGGCAGCAAAAACCCTGTAGCCAAAGGTAGCTCTTTGGCAGGTTAGTGGGTTTACTGACCCCATGCTGCAGCTGAGAACACAAAGTGCAAGGATGTGGTTGTCTTTCTTTGCTGCCCCTTGCTTAAGACAGGGAGCAATGGCCTTTGTTTTTTTAAGGTACAGTGAGAAGTGACTTCCAAACAACCTCTCCACACTTAAGTTTTTATCTTTATTAGGAAACGTACTTTTTTTTCTTTAAAAACAAAAGGTAATTTTATCATAGTTTTTGGTGGTGACTACAATACTTGCTCAGATTATCACTTATGAATGAGTCAATCACAAATGCTTCCAAATGAAGTACTTAAGTTTATTTGAATTCTTAGTTACTTGCACTACAATTTTCAGACAAAAAAAAAAAAAAAAAAAACACCAGAAGCTGAAGTGCTAACCATTTTGAGAAAAACCAAAGAAACTAGATAATTAGCAAAATAGTCAGAATAATCAAACAAACAGCTTTTGGCACATTTTAGTCCTACCAAGCACAGTACTGACTAGCACTGAAAGCATTAGGACACCAGGGTGTATGAGCACAGGTGTGGCACACAAGATCTCAGAAAACTACATAATATAATGGTTTCAATTAAAAATATACTGAAAGCAAGAATCTGATTTTAATAGTGTTTCCCAGTTTTACAGAGGTGGATGGCTGCAAATACTGACAAAAAGATGAATGTTGCTGTCTGGAAAGGTGAATAATCAGCACAGCCACAGATTTATCTTCACCACTGCTGCCCCACACCATGTTAACAGTCTATATATTCATATTTCTGGCAGAGCTAAATCACTGCAACTAACAATTCAGCTATAGCTGAGGCTTGTAATTATTTCAGAATCAGGAAGCCATAATATACCCACTCTGAAAACACAATTATTTAGCATGTCCATGGATACAAATGATGTCGCTACATCTTGGTCTTTCATATTAATGGATCATTTCAATCCAAATGTGGATATTTCTTTTGGCATGCCTTTCACCAAGCTTATGTGCATAAAAAATTATGCGTTGATAAATGAAACACAGACACCACTTAAATACAACATACCAGATAAACCCAAATGGATTGGAAGCTCCATGCAATAAGGTACAAACTAGGCATAAATTACTACTGGACACCTCCAAAATCCTATCTATTCAGGAGAAGCAGGTTTACACTGTACAAAGAGAAATTACAGAAATTTCTTGCCAGAAGTACCTTTTTTTGTGTTCTATTTCTATGGTAAATGGCCAAGTTGGAACTTTACCAGGCTCAGGACCCTTTACTAGATTTCAAAAAGTTAGTGAAAAAACTATTTTATTTTCCTCATTTTCTCACACGTTCATTGGACAACATTTATGCATGATTGATTTCTAGCTATGTCTCCTTGTTGTATGGGATCTTTCTATGGCAAAACAAAGAACAGGTTGTATTTCAACAGCTGAACTAGGGAGAAAGAAAAACAACAGGAAAAAATTATTTATGCAAGCATCATCCTTGAAGCAATTACCTGTGTTTCTGTATTTAACTGTATTTAACCTAATAATATCTAATTAATCAGATATTTCTACTGAGTAGTCAGGAAATGTCTCAGAGCACAAAACATACAGCATTTTAACAGATACAAGCAGCATGAAAAGCACCATCTGAAATCCAAAGATGATCACAAACCCCTGTAAATCTCACAGCTGGGACAGCTCACGAGCTAAAGTGGGCCAGCATTACAGCCAAAACAGCTATTGACCATTACATCCCTAGAAAATAACATCTTCCTAATGCCTTCTTAGACTTAGAGATGGCAAGTTTAGATAAGATACTAGGAAGAAATTCTTTATGAGGGTGGTGAGACACAGGAACAGGCTGCCCAGAGAAGTTGTGGACTCCCCATACCTGGACGAGACCAGGCTGGATGAGGCTCTGAGAAACCTGGTCTACTAATAGAAGATGTCCCTGCTCACGGCAGGGGGGTTGGATGGAACCAGATGATTTTTAAGATCCCTTCCAAACCATTCTGTGATCTTTCTGAACTGGTATGAAGGCACTGACCAAGAAACTGTGTGTTAAAAGAGTCACAGCTTCTGTCCTCGGCACCACAAGAGAGGCGGCAGGCAGCAGGAGTGAGGGATGGGGAGAAGAGCTGGGAGCCAAGGGTTATGCTGGCAGTGCCACCACCTGGAAGGTCTGAGATGATAACACAGGGAAGGCCCAGCACTTCAAAAACAAGCAAAAAAGACCTTTTAATGTATCCTCTTGGAGAACAAACAAGAAGTTGCAGCTTGTATGTAAGGAGCTCCAAGGTTCTCCCCCATAGGATCTAATATATATTAGTTTTGGCTTTGATATTAATACACATAGGAGAAACAACCAGTGTATCTTCAGATCTTGAATAATGCAAGCTAATAAACCCACATTGTTCAAGCAATAATGCCTCCAGTGGTGTTTAAAGGCGTATGCTAGTACAGTGACTTTTTCCTCACATATGTGGAGGATTTTCTGGCATTTTATCCTAAGGACAAGAATTATTTTGTAAAGAACTAATATATTCTTAAACACAATAGGAAAAGTCTGATTTCACTAGACTAAGTAAGATTTTTGCCTCTGACTTCAATTATACTTTCACCCATTTTCTCTGGTACTGTAATAGGGATCTTTCTTATCTTTTATGCAGATAAAATCTGACCTGTGCCCTGTGTCAACACGAAAGGAACATAAAAGTGCTGTAAAATTTTGCTAGAAGTTTCACTTCCATGTTTGTCTAAAAATGTAAAGTGGTTAACCTTTAAAATCCTTTTGGTTATAAATGTGAAGTGGAAACAGTACATTCACTCAGAGAATGCACATTTTTTGACTGAGTATTTTTTAGACACAGATAGTGTCTGAGTTTTATCAAATTTTTAATGCAAGTACAGTGTTTTGGGTCCAACACTGCAAAATCTGAGTGATTCAGGGGCTTCAGTTCTACCATCAAAATAACTGGAGTATTTTTAAGAATTTAGCCCTTAACTGCTTAAGTATAAAACTCTCTCAGATTATCTGTTTAATTCATTGGGAATTAAAGCTCTGACTCATTAGTAGATGAGCTTAAAAAAAGCTTAAAATAATTTTCTGTTCTGACTATCTGCCCATTTAAATATCTGTCTCCCTCCTTACGGGACTGGGTCAGCTTCTAGGGAAGATGATGCTGAACATCTGCGGCGTATTAATGTAAACTGGTATCAGTTCTGGTCTTTCCCAGCAATGATGTGGTCTTTCCAGCTATGATTTAAGCAGATCTGCCACTGCTCTATAATTAGTCAAGCAATCATAGCAGCAGGGGCAGAAATCTTTGAAGAACGCAGTAAAAATCTTAGGGCCAGAATTGCTAGAGCAGACTTAACATAAGCTGTCCCTATTTACGAGACAAAATTCTGGGCACTGAAAAGGAACCTGAGTTCAAATGCAATTAACAGGCTCTCTTTAGTGTCTTTTTTAAAAGAAGGGCACTAAGAACAGGTGAAAAAAAGCTATCTTATTGGCAAATGCAGACATGACCTGTACTTTTAATTCACTGCTGTTTGTTTTACAGCAGGTCATTATTCTCATTAATTGCTAAACTGCTGGCAGACTTCATGACATTTTGGATGAAAGATCAATCTGGATTTAATAAAGTGATCAAGCAGAAAGAGGTTATAATTCTTTAGGTTAAAAGTCTGCCAAATCAATGGCATTGTGCAGACTGACATTATGATAGGCAGTCCATTTTTTAATCAGGGTGACATAATACAGCTATGGTCTAGCCTGACATATAATTGCATCATACATGCATGGCCAAATTTACTGTAAATCCAACATAGTGTCTCTCCTGATTCCTCCTACCTAGAAGTTCAAGGTGGGCAGGTAGGCAGGAAGGTGTGAGAGGATTTATACAGGTGTGTTTTCATCTGTGAACAAAGAAATTCTATTACTGGATTTAAGGGTACATCTGGCAGCACTACCCATGATACAAGGACATTTAGGTTCATGAGGTTCTAGCTTTTCAGTCACCATCAGTCAGAACTACTAAGAAATTTGACTTGTATCAGATCTGAGCATACAGACACACTTTTCCAGAGGCACTAATTAGGAATAACCTTTGACATGTGAGCAGAGCAAGGGGCTCAGACATGTCTCCAGCTCTGAAATGAGACAACTGGTGTGTTTTAGACTGACTAAGTGCAATTAGCTTTTTCAAACAATGATTTATTTTTTTTACAGGTAATTTATCCTGGAGAAATATAAACAAATCTTGTTTACTCCAAAGCACACATACCATGGGAGAAAGATCAGACAACAGACATTCAAGCTGAACTGAAAAATCAACCTGGTAGGAGGATGAAAGGAATAATGGTAACGTGTTCTGTGTCGGCTTTGGGCAGGGAAAGTTAGAGTAGGAATTTTTCTTATAGAGAGAGGGTTTCAGCACAGCTCAATCAATGCTGAAACACTTAAGTATGTGCAAGGAGAAGGAAATGGGGAAGTGCCCCGAACTCCTTGTAACAGTTTGTGCTTTCAGTGTGACCCCCTCGAAAAGTGCTAAACCCCGTAATTGGATTCTGCCAGGCTGCAAAAGTATCATCAACCATGTATTGGTATAGGGAACTGAGTATTTCTAGAGAATTAATTATAAAAGGCAACACAGCAGATTGATAGATTCAAAAGCCTAATGACATTCACACTGAAGTACATTGAATATTTTAAAATTTGGGAACTGAGAAGGATTTTGTAGAAATCTCTGCTAAAACTATACCTTTGAAGATACAGAAAGATACATTAGAAATTAGCAAGGCATGAAATTGTCTCACAAAGGAAATCATTACTATGAAACAGTGATAAACAGCACAGGAAAATTACAGATAATGATCAGCATTTTTGTGCTACTTTCCAGACTGTTCTGTTCTAAGTAAATGAATAAGGAACTTTTCTCCAGCCAGTGAAACAAGAATAAGGAAAATCCTCTGTTATCCTAGTTCACTGTGTCTTGATATATGCAGAGATGAAGGACATGCCATTATAGGGTAATCTGAACTGACAAAGAAGGTACTTTCTTTGAAGAAAGGTCCTCTGTGTCTCTGTGATACCTGCAAAGGGTGACCCATTGCCTGAGCAGTCAATCAATCAAGTCCCTTTTCCACCAGTCCAGAAAGCTTCCTGCTGAGTATGGCATATTCTGTTTTTTAAACTTCCACCCTGCTTACTGAGTAGGGCTCTCAGCCCTCAACTGCTTGATATGGGACAATTGGTCTGGTAAAGTGGTGATTTACTACATTAACTGTGTGCAATGGTTTTCAGGATAAAGTCTAGGAACATCTGAGCTACTGAGACAGATGAGACTAAACTCAATTCACTGTCAAGAGTTAATAAGTGGGTCAGATGAGAG
This sequence comes from Urocynchramus pylzowi, assembly GCA_013397555.1. Classification (NCBI taxonomy): domain Eukaryota; kingdom Metazoa; phylum Chordata; class Aves; order Passeriformes; family Fringillidae; genus Urocynchramus; species Urocynchramus pylzowi. Next base: position 128,607 of record VZRH01004248.1, on the reverse strand, counting down.
CATGTGGCAAGTTACACACAGTCATAACTGGAAAATGAATCTCTATGTAGAAGTTAGAATAAAAGTTTGATTTTGGGACAACGGAATTTTTAGGGATGAAAGTGTTGTTAAATAATGCTAATTAGCCATTAAAAAGCACATTACACCTGCAAACAGCTCTTCAATAGTTAGATACAGTCAGTATTTCTACTCAATATCCTTGTATTATCTGCATTAGTCTCATTTTTCAGCACTGAAAAATTAGGTCTTTAGATGAGACACCCCAAATTACAGACACTTATTTGCAGATGGATTATCAATAGGCATGTGATGAGTCAATGACAAAATTCAGCTGCAAGTCTTTGAGTCTGTGACTTAGGTTCTTATCTAGTAAAAGCTCTCTCCCAGGCATGAGGAAATGCACAGATATGTAGGCAAAATAGACTGATAGATTTTAGCTGATCTGCAGAAGGCTGGAGTATATAAAGCAGTCCTTTGCAAACAGAGCACTTGTAAGGCTCCTCACTCAGATGTTAAAAGTCTTACACACACAAAGGGATTTCCTTTACCTGAATTGCCACCGAAAAAAAGGCAAATATGGATGGAGATCTGTGGGGAGCTGAGAGATTACCACTATCAGTCCTAGCTGACCCATCCTTCAGAAGCAGCCAAATGGCTGCTACAAGGGGCTCCACAGCTGCTAAACTTGCCTTCAGCCTCTTCTCAGTTGTTTCCACAGGGATCTCAGGACCCACAAACCCACTGTCCATCTCCGGCTACTTTTGTGCGACATGCTGGGGATTGCTGCTACGAGAGGAAAGTTTACCACCAGAGCAGCCCAGTGTCACCTGTTAACAGCACTCTGACACAAACACAAAGCACCTCTCTGATGTCACACTTAGACATGAATTATTCTAGTCATAACTGGAATCTGCATTGTTGAAATGTCTGTTGTCACCAGCTTACCAATTGCCTGAGTCTTTAAATTAGGCATGGATATGGAGATGACCAGCATCCTTCACCTGATTGTAGTAGCCCAGGTTTTCCCAGTATCTTAATCTGATGAAAGCTATAGATGAGTATTTGCCCTTCTAGCAAAATAACCAGGCTCAAGGAGGGTTGGCTTGCATTCAACATGAGCAAATCAAATCCACAAGGAGAAACACCTAAGTATTTTCTCATTTTTTCAAGGGAAACAAACAAACTGTTACACGAATGTCACTGTCTATACCTATTTTTGAGCAAAACTTAGAGAATACAGAGTCAACTTTTCCAGACCCTTTAAAAACAGTCCATGTCAGATAAAACACCAAAAATAAACAGTTACCTGTAAGACATTTGGTATGGGATTCCTTGTTTTACCTGAAGATACGTAGTTTTTTGAGAAAAAGTGGCTTCATTCAGACTGATATATCTTCCATTATTTTGCCCAATTCTCCTCTTTTCCCTTTGACTTTCTTTAATCTTCACAGATTCAACTGTCTTCTCCAAGCATTCCTACTGGATCCAATATGAAGAACAGACAGTTCACCACAAAAATATCTTCCAGACATATACCTAATATGATACCTCCTGCAAATCTCAGCAGAGGCCCAGATCTTCTCCGTTTCTTGGTAATACTAAAGCTTTCATCACTCTACTCATTTAGTTGCTTTGGAAAAAAAAAAAAAAAAGGAACATCTAAGCAGGCACATCTGACAGCACAGAAGCAGAAGACAACGATCAGCCTCTTCCTTTCAAGCCCTTTTTGCATGTCAAGTGTAGTTTGTGCCTCTTCTCTTTGACATCCTCCCCTCTAGGCAACCCACTTCCACAAGCACCACGCAGTAGCTGGTTGCTGGCAGCTGAGGTCGATGGAGAGTCATAGGAACAGCACATACCTTGAGATAAGTGAGAGAGCTTATACGTAGCTGAAGTGTCATCGGGGGTGGGGAAACCAAACTGTCTGAATAGTCAACACATCTGACTCTAAATGCTCATTTCTCAACTTCTCCTAATTTCAGTACACAGCTTGTGGACTCCACATGCCTGATAAACCAAAGAGGACATCATAACCAAAATACCTAACCTGACAGATAGCTGGTCATCGGGGCTGTGTTTTCCAGTACATGTTACTAAGTCTTAGCTTGGTTGACTGAAGAGAGTACATTTGAGTTCTGCACACAATGCTGTCAATTTCCACTTGTGTGCAACTAAATTAAGGAAGTGAGACTGCAACTGCAATAAAGGAAATGGCTTTATCACACACATGCTCTTTAGGCAACTGCCTTCACATTTCCCCCAGGGTAGGAGCACCCTGCACAGCATTAGACTACAGAAAAGAGGCTCAGCAGTGTGTCAGGCTGAGTAACTCTTAACATAAAACTGTCAGGATCCTCAAGAACTGGATCTAGACTGAAGTTCAGCATCAAGGGCTGTGGCAGAGTTCTTGCATATACTTATAATGCTAGAGTAGAGGGAGTGCATGACTTTCTAATGTATGCCATTCCTCATCCTTAGTCTAATGACTTTCCAGCAGAACACAGGCAGCTCCTGAAACATGTGTCATTCAAATGATGCACAGCTCTTTCTTGGCATAAAATAATCAGGTTTTTAAAATCAGATAAGAATATTTGCAGCCTATTTAAATCATGTTAGGAAATACCAATTTCAAGTGTGATGCAAACATGGAAATTAAAAAGACAACAACATTCTACTTTATTTCTGTGGAATGCAGGAGTAATTTCACTCTTGACATTTTCTCCAATCAATCAGTCTCCTATTTGGCCATTGCATAAGAATTATACAATGTTAACAGCATACCTTTGGTTTTAATTTCTTATTGTAGGCAGCTATGAAATCTTGAGTGGGTCAGAATGTGCAACTACAAACCACTACTACTAATTTTGGGTTTTATTCTTGTGCTCCCATAAATCAGACTGCCATCACTTCAACAAGCAGGTGAGAACTCTCTGAATGCCACCAAGAGCTCGGCCTTGTAAATACTGTTTTCCAAACATTGCACATTTCTCCATGAAGAACAAGTAAATCCCTATGCTCACTACAAGAAAGGACATTAAGATACTACTTACTTCTGTTTCCTTGAAGGGCAGATAAACACTGCACTTCTGTTCAGACAAAAGTTAGGCCAGACCATGACCTTTCCTACACCTAGAGTAAGAGCCCTCATGGCCCCATCTGTCTCTACCATGGAGCTTGCATATGGGCTAAGTAACCAATTTTTGGCAGGGATTGTGTACAGCTGAGAAGTGGTAGCTTCCTCAACTGCCCATCCACGGACAGCTAGCTAATAGAGAGATGAGAGCAAGCCATGGCTGGGATCCCACACAGCCTTTCCAAGAGGACCACGCTCACGGTGTGTGTTTCCTTAGTGACATTTACTTGTCTGTCACTTCTGGCTTGTGTCCTCTTGTGTTCTTGGGTCAGGAGGCCTCAATCACTTGAGAGACTTTGACCCCTTGGTATCACTGGGAGAGGTGTGTCAGCCTTCCTGCAGGCCTGCATGTAGAACCAAGGGAGGGCTCTACTGTCCCATCACAGCCCTAGCAACTCTTATGATTTTAGCCAAATTTCTTGACATTTAGTGTTTCTCAAAGCTCCCAGTCCTGCAATGATAAAACCAAGTGAGATTCTCATCTTCCATATTCTTTAATAGTGTAAATTTTTGATTACAAAGCTGAAAACTGTCATGAATGTCATCTGACACCTCAGATGTCAAAGAGAAAAAAAGTCACTGTTTTTAATCTCTTTACTTAGGAAGATCTGATTTATGGCTGCTACGTACAAAAATTGGCAGAGAAGATGTAATACAGCTAAATGCAGCATTGAAGAAGTTGTACACCCTGCCCCCAAACTTTGATGTAGCTAAAAATTAATTAATATTTTGGAGTGTCTTGGCAGAAACAATTCACTCAAATCATAAAGTTCAACTACAGCAGGAGCTGCAGTCTCAACAGCAGTCCAAAGATACCATTGCCTCAGCACAGGCTGAAGATGACCAATAGATGATGCTTTTAAAAAGCAAACCTTGATTGCTTACATATTTTCCATCTCTGATTCTGGTAAAAAACCATAAAATCTATGAAGCTGATGAAAACAAAGCAATTGACAAAGTCAAGCCCTAAGAGGCAATTAGTCCCAGACATTATTATTGCAATTGCTTGTCTAGTTCCCCAGCACTCCCCTGCTCCCAGCCATTGGGTAGAAACAACCTGCACAAAAATCTATTTGGAGAATTCATTAGCAACAGCCCAAGTTAATTGTGGCATGAATACAGATCAATGTTAAGCTTCTAATTAAAAGATGTCAAATAGAACTAGATCCTTAAAATATCTTTAGATTATATGAATGTATCTGGGGTATGTATTAATGGCACATTATTTTGGTTTTCTTGCTCTCCGGTCATTATACAAACTGCCTCATTTAAAGCCATTTAAATGAAAATAGCTTTTAGCAACACCCTAACAGACACTAGAAAACATCTTTAGCAAAGATGGAAGCAGGCTCTTGTATATTTATGAAAAATAGTTACTTAAGACACTGTAAGCCACAGTTCTATTCTAAAATATTTCTAAAGGGATTCATCTACAAGATACACCTGTCTGGAAAATAACATCCATCTCTTCTACCAGTCAGGAGAGAGCAAGGGAGAAAGAAAAATACATAGTGTGCCCAAGTTTATTTAACCTTTCAGTGAATGCTCCTGAGTTTCTAATGAGTGTCCACTTCACAAATCTCCTGTTTTAACAGATAATACTCAACCTTTCTAATAAAACCAAAACTCTGACAGATGCACATACTCTTCACCTTACCAGAGTGGTATCTCCATAACAGTGATGAGAAATGGATAAAATTAATCATTATTTATCTATTGATAATCTGAAAAGTTTTTATTGAATTTAATAAAGTCAGGTGTCCGTAAAGCAATTAGGTTAAAGTACTTATGGCTGGAAGTGTTCAATCTTCCAGATAAATTCAGAAGAAACTTCTACACCTTCCACAAAACCACTGGGAGGACAGTAGTATCACTTCCCTTTATGATCAAATAGTTAGTTAGTTAGTTAAAGGATTAAAAGAAAACCCAGCAAATCCAAAATTCACATCAATGTAAAAAAACATGAAGGAGCTAAAGTGACACAGTGCTGCCTTGGGGACCAGCAAGCTTGACAGATGTTTGTTGACAGAGATGTATGTATTCCTCCCTCCTCCCATCCCAGACTGGGGAAGGCCAAAGGCTGTTGAACCTTGAATGGTTAAGCTCTGCAGAGAAATGCTTTGGTCAGAAATGTTTTTATGAGTGACAGCTCAGCACGGGATTCTGGAGGGGCGGCTTGCACCTCTCCAGCCATGCATGGAGAAACCTTGAGCACAGCTGAACAAGTGCAGCAGGAGGTGACAGAAGCAGCTTTCAAAGGAAGCACTGGGGAGTCACCCAGAGTGTTGGAGATGTGAGCAAGGACACTGCCCTGGGTTACTGCCTGATACAATTCTGTTTATTTACAATAATCTACAAAAATACCTGATTCCATTGCACTTTTTTTCCTCCTAGCTGGACTAGTTGAAGTGCACAGCCTCTACAGTGCAGCTAGGTTCATCTCTTGCAGAGATGCCTTCCTGCACATGTTTCAACACACTGCTGGTATCTATTGACATCTGTGTAAAGAGAGACCTAATGCATTGAGAAAATGAAGCTCATGATGTCTGTGCTCAGCTGGATGGATAAGATCAAGCATCTTAAAGCCTGTTAAATTTACTTGGATGATGTGAAATGCCAACAGTGTGCTGTGAACTCCTGACTCACAGGTAGTGCAGCAAGGAGTGCTAAACATGAGCTGGCTAGAAAACATTCACCAGAGGTAGGTGGATTTTCCACAGAATAACAGGTAGCAAAGACATTTCCACTCAGCCTGAGACATTCTGTCATTGGACAGAATTGTACTCTGAGAATATAAAACTCACAAAGAAGTTTCCATCCTGTCTAATTTGTTATTTGGTATCTTTGCTATGCTATGCTGATTCTATTTATTCTTAGGTTTCTTGCAAGGTGTTGTTCTGTCCTAAGGACATTTCCCCTTCCCTTCACAGATATTTCTTGGACATTGTATATCTGTCACAGTTCCCTGGGGATCAGCTGCCACCTGAAGCCTGCCCAGATGGTCAGGACCTAACCTGCAGGGTTAGGAAATAGCTTCATACAGGGGAATGAGCAGAACACAAACGATTCTCTATGAGAACAATTCTGTATGAGCTGTTGTTGTTCCTGTTGTTCAGGAACAACAGCTTATAAACAGAAAATTTGGAAGTAATATTAAAAATAACATCCTCAGCATTGGAGGGGGGAAGGGGAACAGACAAAAAAGATTAAGAGGCTTATTTTTGTGGAGACAAGTAATGAAATACACTCTATGCTGTAGATGTTACTACACTTTTCTCTGATGCCCTTAGCTGTGATCATAACTGGAGTTAGTGAACTACCAGTGTGATCCAAACAGGTAACACCTATGCACACTTAAGTAGTCTGCTTCCTTCATTAAGTACAAGTAATAAATACAGAAAACAAACAAACACAACCAAAAAAAAACCAAACCAAAAAGAAACCAAAAATCAAGCCAAACCAAACCAAAACCAACTAAGAACAAGTAAACCAAACCCCAGAAATATCTGCAGACAGCAATGTTATTTATTGATATGCTGTGTGTGCCTCAGTCAGTAATTCAGTTCTTTTAAAACAGACCAACCAGCCTACTCAGTGAGTGTCATGTCATCTCTTACTTGACTGGAAACCACATATAACCATAAAGAGAGTTGCAACACTACCAGTGAAATTTATTCTTAGATTCTGTCATGGTATGAACTCTGGAAAAATAAAATCAGGGAGGAATTGAGCATTTTAAAATATTTGCTCAGAATAAAGGAGAACATTTTCACATAAAGAAGTTTTATGCATATAAGAATTAATAAATACTCAAAGTCCAAGTATTGTAAAAGGTAAGTTCTGTGTCATGGTTCTGCTTTAGCCAAGGGAAACTAAGATAAAGAATGTTAACTTTTTATTTCTGTACATAAAGTCCTACTAGCTACTTGCTATCATGCCAATGTGTCTAGTTAAAACAAGCATACTAAAAGTCACAAGTGTAATGAAGCCTTTTTCTAATCTAGCAAGCAGCAGGTTATTGAAGCCAGAAGACATAAGGCTGTGTGAGGGTGGTGAGCAGCCTCACTGATAAACACCACATCTGGATCCCATCACACACCATTCTGCTCTAGCCACTCCAAGCAAATGGTCCAGCAGATCCAGCCAGTTATTCTCTTTAACAATTAAAACAATGAGCTTAAGCACATTTATGTTTTGTCTGTGGCATTATGGACTGAGAGAGAATGTCTTTCTCACCCTGTGGATCCTAGTCCACTTAGGGTGAACATCAGTATTTTAAAACCCTAATGAAGAGCCAAGATTCTTCAAGAAGAAAGCAAAACACAGTATAATATAATTGAAGTGGGATGCTCCATTTGACAGTGTTGTACATTGCCTAGTCCTTAGTGGAACAACTAAGGAGCAACTCAGAAAACAATTAATTGCAAACATCTCCAATGTGGAAGTAACATAAAATGGTAGCAATTTTTTTTGAACTCAAAAGAAATTAATACATGAATGAGCAGATGCTGATTCTTTGCCGTATTTCAGAGTTTAACTGAGGCCCCAGTGGCCCATGAGTGCAGCCACTGCTTTCATGTAAATGGGACAAGCATATTCAATATATTTTTCCCAAGCCTTTTTTTAATCTGCACTGAGAATTAGCCAATACATTTTCTAGTCTTGACATGATACTGAAGAACTTGCTCAGCTGCATATCAGCCATAAGAAATAGGAAGAAGACATGTGTGACACATCTTTTAATGAAGAAATAAAAAAAGAAGTGAAAACCCATTTAGAGAGAACTCAAATGCACATATATCACACAAGATCATGGGGAAGGGAAACAATTTCCCAGCTCCCTCCTCAGAATCTCTTCACAGATTAGTAGTCTGCTTGCAGGAGTCCTATCCATTTCCCAATAATCCCTCAGGAGAGACTGTATGAAAGGCAGATACACTCACTGGAAAGAACATATGGGTAATAGATCTCTATGCATCATTAGAAAAAGAGAATATGAATCAATGCAACTAGTAATACAACTCTATAGGATCCTGGCAGCTAGACAGATGGGCTCTTAGTAAGGAAATTAGAAGCAGCTGCAGTTGTCTCCCTGCACAATATTAATCCCCAAATTGTATTTTGTCACAGAACAAAGATAGACTGACTTGCCATACCCAGTATTCAATTCTGGAGCTTAGAGGACCCCAAGAGGAGTCACTAGCCTTTCATTTTCTAAAACACTCCAGTAGGCTCTTGGTTTCCTCATACATAGCACTTTCTCATGGTGTCCAACAATGTCTAAGAAAGCCAAGACCCCAAAATACAAGATCTAGCATAAAATAACTTTGGATGCTCAAAGCAGAGCCACAGCAGGAATGTGGCAGGAGAGGTGTCTGCCCTGTACCTTGTCATACTGGTGGAAGGAGAGGACATGGGGCAATGAGAGGAAGGACAGGATGCTCATGTGATACCCATGAACTCCTCCTTGTCCTTCAGCCCTCCCAAGCACACACACAAGGAGATTAAAGGGAACAAAGGCACTCACTGTATCACAGAATCATGAAATTATTTAGATTACAAAAGACCTTTAATATCATAAAGTCCAACCATTGAACTAACACTGCAAGTGTACCACTAAACCCTCTCCCAAAGTGCCACATCTACATGTCTTCTAAACACCTCCAGGGATGACAACTCAACAATTTCCCTGAGTAGGTGGTTCCAGTGTTTGACAACCCTTTAATTTAAGACATTTTTTTGTAGTATCCAATCTAAACCTCCAACTTGAGGTTGTTTCCTCTCAACCTATTGCTACTTACTTTGAAGAAGTCAGTCCCCACCTGGCTACACCCTCCTTTCAGGTGGTCTTAGGGAGCAATAAGGTGTCCCCTGAGCCTCCTTTTCTCCAGATTAAACAATCCCAGCTCCCACAGCCACTCCACATGATATTTGTGCTCCAGACTCTTCACCAGCTCCACTGCCTTTCTCTAGACATGCCCAGCACCTCAATGTCCTTACAGTGAGGAGCTCAGAACAGGACATAGGAGTTGAGGTATGGCCTCACCAGTGCCAAGTACAAGGGGTGATCAGTGCCCTGGTCCTGCTGGCTACACTGTTGTTGATACAAGCCCAATCAGCTGCAATTCAAGATGGGGATGAGGTAGCATGAGTTATGGAACTATCTGACAGCTGGGATACACATACATCTACAAATACCCTAGCTGGTATACACAGCTTCCAGAAATTCGGAAAGAAGCTGGTAGATTCAGCACACAAGGTAAGCAGGCTGTGCAGTAGGGGAAGTAAGAAGTTATTTTAATTACTGAGACATCTCACTGAGGCCTAGAAATTTCACATCTATGCAAATTAGAAATTAGACACTAAAAAGAGATGATGATCTGCAGTATTTCCTAACAAGGTTAATAATAAGTTATTTATTTCCCTAAAGAGAAGAGATATTTCCAAAACTAAGTCAAAAAAGCTCAATTTAGTTATTAGCCAAGTTTTGTAGGAGGGTTTCTCTTCTGCTTTCCTGTGGAAGGCAGAGAGCTCAGTAATCAGAGTGGAAAACTGACCTCATATAGTTTTCTGTTCTGCTAGCTTCAGTTCCTTGTTGAAGAAAGGCAGTTTTTCATTCTGTTGAACAACCACATCAGTATTTCAGGCCTCTGCATGAGTGACCACAGGACACTTGTAGCAGTGGTATAAGTGTCTCTCATTTACCCATGGAGGAGGCTCACGTCCACACCCAGAGAAATGAGACTGTGATTGCTGTAACTGGAGGTGTTCAGGAGGGTCCTGCCTGTGTTTGCACCAGATCTCTCAGAATACATTTGGCTTTTATGAGTGAACACCACAATGTTCAGCCATAAATACTGGCTAACTGGTATCTTCATAAAACTGCACTAATTGTTCTAATAAAACAGCTTTTCACAGGAATTAATTAAGCTTCATAATACTCCTGAGATTTAAGCAAAAATTAGCCAGCCAGTATAGGTAAAACAATAACACGTTTCATAGGAAAAAAACCTCCTTATTTATTTTTGACACCTCTGAATGCTATAAAATATTAAAAGTAATTAAATTTTATTGCAGCATCATAACTAGTTAACACCATGCTCTCACTCCCAGAATTAAAAAAAAAAAAAAAATTCAATCATTTCTCTTTCTATGAAAATTTTTCCCCAGACCTGGCTTTATTTTAAGGTGAAGTCCCATTTGTTTTCTGATCTTATTTCTATCCTACTTTGTGATGACTTGCTTAGTATGCATAGACAGCAAATATCCATATTGTAGGTAGCCTTCTGACTTCTGTTTTTCTAGTTCTGGTCCCTGATCCTTTTCTTTCTTACGTAAGTCTTTTCTAAGATTCTAAAATCACAGATGAAAACTGACAAAGTTTCTAATTTAGATTTAATTACCTCTCATTCAACCTGCATCTGTAAGTAGACCAGTCTGCTCTCTGGAATTTTAAAATAATGAAAGTTTCTCCTTCAGAATCAAGGATTGTAACTTCAATAGCTACATGTTTTTTCTTCACAGGGCTCAGTGAATCTAGTACATCTAGAGGTATAAAAGAAAGCAAGTTCTCTTTAATGATAGTACTGAGAAAGAAAAAGACAAAACAGCTTCATTTGTGCAAAAACCTAATGGCATTCAAAGAAGATCTTTGAAATATGAAGCTGCAATTTACTTAGAAAGGCTGCACAATCTGTGATTAATATTAGCTGGGACTCAGTGATACTACTGCCACCAGAGGGCTGAAGTTTTACTATTCAAAGAGAAGATATAAGTTGAGACAACTCATACATTAGCTGTATGATTCAGACACAGCACATGTCCTAGTTTCTACCCTAATTTTCATTAAATCAAGCTCCCTGTTGTTGGCTCTCCATAAGGCTTAAGCTTGGCTCTTTCTCAGTCAGACTTTAAGAGTATTTAGCTCACAGTTTCCATTATGGTGGATGTTGCCTACATGACTTGTTTGCACGCCGAGTATCTGATTTTGCTGCAGATTAAGAGTAAATTCACTCCCTGGCCCACAGGCAAGGCAGGAACTTAGCATTTCAAGCTTCCAGAAGGAGATATTGACCAGAGCCCTTCAGCCTGAACCACAGTCTCCACCTAAAGATAAGTTTGTGTAAATACTGCCTAACTGGTATCTCCATAAGTCTGCAATAACTCTTCTAAAAAACAGCATTATTTTATCTTCAGCATCCTGCTGACTGATGATGGTGATCAGTAGCTGTGCAACAAAACCCTGAACAATGTCATATCTAAAAATAGCCAGCAGTTCAGACCAGTGGAGTAATAGCACTTAATATTGGTACTAATTACAGGCCAACAGATTGCAGACCAATTGCAGACCTTGAAGCTAAGAGCAGATTTCTGAAATGAGCCAGAACAAGATGTACTCAGAAAGACAAAACACTTGAATACTATCAAGAAGATAGCTGCATCAGATCAGCCTCATACTGAGATGCAAGGAGAACCTCTTAAACAATTAATAAAGCTGCAGTACCTAATTACTTTTAATAGCCCTTGATATGAACACCAGTGCCAAAGTACTTATAAATAAGACTACTCAGTGATTTTCAGGGGCCAACACTGGGCTCCACAATGCTAGACCTTCATTTACAGGATCAGGCAGGCTAACACAAAAGCACAGTTAATAACTCATAATACAGATTCACCTGCCACACCAGGGATCATCTTCCCAGAGCTGCTCATTACCAACAGAGCTTCAGCAAGCACAGGTCAGAGTGCTCTGTAATTAGAGCAACGCTGCATCACCATGCACTGAATCATGGTGACACAGCACACACAGACAGGAAAGGTTTAAAAGTGCCCTTTAGCACTCTTAGCACAGGAGATGAAGGGAACAGAGCTGGGAGTACCATGGGCAGGCAGAGACCCTGCAAGGGAGAAGTGGGAATGAAAAAAGTGACTTGAATAGACCTTGAAGGTCCATCAAAGATGGGAGAGAATGGCAAAGTGCATTTGCCAGGAAACTAGGGAAAGAGGTGCTCCTGAAACACAAGAGAACAGTCAGCCCTCTCAGAGGAGGAGCAGGAGGAAAATCAAAGGGTGAGAAGGAAGCAAGAAATCATGTCCTGAAACAAGGAAGCTTCTACAATGCTTGGCTGCACCCAGGAGGAAGCACATCCTGGAATACACTTTTTTTTCTGGCTGTCCATACTTCTCCCTGCCATTCTCACTCTTGGGAGCAGCAGGATAAAATCTGTGTTGAAAAGCCACTTGCTTTTTCCTAGGTGAGCAAGACCTGCCGAGCTATGCCCTGCTTCCCAGAACAAAACAAAATGTCCTGGACTTCTGCTTACTCTTGCACAAAACTTGGCCAGAGGATACCACCAAAGCAGTATTTTTGGTGGATGCTGAAGGATATGGAGAAAAAGGACAATGGTTTAAAAAAATTACTGCATTCATCTGAATGAAGAAAATGGAACTTGCCATTGCTATCCATCCAACATTCCAGCTGTGTTTTTCTTATTTTATAATGTCACTTTCCAGCCCCTGTACCTTGCATTTCTGCAAGGGCGTTACTGTGGCATCATCAGAATCCCACAATTCTCGAGCTTTTCTAAAGTTATCGTAAATGCATTAGAAAATTGCAGGGTATGATTTTAGTGGAGGGAAAATGAGATACACAAATAACAGTGCCACAATATCCACCAATTTTCGTTTCATTTTACACAGAACATCATACTTTCATAGCACTTAATACATTTAAAATGCATCTTTAATCAATATGTTTTCCAGTTGGATCACTAATTTCTTCTACGCAAATTTTCTAAAGAGACAGAAAGTTCTCTGGAAAACTGGAGCAGTCTGCCCTGCTGAATTCCCATGTGCTATATTTAGGAAGTCTTGGTGATTGTCAGCTCTGACCTAAGTTGTTCAAACATTTTTTTTATGCTTAAGCTTTTCCCAGAATTAAGGCTCCCCCCCATTCGTCTTTTGCATTCAAACCTGGTCTAGAGGTAACTGCACGTCCAAAGAAAAGGCATCTTTGCCCTCCCCCTTCCAGGATGGGCACACTGGCACAGCAGGCTGTGTCTCTCAGTAGCCAGCATCTCTAGATGCCCCCATAGGAATAGAGACTCACCAGCACTACATGGGTAATTTCTTAACACATAGGCCAGCAAAGGACAAGGGGTGAATGGATATTTGTGTTTCTGGATTCGTGTTTTAGAGCAGAGGGCAGTCTGAAGGTAAATTTGGGAGCCGAATCCCTTCCCCAAGCCTGTCAGATAGGAAGCAAAACAACCACGGTTACATGCCACATCCTTCATTCCTTACAAGGACAAAAACTAGTTTTGTCATGTATTACAAAAAGTTTTATTCTTTTTCCTCAAAAGAGACCAGGTCCTAGCTGCCCACCAGCCTACTATCAAACAAACAAACTACAGCAAACAGAGAGGACCAAACTATTTGCTTTAATCTTGCCCTCAAAATAGATTAACCCTTTTTCCTCCCTCAAATTCTAGACAAACAATTCAGCCCAAGTCAGATATTCAGAATTATCATCTCCACTCAGACATTTAAAGGGTTGTAAACTTATTATTATAAATCCTTCCAATACACTACTCCAGCTCTCGTAACTTCTGGCCCAGTATTTAGATCAGTGTCATCAGATGAACATATCACCTGTCAGTGGAAAAATAACAATGCCAAACTTGAAAGTTTTTTGCTCTCCTAGAGAAAATGTGAAATGGGATCTCAGTACATCCAACAGCTCAAAAATCAATATAAGATGAATGAGGAAAACCATTTTCTTTGGATCAGTATCAGTTTTCAAACAGTTGATATCAGCACTTCTGCTATTTGACCCAAAATATCACTTGTACAGAATGTAACTACCCCTGCACTCTAAAAAATTGGAAAGGAAATAGAGTACAGTTGGAGTTAGTCATAATGAAAAAGTAGATAAATAATGAAGAAATGCTAACCTTACCCCTCTTCCTGTGCCCACTAAAATTTGAAATATGCCAAGTGGTCCTTTCTGTACTATATTTAATAGGCCTTTTTCCATTACATGAATTTAAAATAATACATTTGAATTCTGCTCATGGAAAATCCTCTCCCCTCATTGAGCACAATGGCATGCATTGAAAACAAAATCAGAACTTATCAGTGAAAGTCACGCATCAATAAAAGCCATTTTTTTGTTGTTACAAAGCAGGATATTTGCATCTTGTAAGTGGAGCCAAAGCCATTTTCCTTTTGAGCACTGTCCTGCAAATATTCTTGAATCTACAGGACTTCGTTTGCATTAATTTAGTGTGGCAATTCTCATAAGCAGAAATTATTTATGTGGTCCTATATTCTGCTGAAACAGGAAAAAAATGAACATTATGATGTTTTTCTAGTATGTCAAGACCAGTGTTATAAGAAAGTGTGGTGTTCCCTCAGCTATGGTCAGGACTTGGGCTATAGCCTGCCCTTAAATCATGTTCAAAACTGTCTGCAGCAATCATCTCTCAACACATGAGGGGACTCATAGCTAGCAGAGTAAGAAATGTGATTTATGGAATACAAACACCACAAGGCACCATTTACTTTCATTTCATTCCACTTCATATCTCCTAGGTGAAAAACAATATTCTATGCTATCCAGTTTATTGCTAGAGAGTCAGGTTACACTAATAGCAGAGACTAACCCATCAAATCAGTGTCCACTTACTCCAATTAATAAATGTAAAGAGATGCAAACCTAGGATCAGAATGGAAGATAAAAACTGAATGGAAAAACATCATGTAGAAAAGTGATGTTCCTCTGTCAAAGGAGGATTTATTTAAAAAACAGGAAAAAAAATTTCCAAGCTGTTCAAAATCATTTCAAAATCATTAATTTCAGAAATTAATACAGCATGTTCCATATACAAGCCTAGCAATTCAGTCAGACTCACTGCCCCTCTTACTCATGAGGAAAATTCTTGATAAGTGCATTGCTGAAGGGTTGACAGGTCTTATAGCTCCACAAGAGGACATTGGTGTGGATTAAGTGTAATTTTGCAAAGGTGAAGAAAATATTATACCCAGTAAAATGCAGAATTGTTCTAAATTCCCTGAAAGAACATCTGTGGGAGGAAAACACTTCCTTACTTGTTCCCTGAAAGTGCTCAGGTCCTGACTGGATAAGGCTCTGAGCAATGTGGTCTAGTGGAAACTATGCTGTGATTCTATGAAACATAGAAAGATGGTAGAAAATTAGTATTTCCATAGTCCTTTAGAAACTGGGAGACAAACAACTTGCCCCAGACATCACCCATCATCAGAAATGTGTGTAAGGACCAGGAAGGGAATTTCCATTTTCAGAGTGGCTGTGTTTAAGTCTAAAACTATCTTTTCAGTGCTCTGGAGCATGCCCTTGGCACAAGCAAGGTAGTCTCAGGTGGCCAAGGCAGAGAGTACCAACACAAGGCAGTTATGTGCCTGCAAGGACTGTCAAGTCAAAGCCAAGCTTTGCTGATCCCTGTTTCACCCTCCCTTTGCCTTGTGCTGCTCCTGTCATCTAGAGACACAGGGTGAATCTAGCATGGGAAATGCCTCATTATCTTGCTTCCAGGAGTGAAGAGAATCCGAAAACAAGGTATTAAGCTCAGAAGTCCAACTTATTTGTCTATTTTTTTAAATTATGATGAGTAATAACTGCAAGTCTCCATCTCAGTACAGACACAGAGAAGCCTGGTGCAGGCTTCTTAATGGAAATGCAGAGCTGAACAACATGTTTGTCAATTAGCAAACCCCCCAGTAAAGGGTCTGACTCTTAAAGTAATGAAACAATTATGGTTAGATCTTATTACTTATTAGTAACAACACAGTGGCATTTCCAGTCTAGGGCAAGAAGTGTGCCTGGAAAAATGCATTGAACACAAAACATAATCCAATGGGTCTTTTTGCAGAGCTGTGGCCTAATGCCTGGTCCTATTGCTGCTCTTGCAAGTAAAAGTTATACTTATATTAAAATGAGCAATGGTAACAGCAGCAGTTATTTCTACTGTGAGAAGGAATGCAGGTCATTTAGCTGGAAGTGTGACCTCTTCTTCTCCCCTCTGTGCTGCTAG
The DNA here is from genome assembly GCA_013397555.1 of Urocynchramus pylzowi. Taxonomy (NCBI): domain Eukaryota; kingdom Metazoa; phylum Chordata; class Aves; order Passeriformes; family Fringillidae; genus Urocynchramus; species Urocynchramus pylzowi. Next base: position 112,404 of record VZRH01004248.1, on the reverse strand, counting down.
GACTTCACCCTGCCCAGAAGATGGAAATACAAAAGGAAAGCACCATAGCTGGTGCACAGGTTTTCACTTCTGGCAAGTATTGCTGGAAAACCAAAGCAGAACTCAATCCTCTATCCAATGCACAAGGCAACTGCTTTCTTTAAACAGCAAGGGCAGACCTTGACCTCTGCTACCCTGAGAAAGGGAAGGGGATTAAAACCTAGAAACAAACTCAATGGAGATGCAATAATATGTCCTCAAATGTAAACTCAGGTTTTCCAAATGAGATGTAGTACAATCTGTCAGCGCAGGATGTAACTAAGAGGGAGGGTTCCAACTGAGAGAGGGAGCATGAGCCTTGGGGAAGAAAGCTCTATCAAAATGTGGGATGCTTTCCTTAGGCAGCTGATGAAGGCTTCTTTGCTGAAGCAATGTGAAAAGAATCACAAATACCATAGGAAAATTCACAGTCAACTCACAGTGATGAAGCATATGATCCAGCAGCCTTTCTCAATCTCTTAATGTCTCAAACCTAAAATCCACCAGTTTGTAAAGGGAAAAAGATCATGAAATGGAATCCAGTCTAGAAAAGACATAAGAAAGTAACCAAAATGCTTTAATCTTACTTCCAAATTTTGAAAAAGAGTGATTCTCTTTTCCTTAGGCTATTTCCTTATGCTATTATTTTCCATGTCTAGTACTTGTGCATAACTTTCAGCTTAGCAGTGTGTGAAAGCATGGGCACGTGGCAAAAGTTGTTTCTGGAAGCAATGATAGCCAACCCATGCCGCTACACAGAGACACACCTATCTCTAAAAGCAATAGTCATAAAACTGAGAAAAAATAGGATGTAAGTCACTTTATATAATTTGTTATTTTAAAAAGATCCAGTCAAATTACTTCAAGGTTTTGGGTGCCTTCATGTGCTACCACTGATAAAAAACCCAAACTAAACAAAAACCCCATAATCAGAGACTATTCTAGAAACAGGAGATTTTTAATGTAGTCTGAAGACTTTCATGGCATCTGTCATATTGATAAATTATAAGTGCATACAGCTACCACTGCCTTCTAGAATTTTTTTATCTAGAAGGCACAAAAGGATCAAAGTACTGTGAGGATAGATGATCTGGAAGGATCACAAGTGCTCATACTTTTCTGTTTCCCTTCTTTCAAATAATGAAAACTGCAGAGAAAGTTTTTTCAGGGACAAGGAATGCAAAAAATCACTACTATTAGCAACATCAACTAAATCCTGCTTCTCCAAAAGGTGTATTCCTCTTACAAACTTCTCTCTTTCTGCCTCCCTGTTTAGCAAGTGCTACAATCAGTTGGCCAAGGCATCTAAACTACATGCAACACTGCCTAAAGCCTGTAACCAGAAAACAAGAAGAAAGCAGTATTTTCTATAGCTTAGGACTGGTGTAAATTCACAAGACCTAAGTGGTTAACACCATTAGGTTTTCAATTTTCCAGAAGACAGCTACATACGCAAGTGGGTGTCAGAGGTAGAAACTTCATTTCAGTCTTATGTATTTTTATCCTGTCCTAAAAGAAAAAAAAAAAA